>WNYE01000026.1:0-425313 GCA_021396245.1 Sporothrix humicola
GGCAAGCCCGTCATCTTTTAAAACTGGGGCGTCCTGCACGGCCCCATTGGTTTCCTCGGGGTGGGCCGCATGTGGGGTGGCTATATTTTGTCCCCCCCCCCCCCCCCCCCCTTCTTATTTTTTATTTATTTTTTTATTCATTTCTCAAGGACGTTTATACTAACTTGACAGCCGCTCGTGATGACTTTATTTCTCGCTGGCGCAACACTAACTATTCGCGCGAGGACGTTCTCAGTCAGATCGTCGGTTAGGTTGGGTGAATAAAGAGACAACAAGAAACCCACAAAATAACTGCAAATACAAAAGCGTACATTGTACTCCGTACATAGCAATCTCGATATTTTGATATAAACGAGCGGGTGAGCCAAAACGGAGATCGACACAGCGAACCAGGGTACAAGTTACACCAAAAATAAACCCGGTTTCCAGCGGCAACACAGTATCTTACACAAATTGTCTTTGAATGTCTGTTAAATCGTCCAAATCTCTCAGATTCTCGATATCGCATGTTCAAATAATGTCGCGTGCCGAACCCAATCGGATAAGAGCAGAGCCCTTTTGCGGCCTAATCCGCCTTAGCCAACAGCCGGCAACTTGACACTGTCAGTTATCGAGTTGTCGAGTTAGAATTCTCGAATCTCGACGCTGTCTTTTTTACTGTCTTTTTGACATCCGCCGAATCAACGGCTCGCGAAAAGCATCATTGAGCCCCACTTTCTTCCCACTTTCTCCTCTAGGCTGTCCGCCCCTTTCAATCGGGGCATTTATTACACAGCTGGAGAACCCAAGACAGGCACCGCTTTGCTGCTAAAAACTAAAAATACCCTGTGAAATTACGATTAAACGCCTCGGGGCCCCTGATGCGTTCTAGCTCAACCAAGCTTCGAGTTCTTGCTGTGCGTGCTCCTTCCCTGCTTACTTTTTGCACCGTTCGCGCCTTCCCATCATCTCAACCTTGCCCCTCCTTTTCCCGCCTGCCACCTCAATATCTCACTAAAAGCGCCTACAACAGCCCCGAAATCAAAAGGAAAGAAGGACCAGAAAGCCCTTTACCCTCGCTCCTTCCTCGTGCATGCTGTTCGTTCCCCTCCTCATGTTCCAGGCCGATCCGCTCTTTCCCCTGGGTCTTACTTTTCTCGAGAGCCTCTTGCCTGTGTTGCTCCATAAAAAAGAAAACAAATAATATCGCCTTCAGGTGTTGGTCGCTCCTACTGAACGCCCCTAATTTCTGGTAGTCGCCCGCCCTCCTTCCCTCCTTGCCCACTATTTTCGTGCCAAAACCCAAAACGGCCGGTGCACATCAGTCGGGCTTGCCTTCCCACGCTCGACGGACCTCCCACCCCCATATTATTCCACAGTTTAGTCCTACTTGCCTACTTTGTAACTTGCCTGCAACAATTATTACCTCCTCTCCATTTTTCTCGTCTTTCCTACATCTTCGCATCATCGATGACTTTTCTTCTTTTCTGGCGAGAACCAACACTCCTCCATTCCTCTTTGTTCAGCCACCCCCCTCGACCCTGACCCTCGCCTTCCCCCGCGCCCCGCTATTGTGTGTCGACCCTGCCCGAACCCAGCTCAGCTTTGGTAGTAGAAGTTCTTCACCGACAAGACACGAGACGCAGAACCACGCAGAAAGAAGAAAAACAGACTCCTGCAAAAGCAATTTTCCACCGAGCCTCACCCACAAAATTCGAGACAAATCTAGATCTCGAGGTCAGACCCATACTTGGACTCGGTCATTGTCTGCAGAGAGACCCTGACGACCACAACGAGGTTTACGACCCAGACGACATAATCTCTCGGAACAGATCTTGGTTGATTTTTTCTCATCTTGGTCTCTCGGTTCAGTTCAGATTGACTGATTCGCCGCCTCTCTTCCTCCTCTCCTCTTCTCCTCTTTCCATACTTCCCTCCTCACTTCCCCCTCCTACACACAATGGATCCCGACAGACCGGCCGGCGACGCCCCGGCGCCCTCCGCCTACAACATCCAGGTCGACAATGCCATTCGCGCGATCACCGAGAAGCAGCCCGTCCCGGAGATTGACTTCTCCATCCACACCATGGAGGACGGCACCAGCGTCAGCACGACTGAGCGCGTTTGCAAGGGTGAGAAGCACAGCCCAGATAGACAGATCCGTTCACCTCTGAGGACAGCCAGCTAACTTGACTTTGTCTCACAGACGTCCAAGCGCCCGCCACATACAAGCCAACCGACGAGCAGTTCTTCCACGACGAGACACACTCCAAGCCCGACATCAACTTCCTCAAGCAGCACTTTTACCGCGAGGGCCGCCTGACCGAGGAGCAGGCCCTGTTCATCCTGCGCAAGGGCACAGAGCTGCTGCGCGCCGAGCCCAACCTGCTCGAGATGGACGCTCCCATTACTGTCTGTGGCGACGTCCACGGCCAGTACTACGATCTCATGAAGCTGTTCGAGGTCGGCGGCGACCCGGCCGAGACCCGGTATCTGTTCCTGGGCGACTACGTCGATCGCGGCTACTTCAGTATCGAGTGCGTGCTCTATCTCTGGTCCCTCAAGATCCACTACCCCAAGACGCTGTGGCTTCTGCGCGGCAACCACGAGTGTCGCCATTTGACCGACTACTTCACCTTCAAGCTCGAGTGCCGCCACAAGTACTCGGAGACCGTCTACGACGCCTGCATGGAGTCCTTCTGCTCGCTGCCCCTCGCCGCCGTCATGAACAAGCAGTTCCTGTGTATTCACGGCGGTCTCAGCCCCGAGCTGCACACCCTCGACGACCTCAAGAAGATTGACCGTTTCCGCGAGCCCCCGACCCAGGGCCTCATGTGCGACATCCTGTGGGCCGACCCGCTCGAGGACTTTGGCCAGGAGAAGACGAGCGATTATTTCCTGCACAACCACGTCCGCGGCTGCTCCTACTTCTTCTCGTACCAGGCGGCCTGCGCGTTCCTCGAGAAGAACAACCTGCTGTCCATTATCCGCGCCCACGAGGCCCAGGACGCCGGCTACCGCATGTACCGTAAGACTCGCACTACCGGCTTCCCCAGCGTTATGACCATCTTCTCGGCGCCCAACTACCTCGACGTCTACAACAACAAGGCCGCTGTCCTCAAGTATGAGAACAACGTTATGAACATTCGTCAGTTCAACTGCACGCCCCACCCCTACTGGCTGCCCAACTTCATGGACGTCTTCACGTGGTCGCTCCCCTTTGTTGGTGAGAAGATTACCGACATGCTCATTGCCATTCTGAGCACCTGCTCCGAGGAGGAGCTCAAGGAGGAGGCCGGTGCTTTGCCGTCGCCTTCGTCGGGTGCCATCACCTCGCCCTCGTCGGTCAGCGGCGGTCCCGCGTCGCCCACGTCGCCTGGCTTTGGCTCTACGGCCGGCATGGACCCCGAGTCGATCGAGTTCAAGCGCCGTGCCATTAAGAATAAGATCCTGGCCATCGGTCGCTTGTCGCGCGTCTTCCAGGTCCTGCGCGAGGAGTCCGAGCGCGTCACCGAGCTCAAGACGGTCGCTGGCGGCCGCCTGCCTGCGGGCACGCTCATGCTCGGCGCCGAGGGCATTAAGAATGCAATCAGCAGCTTCGAGGACGCCCGCAAGGTCGACTTGCAAAACGAGCGCCTGCCGCCCAGCCACGACGAGGTTGTGCGCCAAACCGAAGAGGACCGCGCCCAGGCCCTGGACCGCGCCACCAAGGAGGCCGACAACGACAAGAAGCTGCACACCCTGTCAAGACGACTTAGCACGTGAGTTCAAACTATCCCTCCCAGTATTCATGTGAACCGTCCACTAACAGTTTTCTAGTGACCGCAAGTAATCGAGTAATGACTGGAACGGCTTAACGGTTTTATTTTTATATCTTGTCTCTTGTCTCTTGTCCATCATGTTTTAGGACAGTCTTTTTTCTTGGAACGATCTATATTATTCGATGCCTTACCATGAATCTTGTTTTTGTTTTTGTGTTTTATTTTATATTCTTTGCCAATTATTTTTATTCATTCTTACGCAACGTCCTCATTGTTTCTCGGGCTCTCGGGGTAACGAATCTATGTATCTTTCTTATTGTTAGTAAAGGAGAAAAACACAAAAGAGAAGAGAAGAGAGAAAAGACGAGCTTCAAAAAGCAATAACAAACGATATTGACGGCCGCTATGTCTCCTATTGACTCATATGTGATTAAATTTACAGTCATACTAAGGATATGAATATTATATCGTTCGTTGTCTTTTTTAAAACTCAAGGAAAGTGTTATGTTTTATTTTATTTTTTGTGCAAATTTTTTTTTTTTAAAAAAAAACCTGTTTTGAAAAATTCAGTTAATAAATGCCCACAAACATTATTTCACAAACAATACTATAGATTATGTCAACTCCAAAATGATATAAATGATGAGACAGTCTGTGTTGAAGACATGCCGTGGCTATAGGGCTTTCCAAAAATCAAAACAATAAATCAAAGCTATTTCCATGCACACTTTTTAGGTTTCCATATCCCTTTGTTTCCTTGAAGTTAAATTCAAGTCATGCTCCGTCCATGTATCCTTTGAACTTTGCTTTCATTTTCTCTCCCACCATCTAAGCCTTGTTCTTCTTGGCAAAGTCGTCGATAAAGGTAGCCAGCTTCGCGGCGCCCTCCTCGCTGATGGTGTTGTAGTTGCTCGCGCGGATGCCGCCGACGCTGCGGTGGCCCTTGAGGCCCGTGAGGCCGAGGGAAGTGCCCTCCTTGAGGAAGGCCTTCTCGGCGGCGTCGCCGCCGTCGGCGCCGGCAACGACGCGGAAGACAATGTTCATGCGGGAGCGGACGGCCGGGGTCGGGGCGATGCGGTAGACGTCTGGGTGGGCGTCGAGAGCGGCGTAGATCTGGTTGGCCTTGCGGACGGCGACGGCCTCCTGGCCGGCGGCCTTGTCGGCGGGGAAGGCGGCGAGCAGCTTCTTGAGGACCTGGCCGGCGATGTAGACGCTGACAACGTTAGCAAGAAATCAAAGAAGCGAGCGAAGCGAGGACAAAAAAGAATAAAGAAAAGCGAGCGAAGCGAGGACAAAAACAGCGAGCGTAGCGAGGACGCAAAAAAAACTTACTCGAAGATGCTGAGGGTGTTGTAGAGGGAGTCGTTCTTGGCAATGGTCTCGTACGAGAGGACAATGGGGCCAATGGGCAGGTTGAGGGCTCTCAGCAGATCGGCCGAGGGCTGGGGCAGCAGGTTCTTCTTGACGACGGCAACGGTAATACCCGTGGAGCCCAGGTTCTTCTGGGCGCCAAAGAAGAAGACGCCGTAGTTGCGGACGGGGACGGGGCGCGACAGAATGTTGCTGGACATGTCGGCAACAATGGGTGCACTCGTGTTGCCGGCTGAGGGGACGAGGGCAGGCGGGAACTGGGGGAACTCGACGCCGTCGACGGTCTCGTTGTCGCAGTAGTACACCAGGGCGGCGTTGGGCGACAGCTTGCCGACCCACGAGGCCTCGTCTGGGATGCCGGCAAACTTGCTGGGGTTGCCGGCGCGGGTGTCGACCTCTTTGCGGCCGTCGGCGACCAGGTTGACCTTGTCGGCGCCGAGCAGGCGCTGGGCCTCCTGGTAGGCCTTGAGGGACCAGCTGCCAGTCACGAGGTAGTCGAGACGGAGCTCGCTGTCGACCTTTGCCTTGAGTGCCGAGATGAGCTCAGGGCTCTTGTCGTCGTCGGGAAGGCCCTGGGCGACGAGCTTGGCGCGCTCGCGCAGGACCCAGGCGCCGACCAGGTTGTAGACGGTGGCGGAGAACTCGCCGGTACCGCCGGCCTGCATCAGGATGACCTCATACTCGTCCGTGGGGACATCGAGGAACGTCGCAAGATCGGCGCGTGCTTCGCGCACAATGGCCGCTGCAGGCTCAGAGCGATGCGAGATCTCGGCGAGACCAAGACCGCCGTTGTTGTAGTCGACGAGGGCGGCGGCGGCACGCTCGAGAACGTCGGTGGGCAGCAGGGCAGGGCCAGCGCCAAAGTAGGTGATTTCGTTACGGCCAGGCATTTTGGTTGTGTTTTGGTTTTGGTAGAAGTTGAAAGTGTTGGTGATAGTGGGTTGGTGGGCAGCGAGGTTCGAGGTCGATACCGAACGAGGAAGGTGTGAGGGTGTAAGTTGGAAAGAGCTGGGGAGAGCTTGGATCTTGGGAAACGCTGGAGGAAGGAAAGAACGATCAATTGACGAGACTCAAAGTTCTAGACAAACAATTGACTTGATTTACACTACGGAAAGGAAAGAGCAACCGTCGTTTCTTTTAAAACATTGTCACTCTTACAGAAAGTGTGAGTCGTTCTTGCAGTCTCCCCGCCATTCAAAATTTGCCAGCTAAAAAGACAAACTAGCCGGTGTCGGAACAGTGCCTGGCCTGGCCCCAAACCCAGCGCGTTTCTGGCGTCTCGAGCGAAAATCATCAGCAGTTCTCCCGAGCCATAGGGCGAGAAGGGCCCGTAAAATGCGTTCTCGACCAACCGGCTGCTGTTTACAGGCATGACGTGACTCATTTTTATTGCGTGGGCTTTTGTTGCGCCATGCGTTCCTGCCTTTTGGTTTGCTGGCGTCCACAAGGCTCGATGGCTCTTTCCTCACTTTCCCCGGATTTATGTCGCGCAATACAAATTGTCGCGGGGGCGGGCAGTGAGGGAAGGTGCAAAGGGACATGACGAGCGTGGGGTAACTGCGAACGAACATATGCGCATCACAAACGAGTGGGGGGTTGTTCTTTCCGTTTTGGCGGCAAACGGGGCATTTCAAGGAAAATCAATCATGAATGGAAGGGACAGGAAAGAACAAAGGAGGGTTGGTTGACAAGACATTGATTGATTGGAAAGAGAAGGAAAGCATGCTTGCTGAGCTCCTGCCTTTTTGTGTGACCAATGCCATTCTCTTGTAGACAAGGCTGCACCACAAGTATCACAAGCCTTGTCTAGAGACGTCATCCATAGTCCTATTTAAAGAATTGAGTTGAATCAGTCTGTAGCTCAGACCTTTGTCGTACATTGTAGACCCTGCCTTTGTTTTCTCCCCGCAGCCCAGCTGCCATGTGTGTTTCCGTCGACTCTCGGCTTCGGTACTTGCAATTGCCGTGATTGCCTAAAAGAGCACCAAAAACGTCAGGGTCGTCGTTTCCAAATAGCGAGGCGATGCTTGGTGGCTCCTGCCACCAAAATCCAGTCGTTTGGAGCCGCCAAAGCTCCCAAAATCTCCGTATTAAAGCGTTTCTCCGCACTTCTTGGAGCCTTGCCCTTTTAACCTTTTAGCACACTTCAAAGCTCAATGCACGGCATCTTCCACCTCCACCAACATCGTCCTCCATATCCACATTGAATCCCGGCATTCTTAACGATCGACATATCGCTTTTTGGGATTGCAGCTCACTGTCAAAGGCCTTTTTTCTCGCCCTCGACATATCTCTTTTGGATAGCCTTCTTAGTTTTTATAGACGTCTTTCTTGGTTATCCTTTTTGCTCTTCTTGAACTTCATATTAGACAGTTGCTTCCCAGCTTCCCAGCTTCCCAGCTCATCACCTCCTCTCATCCATGATCGTGAGATGAACACCGCCCGCAATGGCGGACCGCAAGAACTCTGAGGCTTCGGCCAGCCGGCACTCTCACGCCATTCCTCCTCCATCATTTCGTGAGTTCTTTCCTCGCTCGCTCGATTCTCCTTCCTGCTTCGCGTACTGACCTTCAGCCACTCACAACTCTCCGCGGACATGGTTTCTGACCCAGGCGCTCTCGCCCATGGCCATCCGCCTCATCCGTCTGCTGCTGGCCCACGGCGACTATGTCGTCGCCTGTCTGCCGCCGCACGATTTGGAGAACGAGGCCATCAGCGCCGAGTTCCGCGAGCTCGCCGACGAGTGCCGCAACCCGTCGTCGGGCCGGTACAAGGACCGCGAGGGGTGGAAGGACCGGATCCGCGGGATTCGGTGCGACGGGCGGTTCATGGGCCAGTGCACGGCGGCCGTCGCCGAGGCGGTGCACGTCTTTGGGCGCATCGACATCGTGCTGTGCTGCTCGTCGGTCGCTGTCGTTGGCGCCGTCGAAGAGCTGGGCGGCGGCGCAGGGAACATGGGCGGCATGGGCAAGCCTAATCTCTTGTCGCAAAACCTGGTGCGCGACCAGTTTGAGACTGTCTTCTTCGCCCAAGTCAACTTTATCAAGGCGGCGCTGCCACAGCTCCGCAGCCAAAGGACAGGCCACATTATGGTGCTGTCAAGCATCGGCGGGCACATTGGACTGCCGGGCATGCCCATCCACACGGCGGCACTATGGGCCGTCGAGGGCTACTGCGACTCTCTTGCATACGAGATTGCACCCTTCAACATCAAGGTCACGATTGTGCAGCCCAACACGGAGGTGCAGACGCTGAGCAACAAGATTATCTTTGCGCCGTCGATGCCCGAGTACGAAGCTGCCGCGGAAGCATCGGCCATTGCAGCAGCAGCAGCATCAGCCGCAGCGGCGGCGGCCGAGTCACAAGCTCCGGGCGGTGGCAATGTTTCGGCCGCCGACTTCATCGAGGCACCAACGCCAAGTGTCCGAGACATGCTTACGCGTGTTCTAGATGCGCACGGTGAGAATGTCGGGTTCTCGACGACAACGACGTCGACACCAGCGCCGTCGACATCGTCTCCAGCAGCGTCTGCATTGTCGCCTACCGGATCGTCTGCGTCGGCTCCGTCGTCTACACCGGCCTCGGCAGCGCCTACAGTCCGTTACCCGCGACTCCCACCGCCAGCCCTCGACCGGCTTGTTCTCGAGACGGTGCACGCCTTGACCGCCATTGGCGGCCACGAGAACCCGCCCACACGGCACATTGTCGGCTTCGAAGCGAGCACTTCTGTTACTGATAAACTGAAAACGGTGTCGGAAGAGCTCGAGGACTTTGTCGAGGCGAGCCTGTCGGTGGACATTTTCGACAGCGAACTCAAGAAGGAGGCACGTGAAGGCCGGGCGGCCGAATTGGCAGCGGCGGCAGCAGCAGAGTCGGCAGCCCAGCTCGCGGCCGAGCTGGAGTAGGGCGACGGCGTCAACTGCCTATACGAGTACGACGGCCAGATGTGGGCGTGGTCGCCCAACGTCTGCGAGTCTAAATCGCCTTCGGTGACGTCCTCTTTACTCGATGAGATCGATCTCGATGATATCGACCAGTATGAAGACAAGGGCCTGTTTGTGTCAGTGGATGAAGTAGGTGAGGATTTGACCCCAGATCAAATCTGACCACATAGCGTGCTGGTAATGGGATTAACTCTAGTGTCTTATTATAACGGAGTAAGGAGAAAGGGTACAAAAAAGAGAGTTCTATAGCGAACACCAAGGATACCAAAATATATATATTTCAACAAGCAATCCACAACAAGTAAAACAAACCCAATCCTAGCCTCTGGTGAATGCAAACGCTTCCCTCTAGATGCTTCTATGCCAAAAGCCAGAAACCAATGTGTCTAAAGGATAAACAGAAGCAAAAAAAAATCAAAAAAGACAACAAAAAAAGCAATCCAACTCCTGTATATGCATCACTGCAACAAAGACGCCTAGTCCATCAGGTTCGGCGGACGAATACTGATAGCCGTCGCCTGATCATACGAGGGCGGTGCAGGGACCGACGAGTCGTGATCGTCGCCGTGGTCGTTGTTGTTGTTGTTGTTGTTGTTGCTGCTGCTGTTCCCCCCACTGTTGCCCTCGGACGCTGGGAGAAGATGCGGCGTGGCCCTTGAGCCAAAAGTGTCGGCAATCGGCGTGCCGCTGCCGTTGCCCGTGTTGAGCCCGCTGGCCAGCTCGGCCGTCCGCGCCGTGATCTTGGAAAAGTACTGCTGGACAAAGGTCTCGGTGTAGTACGAGTGCACCGCGTTATGGGTCGACTCGAGATTGTGCGCGAGCTCGTGCGCGACAACGACCCACCACCAGACGGTGGCGTCGACGCGGGCCTGTTTGCCGAGCTCGGTCGAGACCTGCATCTTGTGGGCGTGCAGCTGTAAGAAGAAGCGCAGATTACAGAAAATGCTGCCGTTGGTGTTGAATGCTATTGTCGGACCGGTGGCGTCATAGTAGATCTGGACCGTTTCGGGGTTTAAATCATAAACGGCGGCGACATCGCGCAGCAGAATCTCAAAGGCCGCAATGACGACCGAATGGCGCGCCAGGAAATCGGCAGCGGGCAGCGTGACGGCGCGCGCCAGGAACACGGCCATGCCGCGGGGCGCGTGGGCAACCATGGCCAGGTCGTGCGCGTGGTTACTGTCGCAGTACGTGGCCTGCTCCTTGACGACGTTGGTCGTGGGCGGCGTGAAGAGCGTCGAGGAGCCAAAGGGGCGCGTGGCCTTGATGGCATTCAGCATGTTCTGCTGGACGGCGGCCGGGTTGGTCACGCGGCCCTCGTCGTTGATGTCGTCGTGGATAGTATTGCCGACTTGTGTGGCCTGTCCTGTGGCACGAGTTTGGTTTTGGTCGTGGCCAGACGACGACGGCCGGCCCAGGAGCTCATTGATGTCATGATCGAGCTTGTCGAGGCCCAGGCGACGCGTCAGGCTCGAGAACATGCCGCTCTTCTTCTTGCTGGCATTCTGCAGCTGCTGTAGTTGTTGTTGCAGCTGCTGTTGCTGCAGACGTTCCGACTCGGTCGGCGGGAAATCGTGGATCGGCGCCGCGTCGTCGTCTGCGTCGTCGTGGAATCCGCCGGGCATCTTACGATCGGGCGACTTGGTGACAGCAGACGCGGCGGCAGCCTCTACAGCCATGGCTTCGCGCTCGTTTCTTGACCGCTCCGC
This sequence comes from Sporothrix humicola, assembly GCA_021396245.1. Lineage (NCBI taxonomy): Eukaryota > Fungi > Ascomycota > Sordariomycetes > Ophiostomatales > Ophiostomataceae > Sporothrix > Sporothrix humicola. The sequence continues at coordinate 10,765 of WNYE01000026.1, forward strand.
CCACTCCTTCTCGTTGGCCTTGATCCGTTCCTGCTCGGCGGCGAGCGCCTTGCGACGCTCCTCTTCGGCAATGCGAGCCTCGGCGGCCTTGGCTCTCAGGATACGGTCGACATTGTAGCCGCGGGCGCGCAGGTCTAGTAGGTCGAGCTTGAGGAAGGGCTCAAAGAAGAAGTAGGCCTGCTGGCTGGGCCGGCTAAGCACCATCTGGCAAATGGCCTGGCCGATCTGGTACATGTCCGGGCGCGACTTGGACGCCACGTACAAGACATAGCCGCGCCCCGTCGTGCCGCGCGCACTGGCGGCGGACCGCTTTTCGGTGTGCGTCTCGTTGCTGCCCCGCAGCGAACGGCGCAGCGACACGCCCTGGACCATTTCCACCGACAGATTCTTCTCGAGCCAGCGGATGTCGTGCTTGATGGCGTCGTGGCGGTACTTTTGGTACTCGTACAAGAAGATCTTGGAGCGCTCCAGGACAAACGACCGCAGCCTGACGGCCTCGACCTGGCTTTGGCTGTGGGCGCCGATGCGAACATCTTCCGAGACGACCTGGCTCAGCTTCTGGGCGCCGAGGGCCAGGTAAAAGGCCTCGAGGCTGTCTTCTTCAGGCGCGCACATGAGCTTGTCCTTGAAGAGACGGTAGCTGATATAGTCGTCCAGGATGCAGATGTTGGCGGCTGAGGCAAGCTGGTACTGCCGGATAGGCGGCTCGTCGTCCTCTTCGTCGCCTCCTTCGGGATCGTCGGCAGAGTTGGAGCCTGGGAAGAGACTGCTAAAGCCACCGCCACGGCTGCCTTGTTGTTTTCGGCTCGAGCCGGAGCGGCTGATCTCACGCGAGGCCAGCAAGAACGGCGCAGACCGCATCTTGCGCGACAGCTCGCGGTCGTTCATGAGTCTGGGCAGCTCTTCGGCGAGCGAGCGTAGTAGCGCCAGGTACCGCTCAGTCGTCTGCAGTGTGCTGAGGAGACGCGCCGGTTCGTTGCACGCAAGGTGGGCAATCTCAATCTTGGTCGGCTCCGACTTGGACCCGCACTTGAAGAGGAAGGCATTGCCGTTGGTGCCGAAGTCGACAAAATCAAAAATGTCGCCGTAGGTCGTCGACGAGCCTAGGTAGCACGACTCGGGCGAAATGTGCTCGACCGTCTCCTGGGTCGACTGAGTCTGTGCGGCAGCCGTCTTCTTCTCGTCGGGGTATCCGTTGGCATTAAGAACAGGGGCGGAAGACACAGTCACAGACGACCTGCGCACGACGGGCACAAACTTGCCCTTTTTGACGGCCTGGAGGCTGTTGCCCGACAGGTCACCCAGACGCGTCGAAAAGTACTCAAAGATCACCCGCGCATCCTTTTGCGTCTTGGGCGGCTTGGCCAGCAGCCGCTTGACACACTCGTCCATCGGCGGGTTCGGGTGGACGCCAAACTTGGACGCGTGCTGGTACAGGTCCTGCCGCAGAACAGGGAAGCCGAGAATGGCAGAGTCCTTGTTCGAATAGCAGGCTGACGGCGGCACCAGGACCTCCTGCTTCTTTCCGCTGTCTCCACCGCTGCCTTGGACGGGCATAATGGCCAGGTCCGTCTTGTAGATCGGGAACGTCATGTAGCTGTGGGATTGGTAGTGCGTGATGAAGTAGTTGCGCGCATTGGTCCGCATCGTCTGGTCGGGCGACACCATCTTCTCGACAAGCTCGCCAACCGATGGGTGCATGCGCAGTCCCAGCGAACTGAGGAACTGGGCCTCGGGGCTCGACTTGCGGTAGTAGTTGCCGGCCTGGTCGGGCCACTGGATGATGGGGAAGCCCAGCTCGCGCACCGCGTCGGACGGCTCAAACAGCTGCTCGGGACGGTACAGCTGGCCAGGCGGGCCGGATTCGGCCGGACAGAAAGCTGTCTTGCGCAGCTTGGCAATATCGTTGCTGGGAATGTCGCCGCGGACAGATGCAAGGTACTTGACCAGCTCGACATGGCTCCAGCTCTTCTTGGCCGGTCCCTTCTCGGAAGACCCGGGGGCAGGGGCAGTACCTGCAGTCGGCTGATTCAAGAGTCGCGTGAATATGGTGTCAAGATCAATGGTCTTGCGCACACCCAGCTGCTGCAAGAACTTATCCTTGAGATGCTGGCAGTTGGACGCGACAACAGGCAGGTCGTCAAACAGCTTGACCGATGGGAAGAAGGCCTCCTCGGGCTTCCGCATACCGGTCCGCGTGGGCATGGTCGTGTGCAGCCGGAGAGCTTGGATAATGGCCTCCTTGTGTGGCAGGCTCATATTGTCCCAGTTCTTGGAGAGCACAAGCAGCACCTGGCCGGCAAAGTTGGGGTCGACGGTAATGTTGCGCTCGGCGCCCAACGTGACCCGGTTTTGGATCAGATAGTCGAGCCACGGCTGGAGATCCAGAGCGGACCAGCCCAGGACGTGCAGTTGAGGTGTAGAGAGCGTGTTCGTGACCGAGTAGGGCAGTGTGTTTGGTGGGATGGGTAGATTTGCAGGGATCCGGTTGGCAAACAAGTAGTTGCGGACATTGCGCAGTTCAATGACAGTTGGCGTGTTTGTCATGTCGTCGGTGATGCTGGCAACAGCCACTCTAAGCAGTTGCTGGACGCTCGGCCGGTCGAGTTCGCCCACCAATGCCCGGCTGCCGGTCCATTTCAGGAAATTGATAAGCTGGTCGCGGTTGAGCGGCTTTGACTCGAGTTCGGACCGGACGTCTTCCATAGTGGCGTTTTGGATAACCCCAAACTCGTGCAGCTTCTTGATGAACGGGTTGTCCTTCATCTGGTCGACAATGACGGGGATGCCGTCGACAAACTTGCTAATTTCCTCGTTGCCCATCCGGACCTTGGCTGTCGACAAGACGCCGTGGCTCGAGAAGACGTCGAGGTTGGCTTCGGCAAAGGCAGTCCAAAAGGCTTCCTCGATGATCTGGCCGACGTAGGCGCTCGGGGTGGAGTCGCCAAACGTATACGTCTTGAGAACGTGCAGAGCTTCGGGCACAAATTTGGCCACCTCGTCGGCCGTGGGCACGGGGACGACGCCGCTTCTGGTCGATACAGCACCAGCTGCTGCTGCACGGTTCGCCTGGACAAACTTGCGGAACTTGTCGCCAAGATCCACCATCTCATTGATGAAAGCCAGGCGTACGATAATACCGGCCACACGGAGCAGCTCCATGTTCCAGTTGCGCACCCAGCGGGCGTTGAGATCAATGGCCTCGCGCTCGACGGTCGGGATCAGCGACGGCGCCGACACATGCATTCCACCACCGGTTGTCTGCATAGTCGGAAAGCCAATAAAGATGCGGCCCCCGGGCTTCTTGCTAGGTAGAACAGAGGCAAAGATGTCTGCCGGAGGAATGGCCGGTGTGTAAGCAGGCGGTGCCGGCTGTGACGTGTTGGACGAAGATGGTGTCCTTTTGTGTGTAGGGTTTGCAGCAGCTGCGGCTGATGCCGTGGTCATATCGCCGACGGCCTTGATAGCTTCCTCAGATGCCATGACATCATCGTAGGTCGACGTCAGAATGGACATCTTGGTGGTCTTGGGTGGCGGCTTCTTTGTAGCGCGCTCGAGCTCCGTAGCAAAGTTAGCACTGACGCTCGTCTTGACAGACGCCGACGTGACTCTCAAAAAGATGGTGGACCGGCCCTTGCCCGTCAGGTTCTGCATCAGAGCCTCCTGGGCAATTTTCTCTTCACGAGCAGCCTTGTTGCGGGCTTCCTTCTGAGCAGCCGAGGCGGACGAGGAGCCCGTCAGCCGTGAAAAGAAGCTGCGGAGAGAAGGCATGTCACCGGCAGACATTCCGTAGGTATCGGTGGACTTGCTGCCGGACTGGTTGTTGCTTCCAGAGCCGCCAGCACCGGATCCAGAACCGGAAGTCGCCGTTGGCGGCTTCCAGCCCACAGCATGCATGTATGAGGCGTCAATCTGTGCACTTGACCGGTCGACGCCTGCGACGGTCATCAGTCCCTCCTTTGTGCGCAAGTTTAGATTCCGTGGCGGTGACACAGCCACGCTCGGCGACAGCTTCTTGTGCAAGTCTAGCAGCTTCCAGTCGTCGACCCAAAACTCAATGTGCTGCAGAGCAACAAAGGTCAAACTTGTGGCCAGGAACTGGCTGACAGACAACAAGTTGGGCAGCGCTGTTGTGGCATTGCGGTAGTCGAGCACAAACGTTGTCTTGCCGGCCTGGTCGACAGACACGGCGTCGGCGGGCACGGCCATCTTGCGTGTGAACAGGGCGTTGCCCTTCCAGTAGAACGCCATGGCCTCGCTGCCGGAGCGGATAAAGGGTTCCTCGCAGTCGGCAAAGACGCTGTAGAAACCGACACCAAAGGCGCCAATCTTGGTCTCGTCTGGGTTGCCCTCGGCGATCCGCTTGAGGCGGGCCCAGTCGGTCTTTGTGAACGCCTGGCCATCGTTTTCGACGAGCAGCCGTCTCAGAGTGTGGTGTTGGATTGTGTGGCTCAGGAGAGCATTGGAGTTGCTGGCGGCGCCCGGAGGCAGCGGAACGGATGTGGAGGGCGTGGTTTCCCACTTGATCTTGACGGTCGTGGCCTGGGCGTCGGCGGCGTTCTGGATGAGCTCTCGCAGCGTGGTCCACTCGCCCGAGTAGCGGGCCAGGACCTTGTCGATGAGGGCGCGGGTGTCGACGGTGACGGCTTCTTCGTCTTCGCCGTCACGCAGGGCCGCAGCCCGTAGTTTTGTGTAGTCCATGCCGGGCGGGCCAGGCAGAGGGGATGGCACAGGGGGTTACTGTGCGTTTTCTGTGTGTAGTGGTATGTTTGTGTTGATTCTCGAGCGTTTAAAAGGTCATCGTCGTCGCTGTTCGATGTGAGACGCGGGATGTCGGAGGTTGCAGTCGAGAGCTTGCGACGGAGGTAGGAGGGAAGTCGTTCGGTCTATGGGAGATGGAAAGTCGAGGAAAAGAGTAACCGGGGCACGAGTGATGCTTCGACAAGTCTATTAAAAGATTAATGGTTCGAGTGACTGAAAGGAGTCGTTGCTCTAGAAAGATGCCTTCGTCGAGTTAAGGTGTGGCCGAAATGGTGGCGGAAACAACGGTTGGGGCCGTGTGGAGTGAATATAACAGCAAGGGGCAGCTTGCACAAAGAAGACAAGGCAAAACAACACCAGGTGAAAGAAACACACAAAAAAGGAAAAAGAGGAGGGAAGCAAGGCAGCCTTGTTGACCACGTATTGCTAAAAGAAGATGTATTGGCGATGATCTGTTTTTGTTGGACAAGAGAAGGTGGGAAAGTGAAGTTGGCCACCCCGGACCGGCGCTCTTGCGTTACAGGCTGTATCTTATCGCTGAGAAGGCAACCGCGTCCCTGCATCACGGGCGGCTGCCTCTCCAAGCCCAGAAAGAACGACCCAGTGGATTCTACCGCGGGAAACCCCAACCCAATCCAGCCCACACAGCGCCGGGAAGGCGCGACAGGTGTTCGTTAGCTAATCCACCGAGTCCTTTTCGGTTCACATGTGTTCAAAGAGTGCCCCCCAATGTAAATAACCAGCCAAGACCCTGGGCGGACTCGCACTCTCTCAGTCACTGTAAACGGCGAGGCTAGGGTCACTAAACGTGTTTTCATCTGCACTTTAATTCAACCTTGCGCTATTCAATGTGGCTTTGCAAGTTGGGTCTTGGTTAGTTTGGCAACAATCAACTTTATTTCACTTCATCGTAAATCTGTGCGTGTTTTTCGTATTCTTTTTGTTATTATTTTCAAGAGCATGTCTGCCCACCGTTTTTGAAGCTGTTTATGAGAGCCTCGTTGACCCACGTATTAGTCTATCGTTTCCCTCTCCTCTGCTCCTCCTTTATCGTACACAACTTTGTGTGATTCCAACTAGTAATGCATATGTATGTATGAAAGAATAAAAGAAATTATACAATAGAAAATGAATAGTTAACGGAGTATACGTCCTCCCCTCTTCCTCCTTTTAGGTCAACCCTAAATCGGTACTTCCACTCGTCTCCTCGGATGGTCCCATTCCCCTCAGGACTTTGTTTTTATTTCCGCTTCTTCGTCGAGCCAGACTTGGCATCAGATCCTGACGCCTTGGCAGACGCATTCTTGGAGTTGCCGGCCGGCGACGAAGCCTCGGCCGCGGGCAGAGCCTCTGTCTTCTTCTCGCCATCGGCGGCAGCCTTGACAGCAGCAGCGGCAGCGGCAGCAGCCTCTTCCTCGTCGTCGCCGCCCTGGCCAAACTCGTTGACACGGGTGTAGTCGACACGGTAGGCGTAGCGCTGGTAGATGTAGATAAAAAAGATGATGTCGTCGCGGAAGGTGGCGAGGCGGTGCAGGAATGGCATCTTGATCGTGAAGGCAAACAGGTCGTCAATGAAAGTGTTGAGGAACTTGTACATCATGGCCTTGCCGGGCATGTGGGCGACGCTCTTGAGGCGGTAGTTGATGTAGAGCGAGGGGACCATCATGAGGAAGCCGTAGGCGTAGACCGAGCCGACGAGCGTTGAGATAATGTAGCTGTACCACGACTTGTGGCTGTCGTAGACGAGCGAGTAGATGGCATAGGCCAGGAGCAGCGGGACAGCGGCAATGTACATGTACTTGAAGGCGATCTCGTCGTACTCCTTGGTCTTCTCCTCGGTCTCGGTGAGCTTGTGCTTGTCCTCGAACGCAATGCGGTACGGCAGCAGAGAGCCAGGCGGCGCATCGCGCACACGCACGTCGACGACCGTCGTAATCTTCCAGAGCTCAATGACGATGCCGATGCCCTGCGAGCCCAGAATCATCCAGGAGGTGTTGGACGAGTTGTCAATCAGGTACAGGAAAATAACTGTCTGCATGAACACGTTGGCCAGGATCGAGCGAACCGAGATACCAACATTGTCCTTCTTCTTGCGGTAGTGCGAAATGTCCGAGCCAAAGGCCAGCATCTCCAGGAACAAGTGGGCAATGGTGACGACGACAGTCACGGCCAGCAGGTACGGGTTCGTGTCCAGCAGAATGTCCTTGACCATTTCAATCTCGCTGCCGTCGCCGCCACCGGGCAGCTGGTTGCCGAACGCGGCCTGGCGCGCCGACTCGCGGCCGCTAGCCTCGATGCTGGCCATGAGCTTGAACTTCCAGTCGTTGAGGTTGCCCAGGTCCAGGTGCATGGGCAGCTCGGTCACGGTATCGTTGAGCAGCGTCATGTGCGACTTGAGCTGCCAGAAGGTGTTGACAAAGAGCACCGGGTAGTACCACGAGTTCTGGCCAGAGCCGTCGCGGGCGCCAGTGGCCTCGGGGTGGATGAACTGCTGAATGGCGGGGGCCGAGCCGGGGTAGTCGATGATGCCGCTGGACGGGATGAAGGACAGAGACGTGTTGGGGTGGTAGTAGCTGGCAATAATGGGGCCCGTCGAGGTATCCTCCTCTACTTCGACCTCCACTTCGGCCTCGACACCGGCCTCAGCCTCGTCCTTGCCGGCCAGCAGGTTGCGCGTCTTGAACTCCTTCTTCTTGACAATGTACTGCGTCATGGGGAAGGCAAAGCAGTACGCGGCGCCACGGTCGTAGTTGGCGCTGTAGGGGTCGAGCTCGGCGCCCTCGAGGCCAATAAAGAAGTGGCCCCAGAGCGTGCCGTTGTTCTGGACCTGCTTCGGCACCTGGATCGTCGTGTCAATGGACCGCTTGTCCTTGTAGTCGCCAAGACCAAAGGCCTTTTCCGAAAGCACAACAGGGTCCGAGTTGTGGGCATTGAGCGGCTTGGCGTGGTAGGTCTCCGAGACGGTGATCACAATGTCGAGCTTGCTGTCCTCGGGCCAGATGGCGGCCAAACGCTGCGGCGTCGGGTTGTAGACTGCGCCTTCGTCGAGATGGTCGGGGCGCGCGTGGTAGGCCGGGATGGCGCCCGGGACAACCGTCTTGACCACGTTGCCATTGGCGTCCGTGCTGGTCGCCGTCGTGGCGGCAGGCTCCTGCTTGGGCATGAACTGCTTCATCAGCAGCTGCATGCCGACGTACATGGCACCCATCTGCAGCATGCGCGACATCATGGAGGTCTACAAAGTTAGCAGGCGAACAAAGAAGATAGCAGGAGTGGCATTGGGACATACGCCCTGCGGCTCCTCCTGGCCGGCGGCCGCGGCCGCGTTTCCTTCCGGCATCTTGGCGATGTGTCGATCTTTCGGTCTTTTGGGAGTATCAAAGCCGAGGCCGAAGTCGATTCTTGGGAAAAGTCGAGATAGGGACGGCTGTCGACGGTTTGAATCGGCGGACACACGGTCACAATCGAATTGGACGGCCTGCTGACGTTGCGCAAAGATGTCGATGGAAATGGAGTTACAGTTGCGCACGGAGAGTGGAAGAACCAGACAACTGACAACCGAATTGAACTGAACTGGAATATTGATAGGAGTGAGGGTGGTGCGTACGCAAATTGCCTGCACGTTGGGGCGGGCCTGTCCGTGGGAGGCAGTCGCGCAATTGGACGCTATCGATGGGGAGAAATCGCTAGCGCGCTGCCTCTTTCCCTTCTCCGCGTGCAGCGTGTCCTCAACGGACAGGGGTTGCTAGTTCTAGAAGGGGAAGGGGCGAATCAGCATTGTGTTTGGGCCCACGGCAGGAAACGACGATTAACTGTGGTCTGTGGGTGCCACCTACCCGCATTACGTAACGATGCATGCGCTGTAATACAGTGCCTGTACGGAAGTAGTGTCAGACCTCACAGCGACATAACGACTTACAGGCCTGACAGGTGTCATATCACGAACTCTCTTTTGACGTCGTATTTACTTTTTGTTTTCTTCCTTCTTCCTTCCAAAACGTCCAACATGCATGGTTTGTGCAACCACATGCCGGGTCGCGTGCCCGATTGCGCGGTATCAGGGCGTCCTGCATAAACAATCGGGCAATTTATAGCAAACGACTTCCAACGTCGGGTCAACGTTGATTCAACGTCTACAAAAGACTGCATGTCAAGTAAGATATATAATTTGTGACATTTCTTCTATGCCGACACATTATCAGACACCCACGGATGGCAGCCCTACCTTGGCGGCTCACCGAGTATCGGCTGTGGTCTCCTCCGACACAACGCGGACACTGTTCGTTGGTCCGTCCGACTGGGTCGTCAAGTCACGAGTGCATCTTTGCAGCTCTATTGTCTCCGCCTGCCAACGCATAACTGCACAGCATGAACATTGCTCCTGGCTGTGCTCCTGGCGGTAAAAGATGCAGCCGTGACAGCCGGGAAATTGGGAAGTGTGTAAGTCAAGAAAAATAGTGAAAGATAAACATGGTTCGAACGAAAATGCACTTCATATTTACGAGATATTCAAGATCAAGACTGTCAATTCCCTCTTTGGAGCTATTGCGATGCCGAGCTCTACGGTAAACTTTGAATTCTGCTTGGCATGGCTGTTTGAGAGCTTCTTTTCATTTGTCTTGGTACAAATCAAGTAATTATGTCAAAAACATGTCTTGAATGTTCACGTGAGTGTATACCGTTTCTTCTTTCCTTCTTTGTCAAAGGCAGGCACAGAACGCCGTCCTCGGGAGGTCGATACGACTCGCCCGCCTCACCCGCTCTTGCTGGTTTCGGCGCACGTCGCCCCCCAAACTTCGAGTCATCCCCGCTGGTGCCGTCATATGTCTCTTTCTCCCTTCTCCTACTCCGTGTTTAGCGCACCTGCCTTGGAGCTCCCCTCTTTTTTGTCTCTTTCCTTGCCTCTCTTTCACTGCCAATGCCCCTGTATGCCGTATCGCGTGGCGCTGTGATTGGCTCCCGCTTACGATCGGCCCTTTGTGCGTCAGTTCCTTCTCTAAAGCGCAACGACACAAATTATATATAGCTGCCGGTCACCTCCTTCCCTTTGACTTGACTCTTGACAATTTTTTGACCTCCTGCCTAGAATTGAATTTTGCTCGTTTCGGCTCTTGCAATTCTTGATTGGATATATATACTTGCAAACAATTGTCTCTATTAAACGTCTTTTTCTCTTTCTCCGTCGCAACATCGACAACATCCCTAGTCGCAACCTCTTCTTCTACAGCCCCTCTTCAACACCTCCCTCTTTGCGCCAACTACCACATTTCGCCTACTTTCGCCCACAATGGAGTCCGGCGGTGCTTCTCCGATGCCGTCGGCGTCTCGGACGTCGACACCAACAACAGCTTCGGCCACTGTCCACTCAAACCTCAGCCAGGTCACCTCGGCCGCCGACATTGCCGACCCCTCCCTGCCCAAAAAGACCAAGATTTGCGTGTACTGCGGCTCGTCGCCGGGCAAGAACCCAGTCTACATGCAGGCAGCACGGGACCTCGCCCGTGTCATGGCCGAAAACAACATTGGATTAGGTAGGTGATCCCCTGGGCATAGAGAATAATGAGAAAAATTGCTAACAAAATAGTATACGGCGGCGGAACTGTCGGCCTGATGGGCGAGCTGGCACGGTCGCTGGTCGCCCTGGCCGGCCCCGACTCCGTCCACGGCATCATCCCCGAGGCGCTCGTGCGGTACGAGCGCGATCCCAACTACACATCCCGCACACGCGCAGCGGCCGCCCAGGCCCACGCCGAGGGCGGCGACACCCGCCAGCTCGCCGACAGTGCCAATGGCGAGCCAAAGCCGGTGACAAACGGCGATGTCAATGGTGCCCCTGCGAGCGACGACCTGGCCATCCCAGCCCAGGAGATCTTTGGCAAGACGACCGTCGTCAAGGACATGCACACGCGCAAGCGCATCATGGCACAGGAAGTGCTGCAGGCCGGCCCCGGCAGCGGCTTTATTGCGCTGAGCGGCGGCTACGGCACGTTTGAAGAGCTGCTCGAGACATCAACGTGGAACCAGCTGGGCATCCACAACAAGGGTGTCTGCGTGCTCAACATCAACGGGTTCTACGATGGACTGTTCTCGTGGATCCGCACGAGCGTCGACGAGGGCTTCATTTCGGAGGGCAACTCGGGCATCATTGCCGAAGCCAAGACGGCCGAGGATGCGATTCTGGCGCTGCGCAACTACCAGGTGGCGCCGTCGGTGCTGAAGCTGTCGTGGGACAAGCAGTAGATGTGTATTCCGGGTCTCTTTTTTTGCCCAACTTTCTTGTCTCCTCACGATTTATGCATCTTGGACAGCGGTCTTTCCTAAAACATTATAATTAGAACGGCGTTTTTGGTCTACCCATATATTAGACGCTCTCCATAGTTTCAATACATCATATATACCATATACACCTATTGTTAAAGCCTATATTTTGACGAATTATTTTCAGCTTGGACACATTATTATTGTCTGTTCACTGCTTCGGAATATCTTGCGTGTCGTATTTTTGTAGTAGTACAAATGAGTTTATGTGTATAAAATGAATCATCCACACGCTGTCTGCTGGTTCTCTTGCATCCCATCCCATCCCGCCCGTCTTGCCCTGCCTTCACTCTCCCCTAACTAACAGCCCAAGACAGGACGGGAGAAAGAATCTGCTCCTCCCGCCTCTTACTGGTCAACCTCCATCTCGCCTTCTGCCGCTGGCGCGTCGTCGCCTTCTGCGCCGCCCTCCTTCTCCTCTGCCGCCTTGTCGAGCCACGCCTTGACATCCTGGCCGTCGTACACCTTGAACGGCTCGACCTCGCGCGCCCCCGTTGCCGACTTGGCCGCGGGCACAATGCCCACAATGCCCACGCTCGTGTTGTCGACCGTCAGCTCGCGGTCCTGCACCAGGCTCTCCTTGAGCGCGCGCAGGCCGTGCTGCACCAGCTGCTCGCGGTCGCTGTCGGCAAACGCGGCAATGTTCTTCTCGAGGTACGTGCGGGCCATTTGCGAGCGGGCGCCAATGGCGAACGCGACCATCTCGTCGGTCATGCCGCTGGGCTGGAACTCAAAGAGGTGCGGGCCGCGGTCGTCGACGCCGGCCACGAGCAGGCCGACGCCGTAGGGCCGCTTGCCGTAGTGCTGGGTGTTGAGCTGGGCCTTTTCGGCAATCATGTCGACGAGCGACCGCACGGGCATGGAGTTGCCGTATGTCAGGCGGTGGCCGAGGCACTGCTGCTTCATAAAGTTGGAGAGGACACGGGCATCGGACGTCAGGCCGGCAATGGCGATGCCGGCGTGCTCGTCGACGGGGAACAGCTTCTTCTGGTAGGACGAGAGTTCTTCGGCGTTGCGCTTGACTGCTACAAGCACAGCATGTGTCTTGCTGACGATGCCCACGACGACGGAGCCCTGCTTGACGGCCTCGGCAGCATACTCGACCTGGAATATCCGGCCTTGTGGGGAGCTGTAAAGAGGGGGGAAGATGTTAGCTAGAGGATTAAGGGATTGGGCTTAGGGGAGGGACAACGCACAATGTGACCGAGTCGTTGTCGTAGTTGTTTCTGAACATGGTGGCGGTGGGAGACGGGAGGAAGGGAGAGGTTACGCCTTGATTCGAGACTCAAAGGCGCGTCGTCGGAGGCAGTTGTTGCTGCGTTTTCGGTGACACTGTCGAGCAATCAATGTTCAATTGCGTACTCTCAAAACTGCGGGATGGCAAAGATTCGGCTCGTGGGTGGGTTTGAGTGTTCGTGGAGAGGTTGAGTGGTTGATGTTGATTTGGTGGTTTGGTGATGATGAGTTTGATGGGGTTCAGGCGATTGATTGACCGTCGATGGCAGCCGCGAAAGCAGGCAGCTTTGAGCTTTCGTATGTGCTTTGCTGTGCCTGGTTGGCTGGCTGGTGCGGGCTGGTGCTGTAGTGGGTGGCAGGTGCTATGGTGGAGGGTGGTTTGGTGGTGTTTGGGCTGTTGGCGCTGGAGCTATCCTCAATGGCCCGTGCACTGTGCTCAAGCCACACAAACGAGCCACAGTTACAGGCAAGGAAGTTGCGTTCGTTGTCGCCTTGCGCAGTCCTCAATCCACAGTAAAACGAGATACGCTGTCAGACACGCGCTAAACCCAAACAGGACGGGAGGCTGCCACCATAACCACTCTCCACTGCCACTCTGCGTGCTGCACCTGCCGCCACTGTGCGTCTCTGTGTGTTTCTGCTCCGAGCCTGTTTCCCCATCGTCATCCTGCCGCCTGCCATCATCACCACTTCTTAATTGAACCTCATCAACAAACGAGCGACATCAAGTACACAAGTACATTGCGCACACACATCTCGAGCCTTGCGCCAAATAGAGTTCTGCGATAACTCCTTCAATTGCAACGCCCGTGCCTTCCCGACGCAACCTACCTCCCAGCCACCTCCGGCTCTCCCAAAACCATCCACCTACGTCGGCTTAACTTGACGTTTTGTCGTCGGCTACCTGCATTTCTCCCGTCTATCCAGAATACCTTATTTCTAGGCCACAGGCACCCCACCGCCGCCATGACGACCGCCGGCCTCAAGACCATCATCGCCCTCTCCTTTGTCCTGGCCGTCGGCTTCCTGCTAGTCATCCTGTCGTGCGCCCTCTTCAATGTCTACTACCCGCTGCTCGTCGTGGCGACATACGTGATTGCGCCGCTGCCCAACTGGATCTGCAGCCGGTGCGCGAACCCAGACGACTTTGTCGAGAGCTCGGGCGCGGCGATCCTGGACGTGGGCCGCTTCTTTACCGGTTTCTTTGTGGTCATGGGCATTGCCCTGCCTATCGTTCTGGCGCACTCGGGACTGATCAACATGGGCGCAATGGCCATGTCGATTGTGGGCGGCCTGCTGATTTACGGCACCATCATCAGCTTTGGCATGTTCTTCCAGGAGGAGCAGGAGTTTTAAGCGGCGAGTGACGGGTGAGAGACGACGAAGGAGCGACGGAAGACCGGCCGGTGATGAGGAATCCATAGGAGGCCGCGGAGGATAAGAGGATGAGAGGGACGCATTGACAGCGGCCCATTTATAGCCTCTCCGGCCCGCCGACACAGCCCAGCGAGCGTGTTTCTCAGTTTGAACTCGACGAGCACATCTATTCATGTCTACTATATACTGCTTACACTTTTCTTTTTGTTACCACACTGTCCAACTATCTATTTCTTTTCTGTTTCACTTTCCTTCTCTTGTTTTCTGTCTTGCGTTCCTTGCCTGGGTTTTCTTCCTGTTTCCTCATGTAATACTACAGACGTTCCCATCTGCGGCGTTGGGACTGGGCATGGCTTTTGCATTGTTTTTTTGTGCTTGTTTTTTCCTTTGTCATTAGCTCATCCATCATCTACTGTTCACAAAATAAAATGATCATCAGAATTGTGTTTCTGTGTATTATATGTATGCATCGCTCTATTGTTATATCTAGGGGTATCGTCTATGCCGTTGAGGTATGTCCCATCTAAGAACCCAGTAAAGTAAATAAATCGTAAATGAAACGCCTGGTTCATATATGAACCCCAAGAATCACACGTTGAGTGTGTTCCCATGCCTTTAAACTGTGTGGCCAAGACCACAAAATAAGAAATGTCTAGAAAGTACGACTACTCAAAAATGCTCAGGGGCCGAGACAGCTTGACAAACATCTCGTCGCGCTCGCCTTCAGGTGTGCTCAGAATGGTCACTGCACCACCTGCACCAATATGCCACACGTCTTGACGTGTTTCCGTCCCGTCATCTGTTTTGGGAAACGTCGTCTCGTCATCCCACCGGAAGAGACTGCGGATCGTCACGCTCCAGTCGCCACGACCGGTAACGCAGAGGTAGCCGACAACGCCAGAGTAGAGGCTGCGTTCGCCGGGAGCAGTGTTAGGAGAGAAACCCCTCGGCGACGACGGAAGCCGCTCCAGTTCTCTCAGCAAAGCACAACTCCGCTTCTTGGGCGCACCCGTCATGCTTCCTGGAGGAAGACTGGCTGCAAGGACGTCCAGCCCTGTATATTTTGACTCGGACGGAAGTCTGCCCTCGACGACAGTCACCATTTGAAAGACGTGGCCGTATGGCTCGACCTGCAAGAGTCGCGGAACCGTGACATGTCCCGGCCCACAGACGCCGTGCAGGTCGTGCCTCACAAGATCGACAATCATGAGGTTCTCGGCCTCTTCCTTGGGGATGTGGAGCAGGGCTTCGGCCTGGGCGAGCGTGGCCACCTCGGCGGAACGGCGGACCGTGCCCTTCATCGGGCGCATCGAGCAGAGGGTCGACGGTCCAGAGCCGCTGCTATCCGATTTTGGCGAGAAGCAGAGGAAGCGCTCTGGCGAGCTGCTGACGAGCGTGGCGCCGCCAAGACGAATGTAGGAGGCAAAAGGCGACGGGTTCTTTTTGCGAAGCGTGCGGTAGTAGTTCCAAGATGACGATGGAGACGACGTCGAGGAAGCTGTCGTGATTCGAGTCTCGTCTGTCAGGCACAGTTCGTAGGAGTCGCCGGCGGCAATGTGTTCCTGACAGGCACGGACTTTGTCTTCGTATGCCTGGACGTCGGGCAATTGCTTGCAGATGACTTGTGGGAGAAGTGGCGTCTTGTTGACAGTCGACTTCAGCTTTGGCTGCTGCCATTGAGAAGATGACTGCAGTTGGGCGATCACGTTGTTGATCCAGCTGGAGTGCACCTTCCCGTTTGTGCTGTGTGCGCCGTTCATGCCGTTGGTGCCGCTCGTGTGGCTCCTGCCGTTTGTGTAAGGAGCATGGCCATTCGTCCCATTTGTCCCATTGGCCTGCATCGCACCTTCCTTTTCGTCTTCTAGATGCTGCACGTGTACAACCCCTTTTACATGGTCCACGACAATGCTCTTTGTCACCCAAGCAAAACAAATGTCTGGCCGATTGTGGCCACGACCTCCGCCAGCAACCCCATTGTCCGGCAGCGAAACGCCGATGTCACCCAGGCCCTGCTCATACGACACATATCCCATGAATCCACCAAGGAAAGGGCTGTCATTGTCAGGCTCCTTTGACAAACGGCGAGCTTCATGAAACTCGGCCAACAACTGCCAGATCGTCTGCTCTTCCCCCAAAGAAACGCGGACGTCACCCCTGCCGTCTGGAAGCCGAATCGTGGCGAACCGGTCACCCGTGCAGTACTCGACCTTCAAAGCTGCCCCAACGTCGAGAGCAACAATACTGAACCGGCCACGGATGGCCTCATCGTTGGCTGTGTCATTGTCGACTAGCTCGTCACCTTGACTTCTGTCCACACCCGCACTGGCCGAGTCGAGAATGATCTGGTCTGGCTCGCTGCCCGCGACTTGGCCAGCCTGCAGAGCTTCGACAATATCCGGGACTTCCACGTGTTTTGGAAGAGGTATCGTTTGTGAGATAAACTGGCTGCGAGGTGGGTGAGCAAAGCCGTGTTGCTTTGTGTGTCCGTTCGTTTCGTTTGCCGTGTGGCATTTGGTGTGTCCGTTTGTGTGGCCGTTTGTATGGCCGTTCGTATGTCCGTTGACATGTCCTCCAAAAACAGACGGCTGCATCGACAGGAGACTCGGCCGTGTTGCTTGATGAGCAGCCAACCCTTCTCTGAGGGAAGAAGACGACGGCTCCGCTCGCACACGCCCACTCTCCGCATTCCACTTCATCGTCGCTTCGAACCAGCTTGCCAGCACCGCATGGCTCGCCGCATCGGTGCACACAGACTCCGGGTGGTATTGCAGCCCCCAAAACGGCAGTGTGCGGTGCCGCACGCCCATCAACAGACGCTCGTTCGACGTGCCACCCGTCGAAGGATCCTCCTTTTCGTCAACCCATGCCAATGGTACCATCTCCGATCCAGGACTGGACAACTGCCACCGCTTTGTCGGCCAGTCTGCTTCGGGGACATCGTCCTGGCCCAGGTCCGCGCCCAGGCTGTGGTACAGCGTGGCCCGGAACGGTGCAGCAACGCCTCCAAAAATATCGGGCTTTCCTTTGTTAACCTCGACAGGCCGCACCATGCCGTGCAGTCCGCCTGACTTGAGCCGCCGGATCCGGCCGCCAAATGCCGCCACCAAGCTCTGGAAGCCGAGACATATCCCAAGGGCAGGTGTTGTGTTCTCCCTTCGGTCGCTTCTTTGGTCACGCGCCTGCTGCCAGACATACTTCATGAGTCCAATGTCGGCCGGGCAGTCGGGCGAGCCCGGTCCTGGTCCACAGACGACGGCATCGTAGCGGGCGAGCTCTACACAAAACTCGTCCTTTGTGAGTGACGCATCAATAGGCAGGACATGGACGTCGGCGCCGAGGAGGGTGGCCAAGAGGGCGGTGATGTTGTTGGCGAAGGAGTCATAGGCGTCGAGGAAGAGGATCCTGGGCCGTTGAGGTCCTGGCCGTGGCCGTGGTGAACCGTTCATGACGGTATGCGATGTGGATGCGATCGACAGGTGGGACAGCCTTGTGAGGAGCGGGAAGAAAAAGGAAGGAGAAGAAGTAAAGACACAAGAGCTGCGGCTTATTCCCGTTGAAGAGTCAAACTGTGTCAATGCCCAGAGGACATTTGGGAATATCCCATTGTGATGTGGGCTGAAGTGGACCAGAGTCAAAGTCAATTGACGAGTGGGAAGTGAGAAGTAAAAAGAAAGGCTGGATGTCAAAGCGAGGAGCCGTTAAAACTTTAATTTAGTCTCGTTTTCTTTCTTTTTCGTTCATTCTTTTTGGTGACGGTTTTGCCCGTCACAAAATTTTCTCTCTTTTTCTCAGCCTTTTCGCCATTTCGCCTTTGTCTGATATTAGTGCAAATGGTGCCAATGGATGGCGCACATGTCATTATTGTCCCCTGTCCTCCAGTGGCCCTACACTGCGAAACCTGCCTCTTTGGGCAGGTCAAGGCCTAGACTGCCCGCGAACCAGAACCATGGGACCGGCTACCGTCGGACGCTAAGCCTGCAATAACCTCCGTGGTTTTCCAGAATTGCCGCTGTCCGCCTTACACGGCCGACTTACAGCGAGCATCCATACTATTCCGCTCTCAAATGAAACCCACGGAATCAAATATTCATTTGTGAGAATACCGCCGAGATGTCACATCGTGTGATAGTGTATAATTTACACAGAATTCCTGTCCTCCTGCCTGTTTAGACCACGTTTACATGCACTTTTCTGGACCACATATGTCCTGAAATGATTATATTATCAAGCATCGCTTGTCGCTCGCTTTATGTAAGATGGAGAATGTAAGATTCGTTTAAACGTCTTTTTGCTTGTTCCCGGCCAGAATTACTCCCTCACTCTTGGCGGGTCCACGACGACAAAGTGGCACGGCGTCCGCGAGTGCCAGATCCGCCGCTCCCGCGGGCCCAGCATCGTGTCTCTCAGCAAAGTTTCCGTGTTGGATCGGGGGCGTCTTGTCACCTCTTTATTTTTGTCGGCCTCTTTGGGGTCTGCAGGCTTCGTCCACAGCCTCGTCTCCTCGACCGACGCCGTCACCTCAAACTCGCCGCGACAGAGCGCCGTGACGCCCAGCCGGACTTCGGTCGTTGCTTTGGGTCCCAGGAGAGGCAGCGTCTGCTGGAGCGCGCCGTTCCACGCAAACTTGCGCGTAAAGTCGAGGGCCACGTTGAGTGGGCGGTGGCACAGCGCGGGCATCAGCCGCAGCGTCGGGTAGAGCGGCTGGGTGGTGCGGTTGGTGACGCGCACGCGCAGCTGGACAAAGTCGTCGACCTTGACGACGTTGGTGCGGCCGCCATTTTTCGTTTTGCTCGTCTTTTTCTTGTTTTTCGTAGACTTGCCCTCAATGGCCACGTCAATGCCGACCTCGTCCACCTTGACGGCCTCGATCATGCGCGACGTGAGACGCATGCTGCGCAGCTCGACATTGCCGCGGCGGTCGGAGGATGTGCCTGTCGTAGTAGTGGCAGTGGTCCACGTTCCATGCAAGGCATCCAAGATCTTCTCACGATACCAAAACGCTTCGCGGCTGGCCCGCTCCATGTCCGGCGAGATCTTACCCGTACTAACGACAAACTGCCGCTGGCGGGCCGGGTTGAGGGCCGGGATGGAGGCATGGGGATCCTCCAAATAGATTCGCTTGAGGGGGACAATGACACGGCTCGTGTTTCCGGGAAGAATGTGTTCCGTCACAACAACACCGTCCTCGGCAGCCAGGTCGACACGCATCTGGCTCGGCCATGCATTGCGCAGGTCGAGCAACAGCAAACAGTACTTGTCTTTTGTAAAGTCGGACGTGTCTGTGTCTGTGTCTGTGTCTTTGTCTCTGTCTGTTGTATCTGTAGATCCCGCCGTCAAAGCAGCCCGGCATCTCTCCCACAGAGGCTGGGGAATTCTGCCGTGCAGAGGCAGCACGTCCATCCGCGCCACCTCGATGCTGGCATTGACCGTCACCGTCAGGTGCAGCGACACCTGCCGTGTGTAAAACTTGGCGGCCACCTCGACCTCGTCCTCGTCCCCGTTTTCGTTCCTGGCAGTCCCCAGATGGGCATAGTCGACCTGGATCGTGCCGCTCGTCAGGCCCGGCTTGCCCAGGATCTCAAAGTCAAACGTGGCCGTCTCGCCAGGCGCAATAAACCGTTTCTCTGCTTTGCCGGTGGTGGACGTCGCCTTGAGCCGCAGCGCCTGCTTCTTTGCGAGGATCAGCTCGTACTCGTAGAGTTCGGCAGGGGAGGCGTCGCGGCTGCTCAGCGCCGACTGGATCGACGCCTGGGTCGAGTCCTGGAAGGAAAACAAGAGGAAATCGACGGGCGTCGTTGTCGACAGGTTCTTGAGGGTCACCGAAAAGACCTGGCGCTCGCCCTCCAGCACCATGACCGACGACTGCGGCAGCGTGGTCGATTCGACGACGACCATGGGCTGAGCGGGGATGACGTTGAGCGAGATTTTTTCGGCCTTGAGCGGCGGGCCAGTGGCGAGCTGTCCCGTCGGAGATGGAGGGACCTCCACCTTCTGATCCGGCCCCGCCACAACAAACGGCGCCATGCCAATCTGCTTGACCTTGTCGGGCCGCTCGGGCGACCAGGCCTGGGTAAAGATGGGGAATCGACGCTCGCGGCAGCCGCGGACCCGCACGACGGCGCCGGTAATGTGCAGCGACCCGGCTGCCTGCGGCATGCCGGACACTTTGACGATCTGCGTCCGGTATGGTCCAAGGACGGCCGTGTCCGTGTACGCCTCAAAATCAACGCCATCCGTCTCAATGCGGATACTCTCGATTTCGACTTCAATGTCGTACGGGTTTTGGAGTGTCAGTTTAAACGTGGCCGGCTCTTGGGCGACCAGAATCTGTTCGACCACAGCTTTCTCCGATGGCTTCAAAAACGAGTTGTGGATGAAAGGGTCCACATCCTGGGACGTGCGCGCCGCTGCTGCTTTTCCGGGCAGCTCGCTTCTTGTATGGGCAACAGGCTGGCAAGCAGCGGGTGCAGGCTCGAGCTTGACGCCGCGCAGCAAGAACTCGTCCCAGTACTCGGCCGCCAGGTTGTCGCCGCCCAGACCCAGTCGCCGTGACAGGTTTGACGTCTTGGCAATGTTGGTCACGAGCCGAACCTGTTCTTCCTTGGTGATAATGGGTGCTGCATCGCCCCGTCGCTGGCCGGGTGCAATGCCGCTGCCGGCTGTTCTCAAAAGGTCACTGGAAAACTTGAGCACGCCGGCAAAGTCGGGCAGTGCCTCGGAAAAGTTGATGCATGCGCGCAGCAGGTTGAGCTTGTTGCCGGGCATACCGAACAACCGCGACGTCGCCTGATCGCGGATGCGTGCCATAATGGCCGCATCCGAGTCGTCTGTGCCTGAATTGCCGGTTGCTGATGCGCCAGCATTCGTAGACGGCTCAAACTCGACCACGCCGTAGGTCTTGAGCAGCATACCGAGGAAAGCCTCGACGCCCGCCTCGATATCACCCTCGGCCAGATCCAGGGCGGCTGCACCGTTGGCATGGCCAGAGTGCAAGCCATTGCCCTGTGTCACCAGACCCGCGGCTGGGTGGATGCCGACTTCCGCAGCGCCGCGTGTCCGTGCTTCGACAAGGCCGCCAATCAGCACAGACATGAGCTCGCGCACCACCATGGCCTTTTTGCGGCGATAGCCCAGGCGGCCCAAGACGGCAGCAATGCCGCTCAGAATGACGATACGGTCAATGGTTGTGAGTAGTTCGGTAATGGATGAGGGAAACGCGCGGAAGAGTGTCGTCGTGATCAAAGCCCGGCTCGGCGTGACGGAAAGATGCGGCACAAGCGGCGCTGGACTAGGGCCATACTTGCCCTCGACGACCATCTCCAAAAACCGGCGGTCGAGCACGCCGTCAGCCAAGTGGAGTGCGGTCAGAATATTACAGAACCGAATGGTGGCCTCGGCCAGCGGTAGTGGGGGCAGGTGTTCGGCCGAGATGCGCGAGTAGAGGCCCAGGATGCGGTCCAGCAGGTCGGGCAAGATCTGCTGCAGGTTGCGCAGCCACTTGGGTTGGTTGGGGCGGGCCTTTTCGGCGGCCGCATCCAATGCTTGGGCGGCAGCCTGGGCGGCCGATCCCTTTTCGGGTGGCGGCAGGCATACACTCGGCACCTGGAACTCAATGTCGGCCCAGGACAGCAGCAACAGACACACGACGATCAGCTCGAGCGCCTTGCCGTGCCACAGGTGGTCGTTGATCGACCGCGAGACAGTGGCGCCCTCAATCAGTTCCTTCAAAGCGTCCGTCCAGCGGCCGGCCTGCAGGTAGAGCGAGGCGACCACAATGGTCACGCGGCTCTTGCCCTTGTTGCGCCAGCGCTCGTTGAGGCCGCCCGGGCCAAACCCTTGTACCGAGATGCGTTCCTGGCTCTTGCTGCGGTAGCCGTCGCCAATATCTTGTGGGGATGTGGCGCGGTCGGGGCTCGACAGACCGCTGGCAAGGTCGCCGCTTCCTCCACCGGCAATATCGTCAAAGTTTGTGGCTGGTCCCGCAAGACCGCTCGCGCTACGAACAGGCGTCGACGGTCGTCCTGGAGTCGATCCAGCGCTCCCCGAGCCAAACGGTGAGGCGCCCTTGAACGGCATCGGCATGGACATGCGCGCCTGGCTGCGGTCGGCCGGCGACATGCCGCTGCCCACAGAACTGGAGCGGTGTGTGGGCAGGGTGAACTGCGAGTTGCGTCGTGACGCGACCGTGCTGCTACCACTACTATCGTCACCGTTGCTGCCGGGTCGAAAAACAGAGCCCATGGCCTGGCCCGGCGATTCGATATAAGACATGGCGTCAAAGGAGCGCGCCAGTGTGTTCATTTCTGCCAGCAAAAGCGACGAGACGTCGGCCATGACGGCCTTCATTGTTGTCCGCTTCGACTTGGAGACGGGCGGCACGGTGGCCATGCCCTCGTCAGGCATCGGGATGGGCGCATCGGGCGACGGCTCGTAGTCAAAGATGAGCACGCGGTGCACGAGGACTTTGGTGTAGGTGTCGCGCAGCTCCTCGAGTTCTTGGTACAAAGTGCGAATGTTGCGTTCCTCGATCGATCGCCCTGCGGCCGACTGGCGCTTGCTGCCAAAGTCGACTGTTTTTATGGCCGCGCCGTCGGCGAGTGCCAGAATGACAAGAGGTTCGCGGTAGAGGTCGAAGGGACAGAGAGCAAGGTGGGAAGGTTGGGGGACGTGTGTCGTCAAATCGTAGAAAATCATGCCGTCGGGGAAGGCCAAAGGATTGAAAATGTCTGTCGGTTAGTTGACAAACAAACCAAAACGTAATGCTTGCAGAGGGGGCCTACTTCTGTTCGGCCTCCGGTCGGCGCTGACGTCGCGCAGCTGGACGGCATATTCGCCCTTGAGCCGGTCGAGAAACGAGGCAAAACGGTCGCGATGCACGGGGCCGACGGGCAGCACCAGGCACTTGACCTGGGCCGGCGAGACCGGCAGAAAGGGGTCGGACCGCGGCATCGTGCACCGGGCAGGCGAAAGGACGTATATGCGTGTCTAGTATGGTGGTGCTGTCGTGTAGAGTAGTCGTGGAGAAAAGGGTCTATGACGCGGGAGGCATCGCGAGTCGATGCGCAGAAAGGGGGGCACGAGACAGAGGCGGTGTCGCAAGGCGAGTCGTTGAGTAGTGAGCCTGTTTGAGATTGACTATTGCTCAGAATTCAATCGGTCGCTGGCACAGCTTCGTGGTCGTGGTTTGTGCTTGTCTTCGAGGTTGTTGTTCTCAAGTTGAGTGGTGACGATGAAGGCACGTTCTGAGGAGGCACGTCGAACAAATGCGGTTGGAAGCTGCCACACACACCGCAAGGCAACGTGGAAGGTGTGGTTGTGGAGGACTTGCCCTTTCAGGGAGAAACGTGGTCCGAGCTTCCTATCTCTCCTGGGTGGGGTCGCTGGGAAAGGTGCTGTTTGGGGAAGTAACGGGTTAAAGAACAGGTTAGAACAGGCGTCGAACACGCCGGCTATTGTGGATTACAAGCGCTGAAGCACGCCAATTAAGCCGTTGGATTCTCGAATTTACCCCTGAACAAACAAACCACAACCGCAACCTTATTGACATCAGATGGAAAGAGCCCAAG
This sequence comes from Sporothrix humicola, assembly GCA_021396245.1. NCBI lineage: Eukaryota > Fungi > Ascomycota > Sordariomycetes > Ophiostomatales > Ophiostomataceae > Sporothrix > Sporothrix humicola. The sequence continues at coordinate 34,023 of WNYE01000026.1, forward strand.
ATGAGGCAAGAACGAACACAACAATAAAAAAGAAGTTGCAAATAAGGCAGGGGCGAAGGATATTACGAGACTGTCTTTCACATGTGATCAAGATGCACACATTTAATCTCGACCATATCTCTTCACGAAGTCTCCAGATAGAACCGCACAGCATCCTCCTCATCCTGTTTACTCAACCATTCCAAGCCCTGCAGCCACTCCCGATTCACCCAGTCCTGTCTCATTTCGACAAAAGTGAGCGAGCGGACAGTCACCGCCTCCTTGGAGAAGAATTCAGATGTTGTGAAAAGAAACGATTTGTTATCGTTATGGTCATCGTTTGAAGCCTCTTCCCGACTGACAGTCTCGACGGTCTCGACAAACTTCCGGCCAAGACGTTCTCTCTCCAGAACGGCTGGATGCGTGCTCACTTCACCCGGGACGGCAGACGAAACGCCCATGAGAAAAGGTAGGCGGTACAAGAATGTATCTGGAGCTGCAATAACCGAATCCCAGTCAATGACAGCCAAGACGTTGAACTCGCGATCGACGAGGATGTTGTTTGGGTTCAAGTCGTTGTTGACAAGGCCGAAGCCGGGGAGGCGAGTGTCTTCTTTCGGTGAAGGGAGTGAAGCCATTATGGACCGGAACGTGTCGAGAAGTTCTTCCTGTCCGTCGACTCCGTCGCCAAGATGCCTTCCAAGTGCCATGGGATAGTCTGCATAAAACTCAGCGGCCGTGTCGTATGGGCCAGAGTCTGTCTCGACGATCGGGCCGATCTTGAATACGCTGGGATCGTTCTCATCTCTGAAAATGGATCCAATCTTTGGCAGTCGAACCGACGCAAGTTCGATCATGATCTTGGCCAGCTGGCGCCAGAAATGGTCTTGGACCTGGGCAGGAATACCATCGCGGTCGCCCGGGTATGATTTCGCGACCTCTTCGGCAGTGTTTCCCCGGATGTACTCGAGAAGGAGAAAGGCACATCCGACAGAGTTCTAGCTGCCTAAGTCACAGCCATAGACTTGAGGAACGGGAATACTTGTGTTTTGTCTGAAATGTCAGCGGTGTGCGTTCGGAAATATAAAGGCACAAGCCACTCATACCTGACAAACTCCATGGTGGTCAGCTCCGACTCCATATCCATGAGAACTCTGTCCGTCACAGTGTCCATCCTCAGCCGAGCGATCCACTCAACGCCATCCTCAAACTCGATTTTATGGACGACATTGAAGTTGCCAACAGAAAACTTGCTAGAGATCGAACACGGTCGTCCATTGCGAAGGCCCGAAGCGTACGTTTGCAGTGCCTGAAAGTTGACAGTCTTTCGAAACTGCTCGATCCGGTCTCCTTCTTCGCCACCATACTCTTCTCCGTTTGTCCAGGCGGCGCTACCGAGATCAGTAAAGATTGTGGAAGTCATGGTAAATGTCAAAATTGAATGAAGTATGGTGGAAAATTATGAACTGTGGTCACCAGCCAATAAAACAGGTTGGGGGCTGTTTCTGCGGCTTGGATTTCAGTGGTCAGTACGACACGTGAAAGTTGCATATTCCACGGTCTTGGTTCTTGAAATAAATTATATGAGTGCACAAGTTTAAATACGAAAGTGATAATAAATCCTCGTTTTATTTCATTCAATTCTAGCTAGTCATTTCAAACTTTATAAATATCTCGTCTCACTCTTCTCTCTACGCCTTATCCTCCTTAATCTCGGCCTGCAGCCAGGCGGGCAGCTCTGGCGGTGTGTTCCAGCCGTCCAGGAACGACTCAACGGCCACCTTGGGTCCGGCCGGCTTGGCATAGACGGCAGTGACGTACCAGGCCGTCTGGCCGCTCTTCAGGGTGTGCTGCAGCGTGGGGATGACGGTGCGGCTGTGGATCAGGTTGGAGTTGGGGTCGGCATTGACCAAGTTGGCCTCGCGGCCCTTGTCGAGGTTAGTTTCGAGCGAGCGGATGCCGACGGCACCGGCGTCCCGGCAGACGGCAAAGGCGCCTTCGTGGCCGCGGGCCCAGCCGTCGGGCGTCAGGGTGTCGTAGTTGCCGATGATCTTGGGCCGGGTGCCCTCGCCGGTGGCGGTGTCGTACAATCCCAAATAGCGGCCGTCCTGGGCGTTTTCGTTGTGGATGGCGAACGCGCCGTCGGCGGTCATGATGGAGCGGTCGGCAGGGCCTTCCTTGACGGCGATGCGGTGCACACGGAGATGCCAGTTGGGGGCGGCCTCAGTTGGAGGCACCAGAATAGTGCGAATGGTGACATCCGAGAAGGGAGCCCAGACCGAAACTAGAACAGGCCCGTCTTCGCGTGTCTCAATGGCCGCATACGACGACAGCCGGCGCGTCTTCCAGTACTCGCCGCCGTCGTCTGACAATCCCAGCTGCGAGGCGAGGGCGTACTGCTCGAGCGTAAAGAGACCGGGAGGCACCGAGTAACCAAAGGCACTGCTGTAGGCAAAGCAGCCGTACTTGGCGTGGGTGCCCTTCATCGGGTAGCTGCAGGCCTGGCCCGACGATAGCAGCATGCAGTGCCCACCACGGTTGCTCATAATGTGGCCGGGCTGGGGCAAGGGCTTGACCAGGGGCAGCTCGGGCCAGTGGTCTTCCTCGGGAGACGTCCAGAAGGGATGTGTCTCGGGGACAGCTAGGCAAATGAACGCAAGACAGGCCCAGTACGGACTGCCGGGGCTGTTGTAATTCTCGGCCATCTATTTTGTTAGTGGGATTACACACAAAAAATGATAATAGGGGAGGCGTGGCTGTACTTACATACATGTTGGGATACGAGTACCCAACGGTGAGTGTGCCCGACGGACTCCACATGTCGTTTTGCGTCTGCCAGTACCGCAGATGCCGCAACACGATGCCCTTGACTTTGCCCCAGGTCAAGGGCGCGGGCAACTCGACGTCGGCATAAGCCAGGGCGCCCCAGAACGAGACCATGGCGAAGCGGTAACCGACACTGCGCCCAAAGGGGATCGATCGGCCCTCCTGGTCATAATAATGTGCCAGGTCCAGGGCACACTCCTGCGCGCGCTTCTTGAACTCGGCAGCCCGCTCGGGGTCCTCTTCGCCGGCCAGCTTGGCATACAACAGCTGCAAGAAATGGATCGCGAAAGACGACGAGTAGTAGTCCATCTGGTGGATGCCCTCGGGCCCGTCGTTGGACCAGCCGCCGCCTCTGTAAAAAGTATCGAGGTGCTTGATGTCGCTCTCGAGGCGTTCTTGCGAGAAAGTGCCACCGTTCTTCTTCAGACCCAGGTTGGCAAACACACGGAACCACAGCCAGTTGGTGTTGGGCATGTTCTTCTCGTTGATCGAGTTGCCCAGCCAGGCCTCCATATTGGCCTTTTCGCGGTCATTAAAATTGTCCCAGAACACGGGAGCCACCGCCAGTGCAAAACCCAAAGGGCACATCTCCACCATGCGCTGGTCATTGTCGCGCGGGAACCCCCAGAACTCGGGGCTCTCCGGGTCCGTGCCGGCTTTCAGGCCGTCAACCCACCATTGCGTCCCGCGGTAGTCGCCGCCGCCGGCCAGGAGACACGCCAAGCCCCAGAGCGGGCGACAGATACCCTCGACCTCGGACGCGGTCTGGTCGAAACGGACGGCCGTGGCACCGGGGCAGCGGACACGGGCTTTGGCGGGCGAGAAGAAGGGCTCGAGGGGGTCGAGCAGGGCGTGCAGCAGGGCCTGGACGGAGGCGCGGTCGCCTTTGCTCAGATCGACCTGGCCGAACGGGTGGACGGCATTGTAGCCGAGAACGAGGCCGGTTTGCGACATTATGTGTGTGGTGCGATGGAAGACAAATCTGTAAAAGTGTGAGAAAAAAGTGACCATAGAAGAAGGGAGAGAATAAGAAAAGGAAGAGAAGACAAACAAAACAAAGTGAGGAGGGGTTGAGACGGAAAGACTGACGGGAAACAACACAAAGATCCCGTCTTTTGCGGGAAGTCAATGGAGGCAACAAAAATGCAACTGAGTGACAAAAAGACGAAAGACGGCACGGATCTGGCAAATCGTTCGAGAACAGAGGGGTCGAAGGAGTGACGACGGGAAGAGGACGAAGAAAAGAGAGCGAAAGACAGAAAAAAGAGAGGGGAAGCTTCCGTCGGATGTCGTCTTTTTGTTGTTGCTTTGCTAGCTTTGCATCCCGCAGTCGTATCGTTTCCGTGTGGAAGGAAGACGGTAGGACAATGCTCTAGAGACACGGAAACCCCAAAATGGACAGGACGAACGACAGGATCTCAACTCAAAGTCAAAGTCAAGATACCTCTCCCTCTTATTGTCCGTTCATGGCCATGACGCTTGGAGACACTCCCACTTTAACCGGCCGATTTGGGGTCTCGGTGGAGTTGTAAGTTGGGGGGAAAGAGAAATGACGAGTAAAAGAGCTGCATTTTGTCTACTTTGTGAGTGTTTTTTGGCAACTTGTTTTCCCTTTTGGCAGTATGTTGATCTCAGAGAGGGGTCTGATTGGCGGCTAAATTGACTCCATTGCTGTGCGAGTGCAAGTGGTCTGCAGTCCCGTCAAGCTATTCTGTGTTAGCTTGCGTCTGGGGATATCGTGGGCATAGCGTTGGAGTACAAGTAGTCTCCGTAGTGTCGTGAGCTTGAAGAGGAGTGGAAGAGTGAGAAGTAAATACCATGGCTCAACCTCGACTCGACGTAAAGGGGGGCAATGTGGGGAAAAGTGGACCGCGACCGTCTGCCGGCGCCGCTCTCGCCCTGGTTCGGGGTAGCAGCCGCCGGGAAGGAAGGAGCATTTCGAAGGCAGTCTGGCAATTTGGGCAGGTGCATCCAAGAGACTTTATTCAGACAGCCTCTTTCCTGTTTTGTGAATTCCATTTTCATTGTCTTGGTATATATCGACACATTTGTGTCCTTGAAATCAAAACGCCAGGCTACTCCATACAATCCCTCTAAATCAAACAATTTTGTCCATCCCACAACGCCTTGATACCGCAAATGCAAACGCAAACTGTCAATGGAGACGTCTCTCATCGTCCGCCCTTTCTTTACGAACTATATGAAGACACATAGTACTGCAATTCACTCGTAGTTAGTAAAGACAATTCTTCCGAAAACCGTACTCCCATATGAAAATACCAGAGGGCCACTTACCGTAATCGAGCTCGCCTCGTCAGGATCGTCTGGGTCGTCGGGCTGCGACACGTAGACGTGCAAGATCAAGGCCGTGCCGTCGACGACACAAGCAATCACGCGCCCGTCCAGCCGGCCCACGCTCAAGACCCGGCTCCAGTCTCGCCCGTCCACGCGCACCGTCGCAAACTTGTCCGGTCCTGCCTCGCGGTAGCGCGTGCTGGGGTGTTCCTCGAGCGGGATCGACAGCGCGTCCTCGTTCATCACGGGGTTCTCCAGGTCGTTCCACACCGTCTCGACGCTCAGCGTGTCCGTCACGAGCCGCAGCCGCAGCATGCCGTACATGTTGGCGCTGATCTCGAGTTTGGGGCCGGCTCCTCCGCCCGTGGAGGTGGAGGGGCCTCGATCGTTTGATGTCGACGAAAAGCCCGCCGGCGCAAGACCTCCACCTCCTCCCGACGTTGTGTGCGCCAGCTTCGTAAAGCGGTCCGAGACGGCCTTGAGCTGCAGCAGGGGCGGCAGCACGATGTTGACATCGGCTTCGGGAACGCCGGGCTCGACGACCGTGGTTGTGCGGTTCGGCGCAATCACGCGCACGGGCATGTCTTGCAAAACCACCTTTTCGCGTTCGTGCTTGGGCTGCAGTTCGATTTCGTCACGGTCGCGACCTCCAGCACCGCCCCCGCCCCCACCAACATCGTCAAACGTGCTGCCAAATGTGCTTTCCCGGAAGCGTGCTGCTCTGTCGTTTCCTCCTTGTGCACCTGCACCAGTCTGCCCGACCGGCCCAAACCCAAAGGCGCCCAGCCCCCGCGGATTCGTCATCGTGTGCACCGTCATCGACAGCACCGGCATGTCGTCGCGCTTGCTGAGCCGCAGCACGGCCTCTGTGCTGTTGATCGCCGACCGCAGTGCCCGTTGGAGCGAGGCGAGCGTGATCTCGAGGTCAATCGCATTGCCGGCATTGCGCGACTGCAGGATGTAGGCGTCCGGGTCGAAGAAGAAATCGCGCGCAAACGTCGACCAGACCTGCGACCCGCGGTCGGGCACCACGATGAACCGGACCTGGTCGTCCTCGAGGCGCACCCACACGAGCTTGTCGAGCGCGCTCAGTGCGGCGACGAGTTCTGAGACGGGTTAGCAATGTCCAATCTGATTCACGAGGGTGGGGGACCTACTTGAAAACGTCCGAATGTTCCGCAGCTCGGCTTTGAACTTCATCGTATCGGAAATCGGCCGTCGTCAGCGGCTCGGAGTAGTCAATGACGAAGTGGATATCGCCGTCTTCGTCCGATTGTAGACCTCAAAGTTGGGTTTGACGCGTTGCACTTTAAAATGTCGCGACAGTGGAGCCCCTGCCTGAAAACGATAAATGCGGGGCGAAGCTCTGCCAAGGGCTCTTCAGCGTGGATATCGGCCACTAACAAGCAAATTGCCCGGTTGGGAAAGAGCCGTTCATGCCCCGCTAACATCAACATCTTCCAACTTCAACCTTCAAGATATAGTAAGAAAATATCTGATATTGATAGAATGTCGTTAAATTGAAGATATAAACAAATAGATATATAAACGTGTCAGCTAGGCCGATTTAACTGTGTCAAAATGATAAACTGGAGGGGTATGTTAAAGCAATAAAAATCGAAACAAAAGCAAAGAAATGAAATAGTAAAATAAAAAGTAAAAATCCTGAAAAGCTTAGAAAATATAAAATATATGGAGGGCACACAAGAAGGATAAAAAGAACAAAATGAGAGAAAAAAAGAGAAGTTCTCAGGCCTAGATCTACTCCCCGACTTCATAGACCTCGAATACTAAATCGATGTCTTCCTCAGGCGGAGGAGAGGGAACACGAGGCTCCTCAGTGCATGGCTCTTGCTTGGCCCACCACTCCTCAAACGTCGAGCTGTGAACAGTTCGCCACGACGTCCAGTATGCATCCAGCAGCTGCTGCTCGCGCTCGTTGGGCTTGCTCAGTGGCGCCGGACCGCAAAACGTAGCGCGAAGAACGAAACGGAAGCCGCTCCAGGCATAGCCGCCAAAGTACCCGGCATACTTGCCGCTCTGGACAATGCACTTCTTGACCGGGAGGCGGCTGCTTCTGGTATACGGGGTCGGCTTGGGGTGCTTTTCCTTGGGATCGGGGCGTGGCAGCTGGATCTTCATGTAGCAGTAGGCGCACGGCACATTGAGGTCGACCTTGCGCGGGTAGGCCATGGCCATGAACGTCGGCATCTTGTACGGATAGTACTGCATCATGTAGGACAATGTATCGTAGTCCTGCTCGGTCTCGATGGCGATAGGCTGCGGCGGCTGAGGGGCAACTGGCTTTTCGCCCTTGGCAAAGTTGCGCTTCCGGTGGAGTATGTTGAGACGGTGACGGAGGCTCATGCGGACGTTGTTGTTGTTACCGCCGTTGATGTTGTTGTTGCTCGGCAGGGCCAATGGAGCAAAATCGTGCGACACTGGGTCGGCTACCACTGGGATGGGAGCCGGAGCCTCGACCGGTGCAACGACCGGTTGTGGGGCCGCAGCAAGTGGTGCTGGCTGTTGTTGTGCAGGTGCAGGGGCATCCTGTGCGATTGGTGCTGCCGGTGCGATTGGCTCAACAGGCGCAGGTGGCGAGACGACAACGGGCTGTTCGTTGTTTACAGGAGCTGGCGCAGGAGCTGCAACCTCTGGCTCTTCGTCAACAACTTCGCTGATGTTATCGCGCGGAGCCGGACCTTCTTGCGGCTCATTGTGCAAAGATGGCTCTGCAGAGACTCGAACGGAATTCTTGGGGGAGAGCCGGCTTGGACCCGGCTGGCAGCTGCTGGAAGCCTTGTCCTGGTTACACTCGACAGCCTCGTCCACCGGATTCTCGACATGTTCCACTCGGGGATATTCTTCTGGGACGTCTTGCTGTCCTTCTGGCTCGGGAACTGGCTCAACTTCTGGCTCAGCAGCTGGCTCTTCAACTGGTTCTTCAGCTGGCTCTGGTGCCGGATCAGGTGCCGGATCGGCTGGAATCGGATTTGGATGTCTGACGGGAGGCTCTTGGTCGGGCTGGACATCTGTGGGGTCGAATTTCGGAGGCTCCGAGAGCCGGGGGAGTGGCGGGTGCTCGCAAGTGTGAAACGTATTTACCTTACACAACGGGCACGTGGGGTACTGGTTTGTGCCGAGCCAGACCTTGAGACAGCGCATGCCGAATTTGTGGCCGCAGGGAAGAGACCCCCATTGCTCGGTCCATCCTTCAGAAGTCGGGAGGCCGACGACTTCGAGGCAGATGGGGCAGGGCTCCGTGGGATTCACAAGCTGAGGGCGACCGGATGGCGGCCGTGTCCAAGGACGCTTGTAGTCGCCGCGCTCACCGGCGTTGTGCACGACAGCAATATGGCGAGCCCGTTCCAACGGGGTCATCTGCTTATGGCGGCGGCGGAAGAAGGGCATCTTTGCGGTGACCAAAAGGGAAAAAAGAAAAGAAGAAAAACAAATTGGAGTGTCGTCGATTCAACCGCTCTGGCCGTGATGATGGCAAAATGTTCGAGACCGAATAGGATGGGTATCAAATGCTGGAAAGAAATACAATATGATAACTGAATAAAGGAGAAATATTAGGATCCAGGGGCAGAGACGACCATGAGAGATAATGGAAAGAGAGGAAGGGGGTTGGAAAACTCTTCTATCGCTAACAGTAAGCTCGAACTTGTGCCAGACCTGCACACTGTGCCAATGACTTAATTGCCCTAACAAGAGGCATCTGTTGATGATTTAAAGCTCGAGTGACGTCGACTTATTGCGAGTCGTAGTCAGAACCTCCGTGTATATTGCTTGTAGATCGACTAGCCTGCTGGTCCGTACCGCCCCTAACGAGCCCAAAGGTAGGACTAGATGCTCATAGATTGGACCGGACCGTTATAAGCTCTGGACGACTCTGAACAAGCTCTCGCTAAGCTCTGGCTAAGCTCTGGACCGGAGATCAGAAGGTGTCTGGCGCGCGGGGGAGGGGCAGCGGTCGATTACTGCCTTCGAGGGCCGGGAGCACAAAAGTACCAGTCGGGTCTCCTTGGTTCTTTGGGTTTCGTGTGATTTTTTGGCTTGAACTTGCGGAGTGGCGGATGGTCGGATAGGGGCGGATGTAAATAGTTGAGATGAGGAGGAGCTCGCTATACAAAAGAAAAGAGATGGAGTAGAATCTAAAAGTGCGGAATTCAAAAGAGGGTCTTGACAAAAAGAGGCTCCAATAAAGGTGCCAAAACAAATGCAAGAAAATGCAAGAAAATGCAAAAAAAGATGGTGTGAATGGCCGTGTATTGGCTGGAAGGAGGGCTACACGTGGACGTGAGCTGTGTGGTGCTGAGGTCTCAGATTCTGGCCCTACCAGAGGCAAGAGAAGCACGCAACGGCTGTTGGGATTCGGAGGTCTGATGATGCAGTTTGTGGTGGTTGGCGATAAGAGAAGAAGCGATGAAGAAGAGATGCATGTGCAAAGAGGAAAACGGGGGACAGAGGGGGATGAGAAAAGGAAACGGTAAATAGTGAAGAGAAAAAAGGAGGAAAGAGCAGACGAGGTAAAAAAATAGGTTGAGTCGAGGAAGTCGAGGAGTCAACAAGGAAACCACGATGCTGTGTTGCTGGGCCTAGATCGGGCAGGCACCACCCACTCTGCGCAGTTGTCAGCCTCGTCGCGTTGTGGTTTGTATTGTGTTTGGCCTCGACCAGCGGAGAATAAACTGCCGTATTTTTGATAGAACACGCCAAGTTGCATTTGAATTTTAAAGTCACACTTCGTTTGCTTTATCTTTTCTTCTAAGTCCTGCCGATTCATTGTCCGGCGATGGAGACCGGCCAAGGCCGCCATCGTAGGACTGGGTGGGCGCCTGCCTTACAGGACTTTTACTTGTTGGATCGGGCAGGAGCTGCGATGGGAGCTGGGAAAGTGTCAAGCTTCAAAAAAAAAAAGCAGCTAAGAGCTATAGGGAGAATGCCCCGCTGCCGGCAGGTGCAAAAGTGCGTGATTTGGACCAGGAACGCTCCTTCCCTTTGTTTTTGTTCTCTTCCTGCCTCCCGTTTGGTCGGATTTGGCGAGGGTGCGAAAAGGCAGTCAAGGAAGCGACGACCAGTCACCGTGCGCCTTTCAAGCCACCTGAGAAAAATTGTCGGCAAGCCATGCGAGAGCAAGTGGTTGCCTGCAGGGGTTTGGTGAGTAAAAACAGAAGAAAAAAAAAGTCTACAGAAAGAGAAGGCACCGATGCACACTGCATATATGCTGCGGGAGTGCGATATGCGGTCATGCACCCGATACGCAATCGTTGTGTCTCTCCGGGCGCGCAGTGTGCCTCGTTGTGTAGCGTTTTCTGCGCACTCTTGGCCGGCCATTATCCAAACTTTGTGTCACTCCCGCCCAGTCGCCTTACAGTCACTGTCTCGCGCCATTCCGTATATATCATAGCCGTGCCCATCTCTGCGAAGATGGAGAGATGGCTCTCGATATTTCGATTTGGCATCTGATAACGGTCTTCATGTGACTACATTTATCGTTTCTTATCTCTACAAAACATCACATGGACAGAAATACAGATAAAGGGTAATAGAATGAAGATGGAGATGAATGCAGACAAGATTTTGGGGGATCTGTTGAAACAAATGAAAGCCGCCCATATAAACTGTGCTCGCTAGGAAAATGCTGCCTGGTAGCCTGGCTCAAAAATACAAAATGCAGACTATGATGCCTGGATAATAAGAAATACGATATGAAAACACTCTGACTATCGTTCTGTTCGTACACACACAAAAGACTATCGTCTTGATGGCTCATCGTCGTCGCTGTCGTCCATAAACCCTTGTTCCAATCTGTGATGTTAGCAGGGCGCGCTTGCTGGTGATATGTCTGACTCCGGGACTGTGGACTCACTCTCTGCTCAACCGCGGCGCATCGTAGACAGCCGACCCGCCTCGCGGCAGCTCGTTTCGCCGCGCGCCGCCAGTGTTGGGCCGCATCGTGCCCAGCTCCTCGCCGACCTCGCCGTGGAGGTCGATGCCCAGCTCATCGTCGTCGGACAGCAGCTCGTCGTCGAGGTCGGCGGCGCGCCCGTTGCCACTTGCCGAGCTACTTCTAGGGCGACCGATTCCTCCGAACAGGATGCGTATCCGCTCGGCAACGCCGGTGTCGCCGCCATTGGCGGCCACGCGGTCGCGCCACGACGTGGTGGCTGTGGCCCGCGAGGCTCGCGAGAAGAAATGGCTGACAGACGCCTGCATGCGGTCTCGTAACGACAGGGTCTGGCTCGAAAGGGTGTCGATGGGAAGATAATGGCTGTAGCGGTTGCGGTAGTGCTGCCATACGGGGACGAGGACAAAGGTGAAGAGGACGAAGACGAGGAGGGCGATGACGGCGGGGAGGAAGAGGGTCTGTGAGGTTAGTGTGCGTTCTCGGAATTGTAGTAGACGTGGAGCTCGTGCTCACCTTGACGACCGAGAGAGTGCCGCCCATCTTGGCAACAGGAACCCGTCAGCGGGCGGAAGCACTAGAAGCCGGCACGCCGGAGACGGAGTGCGGAAGTGGACAGGAGCCGAAGGATGTGCGGCGCGAAAGGAGGTTTCTTGAGAGGCCGCTTGAATAGATTCGAGAATACGTTTGGGACGCTTTCGACGTTGGCGACCTAAAGTGTGCCGTTGATCGTGGCTGGGTGCCGTCGTCGCAGACGATATCGAGAAAATGGGACGCCAAATGCCAAATGGCCAGCAAAGCAACTATCGACGTGCGAGGCGATTTCGATTACGATTGCAGACGATCTCCAATAATGTGGAATTATGGGGCCACGAAATGGGGTCCCTTGTTCTGGGCTCTGTCACACTGCTGTTGCAGGAGAATTACGACGCCTTTCACAAGGCCTGGACTGCCGCGCGACAGCGATAGTAGTCTGTATTTTTAGCGGCTGGAGCCGCACGCAAGCCACGACAAGCCACTATTGGGGTTTTGGAGGACTCTGTGACAGACACAGACACAGACACCAAAATAAGAAGCCTCGCATTTGTGTAACACGGGTTGAGTCTGCAATTTCTTTTGAGCTCATAATTTTTATTGTATTTTTTGGAGACTGCCACGGAGTATTTTGCATGCCGTCATCCCGTTGTTTTGCTGTTGGTGGTCGGCATACTGCCAAGTACAGCTCCTGAGAGACTTTCTTATATCGGACGGAAGCATTTTCACGTGACAGCGTGTGAATACCGCAAAGTCAAGAATCCCGTTTCCATGTCCGTTCGTTTTCGTCTTCATATTTCCTTCTTCTCCCTCTCTTCCTCAACATGGGAATTCTATTGCATTCTTCCAGCCTTTCATTCTTCTTCTTCTTTCCTGCCCTTCCGGACCCCTTTTCGACCGGAGATCAAATACTGGGGAATCCCTCCCTGCCCAACGGCTGCTCCAAGAAACTCAAGTTGAAAGCCAGGCAAGCCAGGCACTAGTGCTGGAAGCTAGCGGCTACAGGTGTGGTGGTGTGTTTATGGCGGGGTATTTCGGTGCTATTTGGGGTGACTTTCTGGATGATTTTGGGGCAGCTTTGATTAGGTGTAATTTTACAGCGGACGTCTACACAAAAATAGCAGGAATGACAGAAATAGCTGCCGGCCCGCTACGGCGCTACGCGTACTGTAATACGCAGTAATAATACGAGCCTGTTCGAGCTTGTTCGCCCTCATTTTACAGTGAGACAGTGCTGGGAACTGTAGAACACTGTCTGCTAGGATAGGCGTCGATGCAAACAAGACCATCGTAATTTCACATCCAAGAGGGACATCTGGTGATGCAAATTGGGCTCGCTGTGACGCAGATAACTCCAAGTAAACAAAGAAAAAGAGCAAATAAATAAAGAGAAACAGTTCCTGCGCAACCATCTCAGATAGAGTGTCACAGGCCTAGCTCTATATGCAGGGCGGGATATGCAGCGAACGTGCACATTGAACCCTTTCAGGGGCAGGGCCGCTGTAAGTGGTCGACAGTAGGCCTGGACCGGCCTGTATCGTATCTTTGGAGAGACGGTCTCTTCACACTGTATGCAGCTCGCATGGAAACGGCAGGTGTGGCCCGTTTGGGACTAGCGCTGAAGCACGGGCAGCTGGTGCTCTGGTTGGAAAACTGCCCCTGATGGGCCCGTGTTCAGTTCAGGGGGGCAGGTGGGAGAGAACGCAGAGAACAGAGGGGAAAGAACGAACGAAGAGAACGCAAAAGACGGCAGGAAAGACCAGAAAAGACCCTAGAAAAATAGAAGGAACGATTCACGGTATAGAAAAGACAGGGAAAGAATCAACAAGGGGGAAAAGGCAAGAGGACAGTTGAGAAAAAAAAGAGGAAAGAGGAATGATGGACGCCAGGACGCCAGGGGTTTGAGATGTGCTAATCCTGTTTCAGCCCATCGCCTCCACCACGACGGACCCCTTCGAGACACTGTGCCAGCAAAGAGCCACAGAAGCAAGGACCCAAACGACGAGAGGCGTGCCGTGTGGGAAGACATACGCAGCACAGTCTTTACCTGATCGAACAACATTGGCCAAACTGCCAAGAGTTGAAGACGACGAAAACAAGAGGAGAAGAAGACAACGGCGGAGAAGACGAAGACCAAGAAGAAAACGACAAAGAACAGCAAACAACGACGACGACGACAGCGACAACAAACGAGCCCGACGAAAAAGGGGAAAGGGGGGACAAAGACAGCCTCCTCCCCATGTGACGCCCTCTCCCGACGTGACGGGCAAAACGAAGAGAAACTCTGACATTAGAACAGTCGGCGAAGCGTTTCTGCATCTGTTTCGAAACATCACGACTTTCCGACGAGCATCGACTGTCCATTGACCTTGCCCGCGACGATTGTGTCTGCTGTCCTCTCAGCAGTGCAGGGACACCGCCTCGGCAGCCGATAGATACACCCTGCGGTATCGAGCAAGGTACGTTCTGCTGTTCTCAGTTCCTCTTCCTATCTTCGTCATATTTTTCTCCTCCCTCTACCCTCACCCCTGCCAACTCATGCTAAATCGTGTTTATGCAGACCGAAACCGCCCCTGGCCCTCTGCCTGCCCGCCCCAAGGGACATGATGCGATCCGCCCGTCGTCTGAGACAGCACCGCATCCAGTGACTGAGAGAATAGAGAACAACGAGTCGAAGCTGAGGCTCTGAGGCCTTCTCGACGAACCGGCAAAAGCCATCAGCATCGATCATACAGGCTCCACCACCCACGAACCGCGCACACCGCATACAACGACTGATATACCACTCGCCCACGTCTCGCTGACCGCCCGGTCTTCCCGCCGCCATGGCCGACAAACAGTCCAGACAGTCGTCTGGCGGCAAGTCCTTTTTCTCGCGCGTCAAGCACAAGTCCGACCGCCGCAACACAAACGGCGACGAAGGCAGGTTCCTCGGGCCCCTCGACTTTGACGCCGCCAGCACCACCGGCTCCCGCACCTCGCGCCACTCCCACAACCGCGACTCCTCCGTCATCTCGCTCGACCGCCCCACCTCTCCCGAAGCCGGCATCAATATGATGGCCGGTGTCATGACCACAATCCCCTACGAATCCATCACTGCCGACCGCCGCTCACCCATCGCCGTCGACTACCTTCCCAAGAACGGAAACCCTCCAGGCTCCTCAAGTGGCCCCCCGACCGGCCGCGAGCCTCTCCCTCACCAGCTCAACAAAGCCACGAGCGACTTTCACCAATATCCTTCCTTTGACCCTTCCTCCTCGACCGCGGCCGCCGCCGTTGCCGCCTCCATGTACGGCGCCGCACCCGCCGCGGGCAGCGCTGCCCACCTCTCGAACAGCAGCCAGCTCTCCGGCCCGCGTCCACCACCGGGCCAGGGCGGCAACATGACCATGGCCTCGACCGGCCGCCAGACACAGCTGCAGCAATGGGGCCCGCCGCGAGAGAGCGCCGCGTTCCAGGCCGGCCCCGGCTCGCACAACTCGCGCTACAACTCGTACCAGACAACCTCAGGCGGCCGCAGCTCGACCGACCACAACAGCATCTTCTCGGGCCTGCCGAGCGCATCTTCACAAAGCTCCTACGCATCACACCGCGAGTCGAATCGCTTAACAAAGTTCCCCTCGGGCGTTGGGGGTGCAGCGGGCGGCGGAATGGGGGGCGGTGGTGCGGGAGGTGGCACGCCCTCGCACGACGGCTTCAACCTGTCAAAACCCGAAGACGATATCGTCATTGAGCAAATGTTCCTGGCCCTCATGCAGAAGCGCGGCTGGCTCAACCTGCCCGAGCAGGCCCGCCGCCAGATGATCGCCTACCCACCCCTCAAAAAATGGACGCTCATCTACCAGGACCGCCTGAGCGAGTGGCAAGGCGAGCAGCGCCGCCGCCAGACCGCCCGCCCCGGCCAGTACCAGAACTTTGACGTCACGACCTACTCGGACGAAGAGGGCTCGCCCGAGTGGTACGTGCGCAAGATCATGGAGAATTCCCTAGATGCCAAGAACCTCGCCAGTCTCGAGGTCAACCTGCGCACCCAGCAGATCGGCTGGGTCAAGCGCTTTATCGAGTGCCAGGGCCAGGTCGCCCTGACCAATGTCTTACTGAAACTGAACCGCAAGAGCGCCCGCGGGCCTACCGCGCCCGACGTGCCCCGCGGCGACAAGGAGCTCGACCGCGAGTACGATCTCGTCAAGTGTCTCAAGGCCCTCATGAACAACAAGTTTGGCGCCGACGACGCCCTCGCGCACCAGCAGGTGCTCGTCGCCCTGACACTCTCCCTCATCTCGCCGCGCTTGTCGACACGCAAACTCGTCAGCGAAGTCCTGACGTTCCTGTGCCACTGGGACGACGGCAACGGCCATGTCAAGGTCATCCAGGCCATGGACAACGTCAAGAGCACGCAGGGCGAGACGGGCCGGTTCGACGCCTGGATGCGCATTATTGAGGTCACTGTCGACGGCCGCGGCAAGATGGGCAGCATGGTGGGCGCCAGCGAAGAGGTCCGCAGCGGCGGCATCGGCATGGAGAACCTGTTGATGGAATACTCGGTGGCCACGCTGATGCTCATCAACATGCTGGTCGACGCTCCCGAGCGCGACCTGCAGCTGCGCCTGCACATCCGCGCGCAGTTCATCGCCTGCGGCATCAAGCGCGTGCTCACCAAGATGGAGAACTTCCAGTATGACTTGATTGACAAGCAGGTCGAGCGCTTCCGGAGCAACGAGGCGATCGACTACGAGGACATGCTGGAGCGAGAGAACAGCAGCATAAAGGACAATGTCGAGGGCGACCTCAAAGACTTGAATGATCCCGTCCAGATTGTCGACGCCATCCAGACCCGCCTCAAGGGCTCGCGCACCCAGGACTACTTTGTCTCCGCCCTGCAGCACCTGCTGCTGATGCGCGACAGCGACGGCGAAGAGCGCCTGCGCATGTTCCAGCTCGTCGACGCCATGCTGAGCTACGTCGCCATGGACCGCCGCCTGCCGGACATGGACCTCAAGCAGAGCCTGAATTTCAGTGTCCAGAGCTTGTTGGACAAGCTGCACACGGACTCGGAGGCGCGCCAGGCTTTGGATGAAGCGCTCGAGGCTCGCCAGATCGCCGAGGCCGCCATGGCCGAGCGCGACGAGATGCGCGGCCGGCTCGAGCTAGGCGCCGACGGCCTGGTCGCAAAGATGCAGCGCCAGCTCGACGAGCAGACCCGCTTCATCGATGCACAGCGCCGCCAGGCCGAGGCCCTCAAGGCCGAAATCGACAGCGTCCAGACGCTGCGTGCCAAGGAGGCCCAGCGCAACGAACTCGAGACCCGTGAGCTGTACCTCATGCTGCGCGACGCCCAAGACGTTGCCGCGTCAAACGCCGCCCAGTCCAAGGCCGGCGCTGCTGCCGTGCTGGCCACTGGCGGCACTGTCGACAAGACCAAGCTGGGAGACGACGACCCGGTACTCATGCAAGGCATCCTGGACCGCGAGAAGCTCATGGACCGGCTGCGTATGCAGATCGAGCGCCAAAAGACGCAGTTCAAGCTCGAGGGCCGCGTCTGGGGCGATGCCGTCGGGCCCTCGGACCGCCTGCGCGCTCTCCGCGAAGAGATGGAGGGCTATGGCGGCGACGACGCCGGCGTCCCCGGCAGTCTGCTGGGTGTCGACGGCGGTGGCGCCAACATGTCGACCAACAGCGTGCTCGGCAGCGTCAACCGGCAGACCAAGATTGGCCGCAAACCTATCGGGGGTGCGCCTGGGTCTGGACCTGGTTCTGCTTCCAACATTCCGCCGAACGCTGGCGGCTCGCACTTTGACGACGACGACGACGAGGTTACGGGCGAAGATGGCGATGTTGTCTACGAGAAGCCGCGCATGGTCGAGATCCGCCGCCCTGTCATGGACCCCAAGCAGCAGGCCGGTCTCCTCGGCGAGATTGTCGGCAAGGTCAAGCGGTACGAAGGCAGCGATTCCGAAGACGGCGATGGCGTCACCACAGGGCCCTCGCACCCCAGCCTCGAGTCCCAGTCGCCCGTCACGCCTCACGACGGCGACGCGCCCAAGATCCAGATTACCGGTGCATCGCCCAACAGCGGAAGTGGTGCGCCACCACCCCCGCCTCCTCCGCCTCCCATGCCTGGTCAACTGCCCGGCGCCCCTCCCCCTCCACCACCTCCACCACCTCCGCCTGGCGGCCTTTTGCCAGGAGCTCCTCCACCGCCGCCTCCGCCACCACCTCCGCCAGGCGGTCTACCCGGCGCCCCTCCTCCTCCTCCACCTCCGCCGCCTCCTCCTGGCGGTATTGCTGGCATGCCGCCACCACCACCGCCGCCCGCACCGCCCATGCCTGCGCCAGGCTCCATGTCGGGCCACTTCTTGTCCAAGCAGCCGACGTTTGAGCCGGTGCAGCCGACCGTGGGCCTGCCGGTGGTGAGACCCAAGAAGAAGCTCAAGGCGTTCCATTGGGAGAAAGTGGACGAGACTGTGACGACGCATTGGGCGGCGCACACGCCCTCGGCGGAAGAGCGCGAAGAGAAGTACATGGAGCTCAGCCGCAAGGGTATTCTGGACGAGGTAGAGAAGCTGTTCATGGCCAAGGAGACGAAGCTCATTGGCCAGGGCTCGAGCAAGAAGGACGACAAGAAGCAGATTATCTCGAATGATCTGCGCAAGGCGTTTGAGATTGCGTTTGCCAAGTTCTCGCAGCACAGCGTCGACAAGGTGGCGCAGATGATTATCCACTGCGACCGCGAGGTGCTGGACAATCTAGTGGTGATGGACTTTTTGCAAAAGGACGACCTGTGCAACATCCCCGACAACGTGTCGAAGCAGCTGGCGCCGTACAGCAAAGACTGGACGGGCCCGAAGACGGCCGAGGACACGCGCGAGATGGACCCGGCGGAGCTGACGCGGCAGGACCAGATCTATCTGCTCACGGCCTACGAGCTGCACCACTACTGGAAGAGCCGGATGCGGGCGCTGGCACTGACGCGCAGCTTCGAGCCCGAGTACGACGAGATCATGGAGAGCATCCGGCAGGTGATGGAGGTGTCGGAGTCGATCCGCGACTCGGTGTCGCTGATGAACGTGCTGGGCCTGATTCTGGACATTGGCAACTACATGAACGACGCCAACAAGCAGGCGCGCGGCTTCAAGCTCAGCTCGCTCGCGCGCCTGGGCATGGTCAAGGACGACAAGAACGAGTCGACGCTCGCGGACCTGGTCGAGCGCATCGTGCGCCAGCAGTACCCCGAGTGGGAGTCGTTTGCGACAGACATTGCAGGCGTCGTGACGGCCCAGAAGATCAACATTGAGCAGCTGCAGGCGGACGCCAAGAAATACATCCTCAACATCAACAGCGTGCAGCGCGCCTTTGACAGCGGCAACCTGTCGGACCCCAAGAAGTTCCACCCGCAGGACCGCGTCACGCAGGTCGTGCTGCCCGTCATGAAGGAAGCGCGCCGCAAGGCCGAGCAGATGGAACTGTACCTGGAGGAGATGATCCGCACGTACGACGACATTATGGCGTTCTACGGCGAGGACAGCCGCGACGAGAACGCGCGCCGCGACTTCTTTGCCAAGCTGGCGGCGTTTATCGGCGAGTGGCGCCGCTCGCGCGAGAAGAACATCTTGTACGAAGAACAGCGCCGCCGCAACGAGGCCAGCATGAAGCGCAAGCACGCTGCCCAGCTGAAACTGGGCGTGGGCGCAGGGGCTGGCGGCGAGGCCGGTGCCCTGCCGAGCCCGTCGAGCGCAGGCGCCATGGACAGCCTGCTCGAGAAACTGCGTGCCGCCGCACCACAGACCCGCGACCAGCGCGACCGTCGCCGCCGTGCCCGCCTCAAGGATCGGCACCAGGTGCGCATCGCCTCGGGTCAGAAAATCCCGGACCTCAACGAGATCCCCGAAGCCGAGGCCAGCCTGCAGCAGAGGGGCGGACTGGAGTCGCCCACGTCGGGCGGCGAGGGCCCGCCGAGCGTCGGCAGCATGCTGAGCCCAGTTATTGGCTCGCCACGGCCGGACGGCGGCGACGGTGCGGGCGACGAGGACGATGTCGCTGCGCGTGCCGCTTTGTTGCTGCAAGGCATGCGCGGCGACGACGACGACGAGCTCGACGAGGAGCGGCGCGAGAGC
The DNA here is from genome assembly GCA_021396245.1 of Sporothrix humicola. Lineage (NCBI taxonomy): Eukaryota > Fungi > Ascomycota > Sordariomycetes > Ophiostomatales > Ophiostomataceae > Sporothrix > Sporothrix humicola. Next base: position 53,682 of record WNYE01000026.1, read on the forward strand.
CTGCGCAAGGCCCGGCGGCAAACGGCCGAGGCGGAGCGGCAGTCTCGGCGGCGACGACGCGACAAGGCGCAGAGCGGCGGCGGCGGGATAGCTGCCGACAGCGCGCCGTCGGGCGAGGCCACGCCTTCTACAGTAGAGGGACAAGCTGCAGCAGACGAGAGTGCGCCCTCAATACCTCAATTGCCGACGGAAGAGTCTTGAGGCGTACGGGAGTGAGAAACAGAACAATAGTTTGGTGTTGTTGCTGGGAGGAAACTTACAAAATGTGCATATGTATAATTAATATCTGTCTTTATCTGCGTCTTTCTTTCCCCCCTTTTTCCTTCTTTCGCCTTTTCTTTTTACTCTTTTTACTATCTCCTTTTATTTTTTTCTGTCTCTCTTGGGAGGTTTCGGGCATAGAGATCGGGAGGCTGAGATCAAACACGAGAGTTTGCGTGTCTATTTTGGAATTTACTGCTCTTTCATTGTGTTCCTTTTCTGCGTTGATTCTGCGTTGAACTTCTTGCGGTACATAAGCCTGTCACATTTCAGTCAATTCATCTACATTCATTCCTAATCATTCACTCAACCTTGTCAGATCAAACTCGGGTATATTCGTGATAGTAAATGCAGTGTCTGATATACAACGTTCCCTTAAAATCTCCCTATCTTCTTTTCTCATTTTTCTTCTTCTTTTAACGATACCTCCGCCGTTCAGGACCATCTCTTGGGATACGCGCCCTATCGTAAGCCCTCTCTCTATCCTCGTGTCTTTGTTGACTCCTGCTCCTTGGACTCCTGCTCTGACTCCGATGTCTCCTTCTGTCCCCTCTTTCTTCTCTTCCTTCCCTTTCTTCCCTGTCTTCTCTGTCTTCCCTTGGCTGTCTGCCTTTGCCGTCTCTTGCCTCTTTTGGATCCTTGTCGTCCTTTCCTTCTCTGACCTTGTCGTGACGATCACGTGATCTGCTTCGTCTTCTGGAGCGGCGATCGTGTTCATGTCGCTCGTGTCTATCATGCCGGTCGCTTCTGTCGCTTCTATCGTATCGATCATGCCTGTCGTCTCTCCGGCTGTGTCTGTGGCTGCGTTCGCTTTTGTCTCCCCGATCACGGTCCCGGCGATCTCTGTGGCTTCTGCGTTCTCGTCGTTCTTTTTCTTTGTCGGTTGAGTCTGTTTGTGGTATGCGCGATGAATCAGCCGGAACGGCAATCGAGTTGGCACCAGTGCCTGTCGTTGGCCCAGCAGGTCCTGCCGGCCCCCCTCCCAGCTTCGTTCCTGGAGGAAGTCCCAGCGCCAAAGCCATGGCCTCTTCTTCGGCCTCCTTGACGCGCCGCAGCTCATCGCGTCGCGCGGCGGCGGCAGCCTCTTCGGCGCTCCCCTCGTCAGTGGCTCCCTCGCCCTCCTTTGCGTACCAGGTCAGATCCTTGCCCTGCTGCCATCGTCCGACGGGCGCTTTGATGCTGTGCCCTAGATAGTGTTCGCGGCGGCTGGACTGGGCGACCTCGTCCCAGCTGAAGTTGACGCCGCCGCGGGAGCCCTGTTTGTGGATGGTTGCGACGAGGTCCATGGCGGGGTGGGGATTGGGGTGTTGATGATAATTCTTGTGTTTGAGATGATGTTGTTGTCAAGTTTAAGATTGTAGGCTGGAGTGAAGGCTGAATTTGGTAGTGACGTTTGGCAAGGCTGTGATTATGTAATCACGAAATTTAGCGTCTTTCCGTCTGCACCAAGCTCCGCGCCCTGGTGCCCTGGCGCCTTCCCCTCCAATTGATTCGCACCTCCCAAAACAGACAGCTTCAAGCTCGACCTCAAACTCACTTCCGAGTCGCCTTCACGACACATCCTTTTCGACTCACCCTTTTCGGCTCTTCTACCCCAGCCCCACGATGTCGTTCAAGATCGACGAGCTCCAATGGAGCGAGCCCGAGACGGCCAACGAGATGCAGGGCATCCACTCCAACTCGGTGCTGTACTACTTTATGCGCTCGCCGTACTTTGACAAGACGTCCAACAACAACACAGTCTACAACCAGGCCATGCACAACCACCAAATGTTCCCTGTCCTAGAAACGCGCGAGCGCTTCGAGGATTTCCTAAAGAGCATGTCGGGCGTCGAGTACATTGTGCACCAGGCGCCGGCGGAAATGGCGCCGGGCACGGGCACGGGCGTCTGGGTGATCCGCAAGCAATTGAGGCGCAAGCGAAACGACGGGCAGCCCGACGACCTGACGGTCTATGCCGACTATTTCGTGGTCGGCTACAACATTTACCAGGCGCCGACGCTGGCGGACGTGCTGTCGTCGCGGATCACGAGCATGGCCGTCGCGCTGGGCAAGGCGTTTCCGGCCATGAACAGCATGCAAAACTGGTCGCCGGCCGAGGGGCACTACTACGAGACGACGGGGAAAGCGGCGGCAGAAGCGGCGGCGGCGGCGGCAGCCCGGGCGGCTGGGGACGATACGTTTGTGGAGGGGCAGACGCTCGACGAAGACGAGGAGGATGACGACGACGACGACGACGATGATTCTTCAGACGACGATGCAATGGATGTTGACGGAAAAGAAAAGGAAGAGAAGGAGGACGCGAAGAAAGACAGCTCCGACTCGGAGAGTGACTACGACTCGGACGATATGCTGGACCCGCGCCTGGCCGAAGAGTCGTACGCCATCCACATGATGTACGGCGGCGAGTACATGGACGAGCAGCCCATCTCGGGCCGGCCAGGCGACTTCCATATTGCACTGGCGGGCGGAGGAAGAAGTGCCGTCGGCGGTGCTGCAGGAGCGGCCAACGGGAAGGCAGCTGCGAATGCAGCCGATGGAGGAAAAGACGGCACTGGCAGCGGCAAAGCGACGCCCAAGGACGGCAAGGAGAGCGGCAAGAAGTCGGGTGCAACAACGCCCAAGCCAAAACGGCGAAAGAGCAAAGGTCCAGCGGCGGCGTGAGGGGAGGAGAGGACATAAAATATTGTGCATCTTTTTGTTTACAGCATTGGCGTTGGTGGGATCATGGATAAACATGGCTGATAGGACTGGCTGGATGTACTTTTATTTGAATTTATTAACTAAAACTTTTATATCAAAAACGCTCAGGGTGTGCCCTATATATGCATGTCTATATCCCCTTTTGTTCCTCTGTTATGCGCCCTTCGGTCGCATCAGTGTCACCTACTTCTGGATCATCTCCCATCCTTGGCCAGGCACCTTTCTCTGCCGCACTTTGATCGCCGGCAGCGGCCAGCCCATGCCGCCGACTCCACTGCCATCGTCCGCCTGGAGAGTCGGCACGACCCAGCACTCTCTTTCGCGGCCGTCGTCCGACCGGAACGTCTCCTTGATGGGCTTGCTGTACTCGAGCAGCGGCGTGCCCTGCAACAAGCTGGCCAGCTGCAGGCCCGAAATGTCGGTGAGCGACCGCATCCGCACCTTGGGCAGCGAGACCGTCGGGTCCATGTCGGGGTTGGGCGCTGTGCGCTGCAGATGCGAGTAAACAATGTACTGCGGGCACTCGGCGACGGTCATGTGTGCCAGCGGCGACGACGGGTGGATGTACACGAATTCTGTGCGGGATGAGCCTCCCTCACTCGGAACGGGGAACAGCGTCCGGTACGGCACTTCAATGGCGCGGCGCGGCTTGTGCACCGTGCCGCCTGCATTGATGTACTGCGGCGGGTTCGGCGACATGTCGGCCCTCAGGGCAATGTTCTCGGGGAAGCCGGCGGCGACCATTTGTTTGAGGAGGCGAATCTGGACGTCGGTGGGGCGCGGCAGCTGTTCCTGGTACTGGAGGTTGGCGGCGGCGTGGATCGGCAGGTTGGTCCGCAGCAAGTTGGTAATCTGGCGGCGCATCTTTTGGATTTCCCGCAGGGCCTTGTAGTGCACAAAGTGGCCCTGGCACCACGCCTCCGTCGGCTCGTGCGAGAACTCGCCAATCACCTGTAGTAATTTCAAAGCGTCCGACTTGTCATCGAGCGACGTAAACTGGCGGTGCACCTTGCGGAACAGCTCGGCCGTCTGCCGCCGCTTCTCGTCCTGCCGGATGTCGTCCTGCGTGCGGACTTTGGGTTTTGCGTTTTCGACGTCGCTGTCGCCGTCGGCGCCATCTTCATCGCCCCCCTTGGACTTTGCCGTCGCCGAAGCGGCCGGGATGGCATTGTTGGGCCGCACAAAGACCTCGTCCGCCGACATGGCCGCCACGAGCGCAATCACGTAGTGGATGCAGTCGCCCGGGTGGCCCACCATCAAAATCTTGGCAAACCGCGGCGACAGCGGGAACGCGCTCATTAGCTGGCCGAGGGGCGTGATCACCCGGTGGCTGCCCGTGTAAAAGTCGTCCGTCTTGGTGGCCGCCGACAGGTACATCAGCAGCCTCTCGGCCCTCAGAATGCTGCGCATGTCGGGTGGCGTGGGGAAGGGGAACGCGCTGATGCTCGGCACATGCATCGACTTGAGCTGCAGGACAACACCCTCAATGGGCATCCGCAGAATTTCAGGCTCAGCAAACTCGGCAAAGTTCTCCTCGTACACCGCCGACGAATAGAGTCGGTAACAGTGACCGGGCCCCGTACGACCTGCACGACCGCTGCGCTGGCTGGCGCTGGCCTTGCTGATCCAGCCAATCTCGAAGCTCTGCACGCCCGTCTGCTTGTTGAACGTGCGCGCCTTGGCCCGGCCGCAGTCAAAGACGTAGCGCACGCCCGGGATGGTCAAACTCGTCTCGGCGACGTTGGTGGCCAAGATAATCTGGCGCGAGCCGTCGGGCGGTGCCTGGAAGACGCGCTGCTGGTCCTTTGTCGACAGCTTGGAAAAGAGAGGCAGGATCTGGACGTTCTTGGGCCCAGAGCCGGCCGTTTCGCCCTCGTCGGGCACAAACTCTTCCTCGCCGCCCTCGTTCTCGTCGTCTTCGGCGTTGTCCTGGTCGTAGTCGTCCTCTTCCTCGCCCTCGAGATACTTGGCGTCTTTGCCGTTCTCATCACCCAGACCGCCGCCAAACTCGATATCCTCCGTCTCGTAGGCCATCTCCGAGGTGGACAGCCGCACTTTGGGACCCGTGGCAGAGTGTGTCCCGTTAATGGCTAACCGAAGCTGTTTTGCCAGCCTCTGGATCTCGTCCTCACCCGTCAAGAACACCAAGAACCCGCCGGGCGGCAGCTTGCGGTGGCCTCGCACAATCTTCTTGAACGCCTCCTCGACATAGTCGTGCCGTGTGTGCTGCGCAAAGTGCACTGTCACGGGGTACTGCCGGCCCTCGACGTGCACCATGCGCGGCGTCGTCTCGAAAAGCGAGCGGTTCTTGGCGAAATCCGTCACCTGCATCGTCGCCGACATGATAATGATCTTCAAAGGTTTGACGGGGATGCCGCTGCCCTTTCCCTTGGCGCTCATCTCGTTGAGCTCCGCCCGAATCGTGTTGACCCGGCTAACAATGCCAATCAAGACGTCCGTGTTGATGCTCCGCTCGTGCGCCTCGTCAATCAGCACCGCCGAGTAGTTGCGCAGCGCCACGTCCTCGCTAAGCTCCCGCAGCAGCACACCGTCCGTCATGAACTTGATGGCCGTGCTGCTCGACACGCTGCTCTCGAAACGGATCTGGTACGCCACCGCCTTGCCGTGCTCAGGGCCCAGTTCTTCGGCGACACGCTTGGCCATGCTCACGGCAGCCACACGACGCGGTTGTGTGACGCCAATCATGCCCGGATAGTCCGAGTCGGGGTGGCCAAAGCCGGCCTCATACAGAAACTGCGGGACCTGGGTGGTCTTGCCCGAGCCCGTGCCACCCGACAGAATGACAATGTCGTGCTCGTGGATGGCCTCGATGATCTGCTGCTCTTCGGCCACGACCGGCAGGTCCATGCGCTGCTTCTCGACTTCGGGCGTGCGCGAGACGTCGACATGGAAGGCTTTGCGGTCGAGGCGCTGGGTGGGTTGGAGGTTGGCCGGAAGCGGCTCGGACTCGACCTCCCGCGGCTTGAAGCCCTCGACGGTCGGGAACTCGTACGTTTTTGTTGTTTCGCCCGTGGCGCCCTCGAAACCCAGGGCTTCGTTGCGTTGTGCCTGGGCCCAAGCCTTGAATGCAGACGGTTTAGAGGATGCGTCGTCTGAGTCGGAGTCGGAGTCAGATTCATCTTCGGACTCTTCCTCTGAGGCATCGCTGTCGTCATCGTCGTCGTCGTTCTCGTCGTCGCTGCCGCCTTCTTCTTCAATTCCCTTCTCCTCTTCCTTGTCATCATTTTCGTCTTCCGAGAAACCACCCCACTCTTCGTCCTCGTCAACAGCCTTGCTGTCCTCGTCGTCTTCCTCCATCTCGCTGTCGCTGTCGGGTTTTGTGATGGTGTAGGTTGGCTCGGGCCGCTTGACCGTCTCGACGTTGAACTTGGACTTGACGCCGCCCCGCTTCTTGCGCTTCTTCAGGATCGGCCGGCCGTCGTCGTCGAGGTCCAGCGGGCGTTTCAGACCAGAACCGATCGAGAAGCCAGACCCAAACAAAGAGCTGCCAGAGGAGGGGGCTGCTGCTGCCGCTGCTGGCTTTTCTTTTTCTTCCTCCACCTCGTCCTCACTACTCTCGTCGCTGCCAGCCTTCTCCTTGATGAGTGACCGCTTCTTGGCCTCTTCTGCACGCCGCCGCTTCTTGCCCATGCCCAGGCTCTTGCTGCTCTCAAACACAGACGGGTCCACATTGTGTGCCGCCAGCTTCTCGTTGAGCTCGCGGCTCTCGTCCTTGCGCAGCTTCGTCTCAATGTACTTTTCGAGCCGCTTGGCCTTTTTGGCGCTCATCTGCGTGGCCTGGCCGGCCCGCAGCTCGGCGCGCAGCTGGGCCTTTTTCTCGTTACGGGCCTTTTGCTCCTCGGGGAGGACGACGGCGGCATTGCTGTCGACGACGTCATTTTTCGGGTGGCTGCCATCACCGTGGGTATCGCCGGCGTTGGCTCGCTCGTCGGCTTCGCGGGCCTCGCGGGCGCGGGCCTTGTGCTTGCGCTGCCGCGGCACAAACTTTTTCGGTGCCGGCATTGTGTCGTGCTTGTGTCGTAGGATGTGTGATTAATTAACAAAAAAAATATGGTGGTCGTGGGGAGGCTGTCGTTGCCTATGCTGTGCTCTCGGACATGCTGATGGATGAATGTCGTGGAAGAGGTGCGAGAAAGAGTTGGGAATTGAAGATTACCCGCGGAGGGAGTATGTGCAGTGAGTAGTACGGCAGTCGTACGTCGCTCGTATATTTTCGTATGGTATTTTCGAAACCCCTTTTCTCGTCACCTTTCAAAATACTCGGTCACAGGCAAGAAGGTGCATCGCAGCTTCCTCGTCCAAGAATTTCATGGGCATATTTTGTTATCGCAATCGTTATCGATAAGACTTTTTTGCGGGCCATGACAGGTCAGGAACAGGAACAACCAGCAATTCGCATTAGCGCATTTTGTCAGTATCGCTCTATCCGGTTGACCTGCCATCTTATCAATCTGCCGACAACGGATCTGATTGTTGAAGGGCAACGCAAACCCTCCAAAAGCAGTCGAAATATCCCGTGTCGGGCCCGACGGCGCGGAGAGTGAGAAATTGTTCGTTTTTGAGACAGACAATTAACGAAAGCTCACTCCCAAAATCGTCCACCGATCGGACATCGACACGGACTTGCTTGCAGCCGTGTCCTCATCTGGAGCGTCGTTCGTCCGGGTTTGTGGATCTGACAGTGACTCAAATAATTGGAGAAAACGGACCGGGTTTGAAACTAGGATTCCTCGGTTCAGATCCGTGATGTTCTGTTTCTATTTTCCAATATTTCCTCATTCTTCTTCCTGGGCCTGCCTCCTGCCTGTTCTGATGGTCCCTGGCCAGCCCCGAAGAGGAAAGAGCTCGGAGCTAAGTGGCAGATATCCGACCGCTAAACTGGGGCACGTTTTTGGCCACGCTTTTTACCACTGTTCAGCGGCGCACTTGCGGTGGGACGTTTTCCCCAGAGGCGTATATCCGACCCACTCTTTCCTTTCTTTTGCTCTCTTTTACACGCAGCGCCGGGGCAGCATCGGCTATTAGTTGACACGCAAAGGGCAGGAGCGGCACAGGCACATGGAAAGGCCGTACCTTCTTGGCCAAGCAGGTTGATCTGATAAAAATGTAGATATATTTAAGGGGTGAGGGAAGGGGTTTCCAATTGACCAGAAACTAAACGTGAAAGTGAACATCAATTAAACTAAACTCCAGGCATCCAGATCCAATCTGACATCGCGCCCGTCGATCAACATTGTTGACATTGTCTGGACTTTCCTTGCAGCATCTCTCCCCATTATCTCGGATATACGACTCGGACTTTGATATTGCAACATTTGTCTACATTGACATTTGTTTTTATCTCTTTTTTTCTTTTTTTTTCTTCATATATGAAGCGACTTGCCCCGGCATCTGTCGTCTGTGTCGTTATTTCAATCATCGTCCTCATCTTTGCTCTCATCATTCCTTCACTCACTCAATTTACTCCAAAAATACCATCATCACCAACAAATCAAAAGGACACCACCGCTACAATGTCCGTCCCAAAGAACCTCGTCGTCGTCGGCGGCAGCTATGTCGGCGTCAATGTGGCCCAGCAACTGGCCGCCGCGCTCAGCGACTCGTTCCGGGTCGTTCTGATTGAGAAGAACTCGCACTTTAACCACCTGTTTGCCTTTCCGCGGTTCGCATCCACGTCCAAGGTCGAGACGAAAAAGGCGTTTATTCCCTACATGCCGGGCACGTTTGCCGCGACGCCGGGCGCCAACAAGAACACGGTCGTGCAAGCCAAGGCCACGGGGTTGACGCGCACAACGGTCGAACTGGACCGGTCTGTTTCGCTGGGCGGCGGCGTCGAGAGCCGGAGCATTCCCTACGAATATCTGGTGCTGGTTACCGGCACGCAAATGGTGCCCCCCTCGGCGATGCCCGGCACGGAGAAGCGCGACGGCGTGGCGTACCTGCAAAAGCACGCGGCGCAGGTCGAGGCTGCGCAGCGGATCGCCATTATCGGCGGCGGCGCCGTCGGCGTGCAAATGGCCACGGACATTAAGGAGCTGTACCCCAGCAAAAATGTGACGCTCATTCACTCACGGCCAACTGTCATGAACCGCTTCCACGTGGACCTGGACGGCATTGTCAAGGCACGTTTCGCCGAGCTGGGCATCGAGACAAAGCTGGGATCGCGCGTTGTGTCCCCCAAAGCGAGCACGGCGGCCCCGGCAGACGGTACTCCCCTCGAAGTTGTGTCGCAGGACGGCTCCCGCCTGGAGACAGACCTTGCCATTGTCTGCACGGGCCAGACGCCGCAATCGGGTTTGCTGGCATCGCTCTCGCCGTCGTCGATCAACGAGTCCGGCTTCATTCGTGTGAGAGATACTCTCCAAGTCCAAGACCCCGAACTGAACAATGTGTTTGCCATTGGCGACGTCGCCGACACCGGTGCCGCCAAAGCCGCGAGGCCGTAAGTACCCTGCTCTAAACATTAATGTTGATAACTCCTACTGACCTCTGCAGCGCGTCCAAACAAGCCACGATTGTCGTGCAAAACATCCAGCACCTGCTCAAGAACGAGCCGCTCGACAAGTACACGGGCATCGACCCGGCGGGCATCCACATGACCCTTGGCTTGACCAAGAATATCGTCTTCCGCAACCCGCTGCCCGGCGATAAGCCGCACGTCGTGCCGAGAGAAGACGGCACCTACGACATGAACATTGACGGCGTCTGGACTCGCCGCGGCGGCGGTCTTGATGCCAACTTGTAGGGGGTGACGGAATGATAGTCACTCCTGAGTAGAGGTCTAGCAGATTTAACGATAATTTATGAATATATAAAGAGCATACAATATAGCTGCAAGCAACGACCATTTTTAAATGCATACAATCCCCGAAATAATAATGTGAAGACGAAGTAAATAAGCTTTTCGGCCATTGCCAAGATCGTTTGGTGACTGTGGCGCTTGCAAAGCATCAGCATGTCATAAGGCTGCCAGACAACATCTCTTTTCGTTAAAAAAGTTAAGTAGAGGTCCATACCTTGTCCTTGTTTTCTCTCCGAGTTATATTTTGATAACAGGCCCAGTTTCTCTCTCGTTTTTCTTTCCTTAAAAAGCAACAAAACCAGTAGTTATCTGTACATGTCCATTCCAACAAATCTCAAGAAAATAAAGGCTCGTGGAAAGTTCCGAGTCGGCGTAGTGCGGACGTAGTGTCCGATGCAAGTGGGTGTCAGTGGGTGTCACTTACATGGTTGACAGGGATTAAACCACGCGAAGGACGTGCCGCATCAGGAAAGAAAGACAGCCAGCCAATGTGAGAGCCGCAAATACAGTGACGCCTTACTCCAGTGCCGGCACGTTATTTTTACATCGACAGACAAGGAAAGAGATGCGTCAACAAAGGTCGGACAGTTTAACGAAACGATGAAAATATGCGACGGATATGCTCCGGATAGGAAAGATTTGCTAGTAAAAAATAATGGATAAATATGGAAAAAAAAGAAAAAAAAGAAATGCAAAGAGAGCTGGTGACTTAAAATACTTTGGCTGTGCACATCACTTTTCATGGGGTTCTAATAAACTCGCATTCCTTCTTCTTTTCTTTTTTATCAACTTCATTTATCTATTTTATTCGGCCTTTCTTCTACGCGACAACCTCCACCATGTCGGAAGCCCTTGCGTTCAAGGCACTCGACGACAATGTCGAACGGCGCAACGTCACGCACGCATCCGCCAGCGGCATCCAAAACGGCCAGGACGTGTCGGCCCGGCAGCGGACATGGCGCAGCTACATCTGGGACAGTTTTGACAAGGGACCCGAGGAACGAAAGCTTCTCTTCAAGACGGACTGCACGCTGCTCCTGTTTGCTTGTCTCGGTACCTTTATCAAGTACCTGGACCGTAGCAACCTGACCTATGCTTTCGTGTCGGGCATGGAGGAAGAGCTCAGCTTTTACGGGAACCAGATTGTCAACGCCAACTCGTTCTATACGATGAGCAGCTGTCTGGCGCTGTGGCCGATGCAGCTGATCATGACACGGGTGCCGCCGCGGTATTTTGTGCCATTCATCGAGCTGGCGTGGACCATGGCCACGTTTGGCCAGAGCCAGATGAACACCGCCCCGCAGTTGTACGCACTACGAAGCTTGATTGGCATCTTTGAGTCGGCGCATTTCTCGTGCATGTGCTACCTGTTTGGCGCGTGGTACCAGAAGAACGAGCTGGGGCGGCGGATTGGCATCCTGAACGCATGCACGGCCATTGGGCCCATGTTTGCGGGCTACTTGCAGGCGGCGGCGTACAACAATCTGGACGGCGTCAAAGGGCGGTCCGGCTGGCGGTGGCTCTTTATCATCGACGGTGTTATCGGGTTGGGCGTTTTGGTGCCGCAAATCTTCTTCTTTCCCGACGTGCCGGCCCGCATGACAAAAGACTTTGTCTTTTCCGAGGCCGACATTGAGCTCGCCCGCGACCGCAACCCGATCGAGGGCCGCGTCAAGCAGGGCCGCATTACAGTCAAGCAAGTCAAGAGGTGGTTCTTGACGCCCGAGATCTGGGCCCTCTGGTTCATGTCGGCGTGCAACTCGGTCGGCTTCCAGCCCTCGAACGCGATGCCGTACTGGTTCAAGGCGTGGAACAAGCGCATCCCAGGGTCGTACACGGTCGCCCAGATCGACAACTACTCGACCACGCTCTACGGCATGGACCTCTTCCAGATGCTCCTGTTTGGCTGGCTGTCCGACACCGTCTTTCGCGGCCGCCGCTGGCCAGGACTCATCATTGGGCCGGGCATCAACTTGATCGTGGTAATTCTCCTTGCCGCCACGCCCGTCTTCCCAGAACACAATCGCTCGTTCCGCTTCTTTTTGTACACGCAGACCAGCTGGGGCACCGCCACCAGCACGCTCTTCTGGGCCTGGACCAATGAGGTCTGCAAGGGCGACCCGGCCACGCGCGCCTTTGCGGGCGGTGGTCTCAATGTGTGGGCGTCTGTGTTCAGTGCCACGATTCCTCTGGCTGTCTTTCAAACGGTGCAGATGCCCAATATTGTCGCCGGCAACTGGACAGCCGCTGGGTTTCTGGCTGCCGAGATCATCGTCGTCATCGGCATGGTCTTCTGGTTGAAGAGGAAGGGCACACAAAAGGGACGTGAAGACGGCGTTGTCTCTGTTCCTTCAGGCAGCAATCTGAGCAGTCAGGATGAAGAGCACAATTATGGCACGGTCAAGACCGCCACGGTCAACATCACAGAGCCCACCACGCCAGTCCAGAAATAAGTCGACCTGTAGAGATAATGGGATTTAGTTTCTTTCAAGACGAATAAAACTACAGAATTTAACTCAGATAATCGTTTCTTTTTCTCTCTCTCTTTTTTTTATAAATAATCAAAGATGCACGCAAAAAAACTTGCTTTTTTAGCAAACATCTTTGACCGAAAATAAACAGAAAAATCAATTCGTCAAAAATATATCCAATTAAATTGTCCAAGTACATAAAATTGCCGTATTCAGGTCATGCTCGCGTCATTGTCGGCCATTGTCCGATTCCGACGTCGGCAGCCGATCCCCGTTCCTCTTGCCGTTTTTGGCACTTACACGGGTCAGCACGCAAACGTGCTTTTAGTGGCAATGGCACAACACAACGGAAGGAGCGACTGGCTCGCCTCAACGCACAAAATCGTCAATGTCGTCCCACAGGCTCACCAGCACCGACCGGTCGCCCACAAACTTGGTCCGCGAGTGCTGCACGGTGTAGTTGTTGACAACGGCCACGTCGCCCTCCTGCCACGGCACCAGAAAGCCAATCTCGTCCTGGATCTCAATGAGGCGGTCATGATACTCATCGGGAATGTCGGAGCCGTCACCGTAGGACGAGGGCAGTTTGTACCCCGGGCCGTTCTGCACTTTGTGCGGCGGTTTTAGCGAGCCGCTCCGCTTAGCGTTGCCATAGACGCCGGCCAGCCCGTTGAAGAACGACTTGCGGCCGCTCGACTTGATTGTGCGAATCGCCGGAACGACCTGGACGACGTGCAGACCATCCCCATAGGCATCCGGCTGCCACACGGCCGAGGCGTTGATGTCGTTCTTCAACAGCTTTTCGACCTTGGCGTGCTGGACTTCCAGAGAGTCACCTTCCTCAATGTCGAAACCGTACGAGTCCTGCCAGTTGTAGCCAATGGCCGCCGCTTCGGGGTCGTGTTTGGAGGGATAGTACTGCCGCCCTGTCACCTTTTTCTCTTCGAGATCCTTGACAAACTCGGGCAGTTCCTGCTGGAGCCGCTCGTACAGCTCTGTCGACGACAGCAGCGGCGTTTGTCCGCCCTGTTCGGGTACTCGCTCCGAAAAGAAGAACACAATCTCGGGAAAATGGTTCGTGCGGGCGTACTCGTTGTGGAAGTGCATCGACACCGTCCCGGGCAGCTCGCTGGCCATCTTGATGTACTTTGTGACGGACGAGCGGGCGCCCGACAGGCCCAGCTCCTGGTGTTCCGCGCGGAAGCCAAAGGCGTCTACGAGGAACGAAAGGTCTTGAGCCGTTTTCAGTGGGAGGCCGCGGAAGAAGAGGACACCGTCTGCTGAAGTTAGTGGGGGCATCAAAAGTAAAATGTCATCCTGGGGGCAACTCACGCTGGTTCAACAACGACCGAATGGTGCCGTCGGCGGCGAGTTGCTGGATGCGGGCCTTCACATCGGGCAGACTGACCGGTGTAGTTTTGTCGGCCAGTGTCAGACCAAGAGGAAAGGCATTTCCGTGAACGACCCGCTGGCCGGGGACGTCAAACGGCGTAAACTCGACTGTAGAAGTTGTCGAGGTAGTTGAAGGCGGACCAGTCGGAATGGCGATGGACGAAGCCACGGCAGTAGACATCGTGATAATATGTGTGTGTTGGCAATGCTAGATAAGGGAACGTAGAAAAGAGACCCAACAGCCCCATATAAGTCGTAAATGCCGTGAAATTGGAGAGGGGCCCGTCCCCTCAAGTGATTATCCCCTCTGTCTGCTGTCGGACATCCTCCGATTCACGCGATGGCGTGCTTGGTCCTTCGATGTGATCCTGGTCGGCTCGCGTACAGTTGCAGTGGTGCAAGACGACATATCCATCTTTTCAACATGCAGTCTCTAGTCATTTATTTGACAACTTGGGGCAATCTCGGACAAGTTCCCCGACAGTAGAACATTGGATATTTTCAATGATCAAGTATTTCGGATGCCGTCAAAAGACATGGCTGCGACTGGGCTGCTAGGCGGGAACATCCGTTGAATAAAAATTTGCCAAGATTATTCAAGCTTTCTCGGCGAGCCATATCGAAGTTTTTTCTGTAATGCAGATTTAGTGATAGTAATGGAGGTGGAAATAGGCATTGCCTTCATCATAATTGGGATGGGCTCATCGTTTGGTTCATTGCTGTGTCTTGTTTACTTTGGTGAGGTGTCTTTCGGGTGGTGAGAGAGATCGTGCGTGGCCTGGCATTGAACTTCTTGAAGTGACTTTTGAGATACTGTCTAGAAAGTTAAACGAAATAGAGATACCCCTTTTCTTCTTGTGCCATGTGGTTCTTGCCATGTTGTAAACTCGTGGTCGTCGTTGTCGAGAAGGTGCGACTCTCGTGGAAGTGGGTCCAACAGCCGGCCCCCATTGGTGCATACAGCCCAAACTCGCCAAACATCACTGTAGTGGGGTTCACCACGAGCTCCCCACGTTGAAGCTTCCTCAAACAGCTTCAATCTCGCCTCACTCAACCACAACCACAACCACAACCTCTTGTCAACACCCACGCACCACCCACAATGGCTGACATCGCTCCTCCCGCTGCCGAAGTCGTCCACGGCGCACCCTACCCGGCCAAGCAAAAGACCGCCACCGGCACCGTCAACGGCGTCCCTACCGAGGCAGAGGTCTCCTACTTTCGCGACAAAATTCTTGTCCTCGTCTCCCAGTCCGGACGACTGGCCCAATGGGTAAGATCTCTCTATTTTCTATCGCATTCTGCCACGCTCGCTCAAACACTCGCTAACTGCTCAGATCCAAGTACCGCTGTCCGCCCCCTCGGCCGCTTCCGTCGACGCCGCCCTTCCGCTCGCTCCCCGCTCCGGCACAAACCCCGCCACCGGCCTCTTGCCGTCCACCCACCTCACGCCCCGCACCCTCTTTGGCGCTGGCGGCGAGTCCCGCGAGACGTTTGGACAACTGGTCGCCGCCCAGATTGGTAGTTTGCTGGCACTCCGCGATCCGAGCGAGACGAGAACACTTGTCGTGGGACTAGGACTGGCTGCGGCGGGCAGCGGAAGCACAACCGACGCCCAGGCACAGGCCATCTACTTTGATGTCGTGGACCTGGTGCAGAAGGCGTTATAAGAGGGCGAGAGGAGACCCAAGACCCTCTTCACCGAGAGCTGCCCGACTGCCCGAGCTGCCGACGTTCCTTGTCCCTTTGAAAGGGGCATGACATGCAGGCGACGTGCCTTTTTGTCCCTGAGACACCGAGAAAGGGAATCTCGTGGAATGCCTCTAGAAGGCTTCTAGCGCAGAGGCCACATCAGACTGCAAGAAGGAAAAGTGTGGCCGACTCCCGATTGCTTCCGCGAGGCTACGGGATGTGGAGAGAAGGAGGGTCACTCGGATCCATTTGTGGCAAGCTGAACCTCATTTGGATCGTTGGAAGGAAAATACTCGGCATGGTCTTTTCTGGTAAGCACCTTTGTCTGGCAAGCCACAGACAGCTTTGTGGAAGCCAATTGATACCCGGCATTGGATGCTGGTTGCAAAGGAAGGACTTTGGGCGAATCTGGCCGGCACGAAACTCCCAGCCTTGCGGACAACCGCGATGGACGCATATTGTTGGAGGACACATTCAGGGGAACCACAGATAGGATTGGTTCATGTCGACATCAACATTGGTCTGCCAACAGGATCTGCCACAAGATCTCTCCGAGTTTGCAGCGGTCAGTGGCCAGTCAAAAATCAAAAGACCCTCCCGACTGAGGCAAGGCTGTCGGAGCTATCTCGTTACGGCATTGTGGATGGGAAACTGGACACTCTTTATTAAGAGCAAGTCTGAGAAAGGAAAAGCGGACTCCAACAGTCTCCAACAGACATATGGTGTGTCAAATACGCTCCTACGGCTTGTCTGTGGCGGATCTGTGGCGGATCTGTGGTATACTGAAGTCTACACAACTTTCCTTCTTGTTCTCTCCCCGAGCCAAGTCCGTCCGTTTCATGGACGAACGTCGACCGTCTGCGCGACCGAACCGGCCAACACCCGAGCAGCCGTGACGGGTAGACTGTCTGGGCCCTGGATTATGAGGCAGCATATCCACAGACCCGCGGACATATCTCTCACAGTAGATATTATCAACTCGTTTCTCTCCTTCTCTCTTCATCTCAACTACCGTATGTGATGTCCGTGATATCTCCAAATCGTTAAATTCTCCTCATTTCTATACAGTACTTTCACACCCGCCAAGGCTGACCTGACCATCACTGGTCGATGCAAAGGCCGAGACAGAAGATCTGTACGACGAGTTCTATGTTACGTTTGTGTGAACTCTTCTTCCCCGCGTCTGATCTGTCCCGCATTCCCCGTCCTCGTATTGTCGATTTCTGCCACACAATTGTGCCTTTTGTGTGTGTGTAAATGCACATCTTGAACTTCCCCTCACTATCTCTTACACACCATCTTTCCTGTACGTCTGCCTGCCTGTTTGCATCTCTGCATGTCTTCCGGCTCCGTTGGTTGCACTTTCACACGTTTCCATCCCACTGTAGAAAGAAGTACACATGTACTGCTGCATTCCCCTCTCTCCTGCATCTGTCGACACGGCTCAATGTTCGATTTCCCCTCTTTTTGGGACGGTTGATTGTTATTATTATGTGTTGTTGCTGGCCATTGATTCTGGTTGATGGTTGCTGTGCTACTTTGAAACATGCACCTACGCCACACTATGCTGACCACGCATCTGTACAGAGGACATAAATACAAAATGAACATCAAATAAAACCACCGTCTTCTCGCCTTATTCTCGCTTCTTTCTTTCTTCACCGGCCGTGTCTATTTCCATCTTTCGTCTGCAGCCGTCAGCTGACTCTCGCCCGGATTCTGCGGCCATTATCAGGCTGTTATCTGTATTAACGTACGTATTTACGTATTTCCTAATTCCTGCGATTTCCTTCAATCGTAATTCGTGCCTCCAAAAGGCAATTCTGAGTACGGAGTGAAAGAGAGAGGAGAACGCTCAAGACGACGTTGAGCTCCCCCTTGTCCGCCGACATGCCCCACAATTTGTATGGCCTGCCATTTCCCTCTCGTTGCCATTGCTACCCCACATCGCTCTGGTGCAAGCGTGGAGCGTGGTGTGTGCGATCCCGAGCCTCCGCCGACACATCTCCGTTTTACATCTTGACATTGAACCCAAAAGCGGGGCAGCCGCCGCATGATACATGGGGGGAAGGCACCACCAACACGCCTGCCCGCAAACAAACCACACGACCACAGTCCACAGACCAGAAGAAGGCGACAGACGTGAGCGGGAAACGATCACAACGGACTGTACACGTCTGGTTCTCGTTCTCATTGCGATTCTCACTGTTGGCTGCCTGTATGCTCAACAACACTGCCCCTCCTTACTACCGAGTTGCGTTCGTAGCCGAGCGGGCATCCGGATGAGTTGTGTTGAGAATTGAGTGATATGAATTTGTGAGTGTAGACTGCGAGCTGTATTATCTCGACTGTTCCTTCCTTACGAGTGCCCGTTTTGGATCGTTATTTCCACGTTGTGCACGGAGTACGCCCTGCAAAAAAGACAGTCGCAGCTTCCGAAACTGGTCCCGACCTTCCGTTTTGCACGTCTGCTCTTGCCATTCATTCTTTCCAGACCCTATTTGCTCTTCCCGTATCCAATTGCGAGCCAATTGCTTGCTGAGCCTGCCTCCTTCCCTCCAATTCTTCCATTTCCTCTCATATTTGCTCCGGCTCCCCCTCTCGGCTTCATACTTGCGTCCGCAAACATTAAACAGCCCAGCCAATTCGCGTTGAGATTCCCGAACCAGCAAATCCCTCCGGCACGGCTAGTGCTGGGACCATTTTTACAGTATTCATGTTTGTTGTCAACAATCTTTGAGCTTCTTCCGTAAATCGTCAAGCTTCTTCCGTATCGTATACTCTAATCTCTCTGACTCGCAATCATGATTCAGACTGCGTGACAAGGTGCAGGCCTGGGTCGCGACTGCCCCGTGTAAAGTGCAGTGAGAGAGCATGGGTGGTGGTCGTTCCTTCTTGTCAGGTACTCGGTACTCAGGTACCTTTTCTCTAGCTGAGCTAGATCCGCCGCCGTATTAGCTCCAACACTACGTAATTGCCCGTTTTGTGTTTCGTGTGCCTCTTTGTGGACGATGCCACTGCCCGTTGTTTGTTTCTCCCTCGCCCGCTCTTGCCTCTTTCTCCTCTCTGCTTTTGCACTTGCCACAAGGGAGCTTGTCGTTCCTCGCTCCACTTCTCCGACAAACCCCCTTCCCGACAAGGAAAATAAAAGAAAGTGGAAAGTACTCGGTCGATGTGCCATCCACACTCCTTCCTCGCGCAGTATTCTCCAATGCCTCAATGCGCTTCCGTGTTCTCACACACACAAACCGATCGACCCATAGGCCCGTCTTGTGTTGGTGCTACCGTTTCGTTGCTCCTTCCCCTCTCCGTCTCGCTTCGCTCTTGCCTCCTCTTGCCTGTTGGTGACGATCTCCGAGCGTAGTCCTTTCCCCTCCGTAGAAAGTAAATCCAACAATACCAAAATAAGCTCCTTCCCTGGTATAAAGCAAACTCATCCCCGCCGTCTCATCCCAGTTGCTCTTGCCTCTTTCTCTCTTTCCTCTTTTCTTCTCCCCCCTATTCTCTTTCTCTCTTCACTTCTCATCGCATCTCCAAATCTCATCCTCACTCAACTCAACTCTACTTCGACCTCACCTCTTCGTCTCATACACACAACAACAAACCCACCCACATTCAAAATGGTACCGCCCCTCCCACTCTCGCGTTGTGCTCTCTCGCGGTCCCTGGCCGGTCGTGTCGCCCTGGCTGCATCCTCTTCTCGGCGCCTGTACTCGTCTTCGCACCCGTACTCGTCCTCGACGCTGGATCGTCATCTGCCTCGAGCTGGCCTCTCCACAAAACTAGCCTGGACGACACGACCGCCCGCGACCGCGAACACGACTCTACATTCGGTCCCACAACGCATGCTAACAACTGTCCGTGAAAAGGTCAAGGTTCTTCTGGTTCTCTACGACGGCGGCAAGCACGCCGAGGATGTAAGTGTCTTTTTTGTTGCTTTTGTTTGTTTCCTCACATTCGCTTCACTGTCACCTCTCTGCCTTCTGCGGGGTACCTGCCGTCTTGGCGGCAGGTTCGTGTAAGATGACATGCAAAACGGGAAGAGAGGGACCAGGTCGAAACGACAGAGACAAAAGATGACGGCAGTTCTGCTTGGCTGCTTTTTCCGTCGTCTTGTCTGCCATCTTTTTCTGTCCACTCGACCCGATGGTCCCCCAAACTTCCCCAAGCGGCCATAGCTCCCCCAAAGCTCCCCCAAAGGGTCCACTTTACGTGCCGCTGCGGATCAAACGACCCGATCAACACCACCCTCACAGAACAGCACAGAACAGCCTTTCGGAACAACACTAACATGCACCTCACAGGTCCCCGAGCTTCTCGGCACGACCGAGAACGAGCTGGGCATCCGCAAGTGGCTCGAGGACCAGGGCCACACCCTGGTCACCACCTCCGACAAGGAGGGCGAGGAGTCGACATTTGACAAGGAGCTCGTCGACGCCGAGATCATCATCACGACTCCGTAGGTGCCAAAAAAAAAAAAAAGAAATACTTCTTAGTCTTCCTGCTACGTATGCTAACAAGGCAGCTTCCACCCTGGCTACCTGACTGCCGAGCGCCTCGCCAAGGCCAAGAACCTGAAGCTCGCCATCACTGCCGGTATCGGCTCCGACCACGTCGACCTCAATGCCGCCAACAAGACCAACGGCGGCATCACCGTCGCCGAGGTCACCGGCTCCAACGTCGTCTCGGTCGCCGAGCACGTCGTCATGACCATCCTGCTGCTCGTCCGCAACTTTGTCCCCGCCCACGAGATGATTGAGCGTGGCGACTGGAACGTGGCCGAGGCCGCCAAGAACGAGTTCGATCTCGAGGGCAAGGTTGTCGGCACCGTCGCCGTCGGCCGCATCGGCGAGCGTGTCCTGCGCCGCCTCAAGCCCTTTGACTGCAAGGAGCTGCTGTACTACGACTACCAGCCCCTGTCGCCCGAGGTCGAGAAGGAGATTGGCTGCCGCCGCGTCGACACCCTCGAGGAGCTCGTCGCCCAGTGCGACGTCGTCACCATCAACTGCCCGCTGCACGAGAAGACCCGCGGCCTCTTCAACAAGGACCTGATCGCCAAGATGAAGCCCGGCTCGTGGCTCGTCAACACGGCCCGCGGCGCCATTGTCGTCAAGGAGGACGTCGCCGAGGCCCTCAAGAGCGGCCACCTCCGCGGCTACGGCGGCGACGTCTGGTTCCCCCAGCCCGCCCCCAAGGACCATGTCCTGCGCTACGCCAAGAACCCCTACGGCGGCGGCAACGCCATGGTCCCCCACATGTCCGGCACGTCCCTGGACGCCCAGAAGCGCTACGCCGACGGCACCAAGGCCATCCTCGACAGCTACCTGAGCGGCCGCTTCGACTACCGCCCGCAGGACCTGATTGTGCACGGCGGCGACTACGCCACCAAGTCCTACGGCCAGCGCGAGAAGGTCCAGCAGAAGTAAGCGTCTGTTGAGAGATGAGTGAAGAGGAGTGACAATGGTGCGAGGATGATCTCTCCCAATACAAGAAAAATGGGAATGAAAATGTAATGAGTGAATGCGATTTTTTCTTTATAGCAATTCAATGTACAAAAAGTATCAAACCAATATCTTGTCCCCACGTAAATTACCGCGAAACGGTTATTGCTGTAAGGTGAAGGAGTATGTGGTATGCAAATGGGTATATTCTGGAGTCTTAAAAAATCGTGTACTGTATCTATGACTGCCCCTCCTTCCGCCTTTCAAGAACGCGCATGACGTCTTCGGCATTGTTGCCGTCACCCTTGCGCTTCTTGCCGCCGCGTTTTCTCTTTGATTTTTCTCCACGGCCACCACCTTCATCATCGTCATCGTCCTCGCCTCCAGCATCTGCCCCGCCTCTCCACGTAGACAGCCGCTCTTTCTTGCCAGCCCGGTCCTCGTCCAGATCTTCTGTATCTTCGAGTCGGTTCGTGCCAAAGCCCATGTCCAGATCTTCGGCGTCGCGGTCGCTGCTCTGCATCAGCTTCTTGAGACGTGCCTCGCGCTCGGCTTCCTTCGTCAGAGTCTGGGCCTTGGCCTCGGACTCGGTCGCCTCACGCATCTGTTTGGCCTTGCGGAGGGCGGCCAGGACAGAAGGATCGTTGAGTGAAGGGCCGCCGCGAGACGACTGCTCGGACAGCAGCGTGGAGCCGCCGAAATAGTTGTTCTTTGGCTTGGAAGCAGCCGGTTCTGGCCGCCTCTCTCTGCTCGGTGACCTCCTCCGCCTGTCCCGGCTTCTGTCCCGGCTAGACGTATCACTGGCCTCGCCGTCTTCGCGACTGCTGGCTGTCGACGACCGTCTTCTCCGTTTTGCGTCGTGCTTGTCGTCGCTCTCTTTCTGATCTTTCCTGTCTACCTTGTCGTCCTTCTCCTCGTCCGAATCCTCACTCTCCGAGTCCATGCCTGCCAGCGGATCGTAGTCGGAGCCTACATCGTCGAAAATGTCCACCTCTTTGGCGGCTGCAGCTGCAGCTTCAGCCTCTTGCTTCCTTCTGTAAAACTCGGGCACTTCCATGCCAAGCACCTTGCCGTCAGACTTGACTCCATCGTCACCATTTACTGGTGGTGGCGGTGCCTTTCGCACTTTGCGCTTCTCGTGTCCGTCTTCGTCCACAATCACGAGCACTTCTCGTCCCTTGTTGTCAATCTCGATGCGCGAACCGGCCTTTTGTGTTGCGCCAATCTTTTTGAACCGTGAGCCGAGGGCAGGCTCAGCCGCTTCTTTGGCCTCCTTGGCCTGTTTTGCCGCCTCACGTGCCGCCTTCATCTCCGCCAGAATCTGGTCGCGCGACCGTTTCTGGCCGGCCACGGCTCCTGCTGGTTTTGCCGTCGAATACTGTCCCTTTTTCTTGGCCTTTTCGCGCTCGACCGCGTGCACCTCGGAGCTCTCCATCTTTTCGAATTCGTCGTCGACGTCGGCGGATGGTGGTGCGTCCTTGTCTTCCTCTTTCTTTTCGTCTCCCTTGCCTTTCCCGTACACGTCCTCGCCCGAGCGCACTCGGTCCAAAAGCTTAAAGTCCAGGCCCTTGACAAGGTGCGTGCTCGACAGGTCGCCGCCGGCAATCTCGAATCGCAGCTTCTCGTACACGGCCTGCTCGACCTCGCCCTTCTTGTGTAGTTCTTCGAGTGCAGCAAGCCGAGCCGCCCGGTCGCTGTCCTCGGCCTCCTGTTCGGACCGCATCTTGGCCCGGTCGACATAGCCGGCGGCAAACTTGCTTCCTTTTGGTTTGGAGGTGCGAAACTTCTTCTTGTCGTCGTCGCCGTTGCCGTTGCCGTACCGCTCGGCCATTTGCTTTGCGAAAGCCAGTCTACTGACATCGCCTCCGTGGCGGCTGGGGACATTAGCATAAAGACAAATAATAGTACGCCGAAGAGGAGAAACTCACGGAGTCATGGGAATGCTGGCTTTTTGTCGAGATCCGAGAGCTCTTGGTGCGCCAGTTGGTGTGCTGTTGTTGGATGCGCCGGGAGAGCCATTGCCGCTCTTGCTGGCAGACGACGCGCCCGCGCCGAGTGCTAGCCTCCTAAACTGGTCGTTGTTCATCGTGGTTGTCGTCGAGAAGGAAGCGACACGATTGTGAAGCCTTGTTTGTCGAGTTCAAATTGTTCAATGACGATGTTGAATTTAGCAGTCGAATGCAGTAATTAACTACCAAATTTACAGTGGGCCGTCGCTCGCAGTTAGTGGAAGGAGCTAACCAGCCGGCTCACGTGCTTTCGCGGACGATTGCCGCTCCAGGCACCTGCCCACTTTTGCCACTTTACGCGAGTCGCGTAATATCTGGACCTCTTTTCATCCGACTTACTCCAAAACATTTCATCCTTCTTCTCAAACCCCCGCGCATCTTGACTAATCCGGCTGGTCCGTTCGCTGGCGGGCAATGTTGCTCTGGAACTCATCCGGCGATGGCTAGTGTCGTTGCCTGAGGGCGTCAAGACCCTTTTACATTTGACATTTGACATTCTTCTCTATCAACGTTCAACTTTCAATCGCTCTCTCCTCAACCCGGACCATCCGGCTTCCAGCTTCTTCTGCCAGACATGGCCAACTACCAGCGGGACAAGAACGCAGAGGCCGTCCGCAAGCAGCTCGAGACCCGCAAGTTCGAGGGCGAGGATGGCGAAGAGTACGGCGCCAGCCGCTTCGGCGAGTTTGGCGACTACTTTCGCCGCAAGAAGCTCAAACTGCTAAACGAAGACGCCGTTATGCGGCAGTCCGTCCAGGGCAAGCCGCAGCTGTTCAAGGGCGTCACGGCCCACGTTGCCAGCTACACGCAACCGCCCTCGGAAGAGCTGCGCCGACTGCTTGTGCTTCACGGCGGGCAGTACATTAAATATCTCGACTACAAGACGATGGTGACGCACATTGTTGCATCCACTCTCCCTCCGAAAAAGGCTGATGAGTGGCGCCGGCTGCGTGTCGTGCGTCCGGCCTGGATCCTGGACTCGATCGCCGCAGGAAAACTCTTGCCATGGTACGACTATCGAATTATCAACGAAGGACCTGGCCAAAAGAGGATCCAGTTTGACGGCGGCAAGATGGCTATACAGGAAGGAAGACCGGACCAGATGGCCGGCTACCGCGAGCAGAGCAAGGACAGCTACTATATGGACCAGATGCAGCGACTGGCGGCCGACCACGAACGAGCTGGAACGACCGCATCGTCGAACATCTTTCAGCAGCTGGAGACAAGAGTTATGGGCGACGACGAGGATGACGACTACAACTACGGCGACAGGAGCGACCTGTCCAATGTAGGCCTCGACAGCGACCCGCTTTCGTCGCTAGAAAAAGACAAGGGAAAAGAAGAAAAATTGCCTGCCGAAGAGAGCTTTTACGATAATAGCTTTACGCTGGAAGACATTGAAGACGACGTGGAGGACACATACATGAAGGAGGTAGCACGAGAAAAACAAGAGCCTGAACCAGAGCCAGATTTATCGTCATATCAAGACCTTCCGCCTGGCCAGGGGATGCCGCAAGATAACGCCGACTCGTTCGAGGAAGAAATGGCAGAATTGCAAGCCAGCTCGCCAAGCAAACCGCCACGAAGTTCTCAAAATGTACCACAAGACAAGATTCATGACGCACCGCAGGACTCGCCACGAAAACCGTTGACATCCGAAGAGCACAATGCCATGCTGCTAGCCGACCCCAAGATCCGCAAAGCGTCGACGGCCAACCCGGACTTTCTCAAGCAGTTTTACTCGGAAAGCCGGCTGCACCACTTGTCGACATGGAAGGCCGAGCTCAAATCCAAGATGCAGCGTCTGGCCGCCGAAAAGGGGAGGCATTTTGCGGCACCAAAGACAAGCAAGACAAACAAGAGGCGGCGCTACGTCATGCACGTCGACTTTGACAGCTTCTTTTGTGCCGTTTCTCTCAAGAGTGCACCCGAGTATATGGACAAGCCGGCTGCCGTCGCCCACTCGGCCGGCAACGCTTCCGAGATTGCGTCGTGCAATTACCCGGCGCGCACGTTCGGCGTCAAGAACGGCATGTGGATGCGGCGGGCACTAGAGCTGTGCCCGGACCTTAAAGTGCTGCCGTACGATTTCCCAGCCTACGAAGAAGCCAGTGCACTCTTTTACGAGGCCATTCTCGACGTCGGAGAAGGAAGTGTTGTCCAAAGCGTGAGTGTGGATGAAGCGCTCGTGGACATTACAAACCTTGTCGTTGCCAAGGGCCAGAACGACACAAACGACCCGACTATTCTGGGCCATGAACAGGAAGCGGCCAACACGCTGGCCTTGACGTTACGGCAACAGATCAAAGACAAGACGGGCTGCAATGTGTCTGTCGGCATTGGCGGCAATATTTTGCTGGCCAAAGTTGCTTTACGCCGCGCCAAACCTGCTGGCCAGTTTCAAATTGTGCCGGACGACGTGCTCGACATACTCGGCGAGTTGAAAGTTGACCAACTGCCTGGTGTTGCCTACAGTATTGGCGGAAAACTCGACGAGGTCGGGGTCAAGCTTGTCAGCGAATTGCGCGCGCTCTCTAAAGAGAGACTGGTCAATGTCCTCGGCCCCAAAACAGGCGAGCGTCTCTACGAGTATGCCCGCGGCATTGACCACGCCGCTGTTGGCGACCAGCCTATACGCAAGTCTGTCTCGGCCGAGGTCAACTGGGGCATCCGCTTTGTGAGCCAGGACGAGGCCGAAGAGTTTGTCTTGAATTTGTGCCGCGAGCTCGAGCGGCGGCTGCTCAACGAGCAGGTCAAGGGCCGCTCATTGACGATGAAGATCATGAGACGAGCCATGGATGCGCCCCTTGACCCCGAAAAACACTTGGGTCATGGCAAATGTGACACTTTCAACAAGAGCGTCGTCTTTGGCGTGGCGACACACGATGCTGAGAGGATCGCCAAAGAGGCCGTGTCCATTCTGCGGTCATTCCACTTTTCTCCCGGTGATCTGCGAGGTTTGGGTGTCCAGCTCCAGAAACTAGAACCTATCAAAGGTGGAGGGCCGGATGCATCCGCTCTCGATAGTAGTCAAAAGAAACTGTCGTTTGGGAATGCTACATCGACAAGCACGGTCAAACCATCACCTAGTCGGCCGATTCCACACCAAACTGCTGACAAGTCTAAACCACTACGGAAAAGTATATTCTCGACTCCTATTGCACCTCCAACTAGCAGACTAGGGATCCCCAAGATTGAGGAGCCAAAGAGGGAGGATACGGATAGAGAACCGCCTTCCATGGCGTTTACAAGTACACAGTTTTTTATGCCGGCCAATCCAGATCCCAGTGTCCTGGCCGAGCTTCCTCCAGATATCATTCGACGGCTTGTCGGAGAGCAGCCGAGAGAGAGCGAAAGTCGGACCGGAAGCGGCAATAATTCAAACAACAGCAACAGTCGTAACTTGTCGCCAGTCAAGCGAGAGTCGAGAGTACCCAGCCCGGCCTCGGCTTCGGGATCAGCTTTCGGAGCACCAACTACAACTGGCCGTGAAGATTTGCCTCCAGATATCGACCCAGAAGTGTTTGAAGCGCTGCCGGCCGATATGCGCGCCGAGGTGCTGGCCGAGTACAAGCGCAATGCACGCCAACAAAGCAACTCACCCGCACCATCGCCGCGCCGTGGAAACAAGACAAAAGTCGTCAACTCGTCGGGCAACAATGGAAGTGGTTCAAATAACAACAAAAAGGGATCACCGGTCAAACGTGGCATTTGGGGCACACGAGGACTAGCAGCACAAGCAGCAGCCCGAGAAAAGCGGCATGATGCTCAGGCCAACCGCGTGCAGACAAACATCTTTATGCCCACAACTCTACCCGAGATCAGTAATACCAATGCGAATATCGACGACGGAATGGAGGAGCTAGACCCGGAGGTCCTGATGGCGCTGCCTGACGATGTCCGTGAAGAAGTCCTTGAAGACTACGAGAGGCGCAAACAAGCTCGACAGGCCGAACAGGCACAGCTTCTGCAGGCACAACAGGCTCTGCGGTTCGAGATGCCTGCCAATCGAGGGCGACCACCTGTTGCACAGGAACAGGGAAGTGGAAATGGCGAAGGACCGTCGACTGCTTTTGAACGACGGCGGCCTATTTTGCAACCGTTCAAGCGGCCGATGCTGCACTTCCCTCCACCGCCGCCCAAGATGAGCTTCCGTGCGTCGTCGACAACCGAAGTATCATCTTCTGTCCCGTCTGACCCCTCCGACCCCTCGTCGTCTACTGCCGAAGAGCCGCCTGTAGTGCTGTCTCTTGCCGAGACCAAGGCAATGCTCAAAACGTGGCACAATGCAACGCGTGACGAGGGGCCTCACGAGACGGACGTCGAGGTGCTTGAGCGCTACTTGGCCGGCGTCATCACACAAGAGTGCGACATGGAAAAGGCGCGCAAGCTGGTCGTGTGGCTGACGTGGTTAGTCGAGGAGAGCGAGGACGAGGCTGCCCAAAATCATGACGATGATGACGAAGACATTGGCCAACAGAGCTGGCAGTTTGCACTGTCGCGTGTCAAAGAGGCCGTCCAAGAAGCCATGCAGTCACGAGGACTTGGACCAATGCAATTTTAGCCACATGTTGGATTCAATAGTTGGATTTAACTGTTTAAAGTTATGAGAAACCCTTGTTAAATGTCTTAAAGTAACGATACAAATGATACCCCCATGAATAAATAAAAGCAAATCCATACGCCAGATGCAATCCGTGCCCAAACAAAGAAGTAGAAGTAGAAACAGGCCGTGTCTCTAGAAAAATAGAAAGAAATCAACGATGAGGGTATCATCGAAATCAGCGGAAAACGATAAATCATCGAAAATAATTGCACAGAAACATGGACAGATAAATCACGTTGACAGCGCGTCTTTCTGTCGTTCGCTCTTGATAGCCAATCAGGCGGCACTTTTGAACGCTTCGCTCGCTCATAGAACCGTGTTAAAGCACACGCTTGCATCTCACAAAAGCTGCACGACTGCTGCCAGTCCAGCAATTGCCACTGCCCCGAATGCGATCTCCGCTCGACTCGCCGGCGATTTGAGTTTGTAAAGCTAGGAGAACGTTAGTATACGTCAATAAAGGGTGTATGTTCAAATTACCAGCTACGCCAGCATACTTACCGTCAATCGCAGCTTCCCTCCGCATGTCGTGCCGTTGTTGCCGTCGCATGGCAGATTGCACTGGTTCTCGCTCTCCTTGGTCGCCAGCGACGACAGTTCCTGGCCGCACCAGCACTCGCGCGAGTACTCGAGCCCTGCGTAGTTGTACGCCATGCCGCTGCCGCCGCCGCCGCAGTACTCGAGGCACTTGGGGACGGTCATGTCGCCCGGCAAGACTTCGTCGGTCGTGTCGCCCTGGAGAGAACGAGCGCCCGGAGCCGTGCCGTTGGTGCCGGCAATGTCGACGTAGCAGCCCTGGTAAACATAGTTGCGGGCAGCGCCAGTTGCGGCGGCGGCGCCTGTTGTGGGTGCATTCGAGGGGACGTAAATTGTGAGCGTGGAGGAGGAGGTGGTTGCAGGTGTTGTTGTTGCAGCTGTCGCTGCATGTGCAGTTTCCTCAGTCGTTGTTTCCAACAAGGCTGTGGCCGAGGCTGCGCCTACTCCCCAATGGAGCAGGAGCGCCGCGGCGATCGTCGTTAGTCGCGGCTGCCGCATCTTGGAGTTGGAGCTGCTCCGGCGCCCGTTGTGTTCGGAAGGCGCATTGGCGGGCAATCGAGAAGTGAGGAAGGTGAAGAGGACCGTAAAACGCTCGAAAGAGGAAGGAACGACGGAGATGCGGCCGAACAAGCAAAAGAGGAGTTTTGCCAAGACAGATTGTCACCCCGAATTTACGACTTTAAATATTTAATTTTTTTTCTTGGCTTTTTGGGGCGTCTTTTATCGGCGTTTTTGGCGTTTTGCGCGCTGTGACATTGGTTTCGCAGTGACAAGGAGTGAGAGTGACACAGTGACAATAGGAGACCAAAACTCCTACAGCATACGACGCCAAGAGCCGTGTGTAGAACATCCCCTATCATTGGCTGGCTGTGGAATATAGGACCCACCCAATAAAGTTATTCCCCATTGCAGGCATCTGCGCGTCAGGTAAAGAGGAAAGAGGAAAGAGCAGTGGCGGCAGTGGGCACGGAAGACTGCCTAGAACATGATAGACTCAGAAAGCCGGATTAAATACGTCGTAGAGTGATTTCATTACTTTTGTCTCGTGCTGTCTATATTTTACCCCAGATATGATATGCCCTTCCAATATACAGTGTACGAAATGCCCTTTTTATGTAACCGAATAAACGCCAGAAAATTCCAACCGGAAATCATTTCGGAGATTTGCAGAGTCGAGAGTCTTAGCAGTCTCGGACAGTTTCAGTTGAGCCTCTTACGGCCGATCTTCTGTGGCTTCGACGCCTCTGTGTCTATTGCCCATGGCTGGCTCCCCAGCTGCCGACCAGTGCCATGGCCACCTCGTCACCAGGCGCTAGACGCTCTTCCCGCAGAGCATCCGACACGCATCTCCAAGGATCACGGCCGCCGCCATGACGCAAAAGACTGTCACGCAGGTGCTCGCCATTTTCGCGGCTCAGGGCGCCGCCGTTCTGACCGCCGTTGAATACGACGCGCCAGACGCGCTCGGCCAGCACGCGGTCAAACAGGTAGCTGTAGTAGGTGCTGCCGTAACCAAACAGGTGGCCAAAGAAACCCTGCCAGCAGGTGCCGCTGGGATCGCTGGGCCCGCCGCCGGCCATGACGGCGCGTTGGAGGTTGTGGAAGATCTCGGTAGAGTTATTACCGACAGGGGTGGTGCCGTGATAGGCCTGATCGAGCATAGCGAGAACAATCTGGTTCTCGTCGTCCAAACCTTCGAAACGGCGCGCGCGTCTCAAACCCTCGGCGACCTGTTCGTAATCGACGGGCGCGTCGGTCTCGTAGTGGCGGGCAAAGAGAGCGAGCACCTCGGGGTCGGCGACGAACTGCTCCATGAGCGTCGAGGGCAGCTCGGCCAAGTCGGTGGCGCAGCGCGTGCCCGCCACCGTTTGGAGAGAAGTGCGCGCCAGGACCGAGTGCACGGCGTGGCCCATTTCGTGGAAGAGCGTCTCCACTTCGTGGTAGGTCAGGAGTGCGGGCTTGCTCTTGTTGCTTCCCTTGCCAAAGATGGATGAAATACCACCGCCGCCAACGTTGCTGCGGGCAAAGTCGCACACGAGCGCAATCGTCGGCAGCTGCTTGACAGCGCCCGTCTTGGGATCACGCGACGTAGCCATGCCATCGTTGGCAGCGTCCTGCGGGGTCAGACCGCTGTCGGCCGACACAGTGGCTGCTGCTTCCTCAATCTCCTCTGGCGCAATCTCGCGTGAGCAACGGACCGTAAAGTGAGCCGGGTTGGGCGACTTGTCGTCGCGGTAAAACAGGTCGCAGTAGAGAACGGCGATATGGCCGTCTGTATCTGACACGACGTCCAGGCGGCGCACATCGGGGTGCCATGTCTCGCCCGGCGGCGTTTCGCGCGGCACAAACCGGATACCGTACATCCGCTGGAACAGCCGCGACAGGCCCTGCATCACGGTGCCCAGCGAAAAGTAGTGGGACAGCGGGCCATCGCGCTTCTTGGGAACAATGCGTTGGCCCGCGTCGTCCGCAATAGGTGACGCAGCTCCTGCGGCCTGCCGCAGCGAGCTCATGTAAAAGTCGCGATCCCAGGGATTGAGCGTGGGCATCTCGGCCGAGTGCAGGGCGCGGCGCTTGGCCGCTACAAGATCCTGGACTTCGCGCTCGACCAGGGGCGCATTGCTTCGTGACAGTGCCATCAAGAACTGGTTGACCGACTCGGGCGTCTTGGCCATCATACGGTCGCGCAGCGCCATGTGTGCATAGCTGTCAAAGCCCGCCAGCTGAGCCAGCTCGCTGCGCAGACCCAGCATCTTTTCGAGGAGACGCACCGAGTTGCTCGACGCCGTGCGCGACGCATAGTAAATCTTCTTGCGCGAGTCCTCTTCCTGGATCGATCGGAGAGCCAGTGCCGCCTCGGAGCTAACCGACGGCAGCTGCAGTGTTGCACCGCGTGTAAACCGGCTAGCCACCACGGGATCCAGCCCGCGGCAGGCCATGTTCGAGAGCGAAACCCACGGCTCAGCGGGCGCCATGGTGTCAACAAAGCGCGTGCCGACCTCGCTGATCTGCTGGGACAGCTCAACAAACCGGTCGCGGGACGCCTGCGGCAGGTTGACGGCCGACTTTGTGAAATCGAGCTTGAGCATCTCGGCAACTGTGCGCTCTTCCTCGGACCAGCCGCTCACAACGTCCGGGTTGGCCATGGCAATGCCGAGCTGGTCGTTTAGAACTGTCGTCGTGTTAAGCTGGTTCATGTACTGGTACGTCGTGGCCCATGCCTCGTTGGCGGCATGCTGCGTGCGGGCATCGGGCGGCGTCGTGCGGACAAAGTCACAAAGATCAATGACGCGGCACAGCAAATCGCTCAGGCGGTCGAGATCGCGGACAATGCCCTTGTACTCCTCGAGCGTCGATGCACGGGACACCTTGTCGACGATCCGCTGTGCCTTGGTGAGGCTGGCGTGTGTGAAATGGATGAAGCCCTCAGGGTTGGTGAGGTAGGCGTTTTGGAAGAGGCCGACTTTCTTGTTCTTTCCGTCGGCGGTTTTGCTCGAAGCCTTGAAAGCCTTCCAGGCTGCCGGCGAGTCGAATATCTCCCGGAGCGTCGAGTCGTCGTGGGAGATGCTGGTAGCATGGTCAGCGGGTGCCCGTAGGACCGACGAGGCTGCAGCTGCAGCTGCAGAGGCCGAGACATTGTCGTGCACAGAAGCTTCAGCGGCAGAAGTTGAGGCTGTCGTCGACGAGGCCGGAGTGCCCCAGAAAAACGAGCGTCGCCGCGACACCTGGCCCGGCACTTGCCCGAGGCACTGGCGGCACACCCAGGTCTGCGGCCGCGAGCGCGCAAACTTGATCATTGTGGCGGATGGTTGGAGGTTGTGTTCATGATATGGGAGACGAGAGAAAAGGGCAAAACAGAGAGGAGGTAAAAGGGGGAAGAGAAGGCAAATATAAAAGGAAGTCGCTATCAATGTTGATGTCGGGAAGGAGGTCTATCTCGTGCCTTCCGAATTCGCTGTTAGTGGGATATTGAATTTTCTTGTCCTTTGACTGTCTGCAATTTTGCCCTTGCTTTTCGCCGTCGCCTTCACTTTGGCTTTGTCTTGGGCGTTTTGCCTCCCCGGAAGCTAGCTCGCGTGCCTGATATTCCCCTGTAATTCCGTCCGAATTCACTGTTGGCTCGCTGTTGCGTCAGTGTCAAACGCTGCGAGTGCGCGAGCTGTGGGGCCAGAATTAAATTTAATCAAACTTTAATGCAGAAAATGTGCGACAAACGAAAGGGCAGAGAAATGGAAAGGAGGAAAGAGGCACCCGGAAAATAGCCGCGTCCTGGCTAGTTGGCTAGGGGGAAGGTGCGTTATTGCCGGGGACGGAACGCCCCATAATGAGCCAAAAAGTCGCCAGACCACGGCAGGTACGCTTGTGACAGCAAAGAAAAAAAGCACGCATCAAAGCAAGGAAAACAGCTTTTCGTTTTCGCTTTGCTTTCGCTTCCATTGTCCTCCTCACTCATCACCACTCTGCTCATCGACAACGCATCATCCGAGCATCACCCCCCTCCGCCCGGTGCCCTTCTTTTCTTCCTTCCTTTTTCTTCATCGTCGTTCTTTAGATTCGTGATTACTGCAGCGGTTTTTATTTTCGCCCTTTATTTTCGTTTTAATTTCTTCTTTTCTCCATCACACAATTCGCAATGGCTGCACGAGTTTTCTTCCAACGGGTTCGTCACGTTCCATCCTCCCCGGACACTACCAATTGACATCGACGGCGCGTCATTTTTGTCGCAATCCCCATCCGAAGCATTACTAACCTAGTCTTTTCGAAACTGCAGACAGCCGCAGCTCCGGTGGCCGCGACGCTGATTCTCGGCGGAACTGTGCTCTACCCCCGGGCAGCCTTTGCCGAGGCTCCTGAGAACTACGTGAGTGACGGACAGCAACATGCGGACGACAGCATCCATTACTAACCCTCCTTCCCAGTCCCGCAAACCGATCTACGACGACTACGACGCGCCGGCCACTTCGGCCACTTTGACACCCGCCGACGATGCTTCTTCTTCTTCACAGTCTGACGCCACCTCCGCGACGACCTCTTCGAGCTCCTCCTCGACTGCTTCCTCAACAATAGCACCTTCCTCCACCGCCACCTCCACCGTCGTCCGCCACCGTGGCCCTACGCCGACCGACCGTCTTGCCGTCCAGATCGGCCGCGCCCGTCTCTTCCTCTACCGCCAGGCCTGCAAGGCCGAGGACGGCGTCAACCGCGCCGCCGACAAGGTCTTTGGCCTCGAGCGCTCGTTTACCGAGACGCTGGCGTCGCTGGCCCCCTCGCGCGAGAGCGGCGAGCGCCTGCTGCCCGGTTCCGTTTATGTGCTTGTGGCCGCCATGGCCGGCAGCATTGTGACGCGGCGCAGCAACATTCTGCTGCGGGCGACGGTCCCGCTGGCTTTCGGTGTCGGCGCCGGCTGGGCGCTGCTGCCCGTGACGATGCGCAACATTTCGGACCTGGCGTGGAAGTACGAGCAGCGGGTGCCCGTCGTTGCCGAGGCGCATCTGCGGACACGCGACGCGCTGCAGCGGACGGCGAGCTTTGCCAAGGTGCACAGCGAGGTGAGCAAGACGTATGCGGAGGACAAGGTGCACGCAGTGCGCGAAAAGGTTGAGGACTGGGTGAAGCAGGGGAAATAAAGGAGGGAGGCGTGATGAGACGTTAAGGAACGGAACGAGAGGAAGGAAGTGAGTGAGTGAAGCTCACACTGTCATATATGTGTATTACATTTGTATTGTCTTTTCCCCCATTGTATTATAAAGAAGAAGGGGACGAAGACACCAAAAGCAGGGAGGACAGCATAGAGTTGTTTTCTTTTTTCTTTTACACTTTTACTTTGTCAATAATCATTATATTCCATCATTACAATTGTCGTAAGTCTAATCTATACAGGAAGTGAAGGATGATACAAAAGGAAGGAGAAAGGTAATAAGGGATGAACAAAACGACCTCATAAAGACGCTTCAACGCTGGCCTGCTTCTTGTCTTCGTCGAGTCGTATTAGTAGGTGCAGCACGCGCTCATACGTCCACATCGTAATGGCGTTGGCGGGCGCTGCCTTCATGAGACTGACTGTCAGCCCCCGATACAGTCCACGCATGCCCTCAGTCCGCAGAATCGTTTGCAGCGTCCGAGTGACACTACCGTCGTATGCTGGAATGTTCTTGTGTACGTATCGGCTGCGTGTGGGGCCTTGCACCTGGATACGCTTTCGTACCAGGTCCAAGGGAAACACAAACGTCTTGGCCGCAACGGCAGCAACAACGCCGGCTGCCGCATCGCCTACACCGATACTTTGCCCGACGTGTCCTGCGAGCTGGCCCGCGACGGGTTTCAGGCCCTCGTAGCAGGCGAAGAAGGCGCCCATGTACGGCGCAATCTGGATCAGGGCCGGCCCCAGTCCCCGGAAGAAACCACGAGCGCCCTCGTCGCGCGCAATGTCACGGATGGCACTTCTTAGGTTGGTATAGACACGGTCGGCGCCGTTGCCCTGGGCGGCAAATCGTGTGCGCAGCAGGTCGAGCGGGTACGTGACGGCAGTAGCGGCAGCACCGGCCGAGGCGCCGGCAATAAACGAGTCGACGTGTGGCCGGGCTTTGATTCCAGTAATGTCGTGAAAACGTTCGAGAGAAACACTGGCGGCGCGGTAGGCTGTAAATTGGGCGGCGCCGTAGCAGACGTAGAGAAGCTCGGCAGGGACGTTGCCCTTCCAAAGGCCGGTAAATCCCTCATGCTTCAGAATATGGCGCATGGTGGGCAGAGTGCCCTTGTAGACGGGACCGCCATGGAGATCGCGGCGGGCAAAAAGGAGCGGGTCGGAGAGGGAGTGGGACTGCAGCTGGAGGCGGATCTTGACGACGTCAAGCGGCGCGACGATGAAGCGGGCGATCAGGCCGGCCGTGCCGCCGGCGACGACGACCTGCGTCCTGGTGCCCTGAATTTGTTAGGATGCAGTTCAAAAATGAAGTGAAAAGAGCGTAACTTACCTCATCCTGGAGGCGCTTCGCCTTGCCAGACATGCATGCGCGTGGTGGCAGCCGTCAGCCTAAAAGGCTGGAAAGAAGGTCGGACGCGCGTGAACCAGTTAGGCCGGTTTTGAGGAGGGCAAACGATGATGTTAAAGTCGTGAAGTGTAGATGAATTGATGTTGACGTAAAATGAAGCTGAAATCAAAAGGCGTTGGAAAGGAGGCTTTGTTTGTTGGGGATGACGATAACAAAAAAGGCAGGCACGAGGTACACACACAGGGGCGATAACAGAAAAAACTACTGGCGTTTGGGAATTTCGCATTTATTTTGTTAATAAATTTAATTCTTCTCATATTTTCACGGCCTATTATGGCCCGGCAATGTGCCTGCCAAGCTTGCATTTCTGGGCCTAGCATGCCATACGCCGCTGCAAGCCGCCGGCCGCTGTCACTTTGCCCGACAGGCGCTACGACTACGTCATACAGCGCTGAACAGTGAATACAGTGAAGGCGACGTATTGACCGGTGACTTGAAGAAACGACGACGCCAACAACCGCAATAAGATATGCATCTAGACAATAGCTAACCAGCTGATCAGGATATTGACTTCACGAATGATTCAAATTTTATTTCCTGATCTCTTTTCGTCTGTAACACAAATAGTCACACAGAGGCAACCTTGCATTTATCGGAAACACCTCAATCTGAGCCACAAATTGTTCGAGTCAAAGGTAATTGGAGGCTGTGACTGTTTCAGACACTGCTAGACATTATTTACAGTGACGATGTGGCTTTCGTCTCGAGTGCGCATGTGGTCATCGTGGTAGGACAGCACACAGCTCGTATATTTGTTGTTCGGAGAGCTGCTTGGAAATGCAGGTCGAAGCATGGAAGATGACGAATTAGTGAGACGACAAATCAATGGAAGGACAAACGAACATATTATTCCATGTAAACAACGTCAATTCAGAGATTAACACATTGAAGCTGAAGAGGCTCAGCTGATCTTATGGTATTGAGGTTGAGGTTGCGTCGGATATCGGATCGACCCGAGGGGCGACGGTCCAAAGTCGACAAAGTGGCACAGCAAAGAGGTGAGCAGACCGAGGAATCGGCCACTCAGCAGGCCGACCCGCGGAGCGTTTGTGCAAAAGGGATTCACCTCAAAATTGGCGTCAGAAGATTAGCCCTTCATGTTGGTATTTCTGTTATATGATTGTTATTATTGTCAGAATGTTCAGCCGTGATGTTTGTTTCCAATAGACACCCGTCCTATCGGCTGTCCTTCAACCGGCAGACGAGATCACGGATGAGGAGAAACATGGAAGAATGTCGAGATATCAAACGAAAGAAACAAAAACAAAAAAGGCTGAAGCCGGGATTGACACTGCGCCGTTCTTTCCTCTTCTCCCTCCAATGGAAGTAGCCGAATTCCACTTGTCAACGTCTCGACTCGACGTTTCCTGCCAAATTAGGTCCCGCTCTCGCCGTGTGTTTGGGTGGCACCTACCTGACTCTCGACGAAACGAAACGCGCTCTGGTACTGGACCCCAGACCAAAATCTACACAGTAGACGACGTCTCTTGTTGCGGCGTCTCTGATTGGCTCCATCTGCCCGAAGCGCAGGTGGCCAGGGCGGATGGAGGGGGGTAAGTTACAGTGGGGACGGCCAGTTGCTGCTGGAAATCCAGCACCAACGACTCTGAAATTTGGGGCCGTTCGTGCAGAATTCACCCCGTGGAGTAAAAAATTGCGACCAAAACGGCCCCAACAACAAAAAGGAAAGAGGAAAGAGAGGAAAGAACGTTGCATCTGCCGTGCGTCTGTCCCTCGTGCTCGTGCCTTCCCTGCGTCTTGTCTTGTGCCTTGCGCCTCCTGGTCAAGAAGGGAAGAACCCTCGTTGTTTCCTTTCTCTCTTCCCTTGTTATCGTGTACTATTTAATAGTACGACATACCTGGCTGGCCTCTTTCCTTCCCTTTTCTTTAAAACGTCCCTCCTCCCCTCTTTCCCTCCTTCTCCAAGATCGACGTTTCCCCTTTTTCTCGTCAACTTCACATGCAGCCTTCCCATCATTCTGACAGACTTCACTACACTTCGCCCCATTCACTCTTCGTCTCCTGTACAGTCGACCCCACACGGCCTGCGCCTCTCAGCATTGCCCTTGCAGAACAGAAACAACAGAACCACAACCAGACTGAACGAGTCAGCCGCCGACTTTCCAGGCAGTCTACTCTCCAATAGTCCAGCAATTATCTGCATGTGACTGGCCCCTTCTGGAAAGTCAGAGACAAAGTCGCAGAGGCAACGATCGACCCCAAGACGAGACCCGTGCGATCGACAGGCAACTTGGGAGAAAACGACATATACTCAGGACTGGACCCTGATTTCTCTCTTTTACCTTTTACAACTACATTTTTACGAACACACTTTTTACGATTACGAACGTCACCAACGAGAAGTCACCATCACCTACGCCTTTTCTCTTCTCTCCCACGCTCCCCCTTCTCTTTTCTCCCCCCACCCTCACAATGGCAGAGGTCGTCCGCCCGCTCGACCCGCGGGACATTGTGGCGCCTCTGCTGCCGTCGCTGCCCGTAGCCGCCATCGCCTCGCAGCCTGCGTCGGGCGTCCTGCCGCTGCTCTCACCCATCCTGAGACAGCGCGTCCAGTTCCTGTCGGCGGCCAACAGCTCCGAACCGTGGATCCGGCTGCTGTCGTACGACACAGCCAAGGCGGCCAAGCTGGTCGAGATTGCCCGCAGCGCACGCCTCGAGCCGCACCCGGTGTCGGGCGAGATCGAGATCGACTGGGACTCGAGCACGGGCGACCACGTGGAGACGCGGTACAAGCGCCTGGACGTGGAGACGCTGCAGGCGCTGGTGCTGTTGCGGGACCTGGACCTGGTGTTTCGGCTGGTGCACTGCGTCGAGGAGGCGGACGGACAGGGAAAGACGACATCTAGTAGTGGGTGGAGGGTCGGCGAGGTGAGCGTGCCAGACGAGCCCAATGCGTTTGGCGTGTTTGGAGGCTATGCGACGGTAGCGGAAGCCGAAAGGGCATTTTCCGAGGCGGCGGCAGCGAAGTCAACGACGACGAATGGAGCGAGCAAAACACACACCTTTACCAACACCGCACCTCAACCCGACACGATGGAAGAGGACGACGACGATGACGACTACTGGGCACGGTACGACGCCACGCCCGCCCGCACACCTGCCGTCAAGCGCTCGCCCGCACCGCCCTCAATACGACAGACCGAAACGACTAACAACGGTGTCAGTGTCGGTCAGAATGCCGAAGCCGAAGACGCATACTTTGCACAGTACGACACGGTGCAGCCGGCGATGGACAGCCACGATCCGGACGAGGTGGTCGAGGGCGAGGAAGGGCAGTCGGGCTTGACGGGCGGTGTGACGGCTGGTCTCTTGAAGAGCTACAACCTGGGCAAGACTGCCCCGGTGGCGGAAAACGCGATTGTGGACGACGAGTACGAGGTGGACCACGAGCGGCTGGCGAACCTGCACCACCCGCGCCCGGCGTCGGCTTCGAGTCACGGATCGTCATCCGGTGGTGCAGGCGGTTCGGGTGGGTCAGCCGTCGTCATTTCGAAACTCGAGGCGTCGGCGGGCCGGCAGGAGCAGAGCGAGTTCGGCGTCAAGCAGCACGTGTCGCGGAGCATCAAGAGCCTGTACATGCTGGCGCGGGCGTCGGGGATTGACCGAGACGAGTTTGAGCAGCTGGTCAAGACTGAGCTAGACATGCTATCGATGCTGGAGGAGTAGGGGTGTTGGAGATGTTGACTTGGACTTTTGCTTTGGTTTCGTTGCATATGCCGGCGTACTTGGCTACTATGGCGAGCGTTTGTTTGTTTGCATCAGGGTTTGGCATATATTTCCCGTCTCTCTGTTTTTATGCCCTATACACTTGCCTCCATTTTTGCTCGTTTTCAAGACACATAGTTCGAATGAGCCTTTGAAATTTTGTATGTTTGCTGTTTGCCGTTATTTTGGGAGTCGTTGTGTCTGCTTTGTTGATTTTAGTTCCCGGCCGTAGGACTTTGGATTTGTCGAGTATATATGATGGAAAGTTTGACAGGATAAATTGAATGAATATTATACATTGAACGAGCTGTCGAATCAGACAAGGAAGCCGCAGAAAGTGAGTAGTAAAACGAAAAGAGAAGAAGTGCAGAAACGGAAAGAGCATTGGAAGGATGCCTGTTGAAGATAAATTTGAGGAAGCTACGGTTGACGAATTCCCGAGGCCCAGTGTGGAAAGAGGACCCATGTCGATGAAGGTGCGATCCGGTGCTCTTTCCTGGTGGTCGATTTTAGTGGGATATTTTTGGTGCTTTTAGTGGACTGATGATGGAGGTTGACAGTAGCCAGGCGGTCAAGGACGGCAGAATTGTGCATCTGGCGGAACGAACGATTTTTTACTAGCCAGCGGCTAGACGAGCACGAAAAAAAGCTTCATGTAGGCGCGTGCGACGACAATCCCACAACGACGACCAACGAACGCCAATTGCGGTATCGACACCCCCGGCGACGATCATAGCGACTCAATTGATAGACTGCACCCCCGACACAGCCCACAATGTTCCGTCCGAGGTTACGGGCGCCGTCTGCGCTCGGCAGCGGCTCCCTCTCTTCGTCCATTTCTTCTCGTTTGACGCAGTCGGCACAGAGCGCGCTGGCACCATTATCACAGGCGCCCTTACAACGAGCAGGCGCACGCAGCGCACGCAGCTACCACCACATGCCGGTCTCGCGCCACGACGAGCGCGTCGGCGTGCCCAACCTGCTGTCGCCCGAGGGTTATGATTTGGCCTGGACCCAGCACATGGCCCTGATGCTCAACCGGCTCAACCAGCTGGTGGCGGGTGAGTCGAAGTGCCCCCACGATCCATTTCGATCCATTTTGAATGTTCACCCCTAACTTCTTAGGCACCGACTATGAATCCCGCGATATCAAGGCGGTGCTGCAGTCGACGGCGCGCATTCCGCAGTTTGCCGCCGTCTTCAACCACGCCAGCATGGCCCACAACACCGACTTCTTCTTCAAGCAGCTGATCCCCGCGTCCAGCACGGCTTCGCCCAACGACATCCCGCACGAGCTGCGCCTGGCCATTGAGGACAACTTTGGCAGTGTCGAGACGCTGCGCCGCGAGTTTGCCGCGATTGCCAACGGCATGTTCGGCCCGGGCTTCATCTGGCTCGTCAAGGCCAACAACCTGCACCAGTCGGGCCGCGGCGGCGACAATCTGCGCCTGGTCACGACGTACCTGGCGGGCTCGCCGTACGCGGGCGCCCACTACCGCCGCCAGGGCGTCGACATGAACACGGTCGGTGCCGAGCCGCCGGTGGAGGCCACCCAGGCCACCGAGGCTGCCGAGGCTGCCGAAAACGGAGAGGGCGGAGAAGGCAAAGAGGTCGGCCTGGGCGCGCACGACCTGGCGGGCGAGTGGTTCGAGAAGCAGGCCGAGGCTGTGCGCCGCGTCTACGTCAACCCCAGCGAGCTGGAGCCCACGGACTCGGCCACATCGGCAGCGTCGCACGTCAACCTGCGCCCGCCCGGCGGCGTCGAGGTGATTCCGCTTCTGTGCCTGAGCACGTGGGAGCACGTGTGGCTGCGCGACTACGGCCTGGGCGCCGACGGCTACGGCGGCAAGGCTGCCTTTGTCGACGCATGGTGGAACGTGATTGACTGGGAGGCTGTTGCCGGCCTGGCGGATGTCAACCGGCCGAAACTGATGACGAACTAGACGATTGGAGAGGGGTGTATGGGAAGGGCTCTGAAAGTGTATCATGGAGTGCTTTTAGGAGTACTTTTACGGAATAAATGGTGCAGGGTGGACGACAATATAGCATACTCTCAACAAAAGCGAAGAAAAAGTCGGGGCCATACGAGTTTTGTATTTTTCCACCATATGTCTGTACGATAGATATAAATAAACAAAAAACAAAAGAAAGAAAAGAAAAGATTATCATGTCAAGTTGGAGGCAGTGCAGTTATGTGTAGTCATGTGACACGGTATTCATACTTTATGGTGCCTACAATTTCTTCATTATTTGCTTATCAAAATGGAGTCCTCTTATATTTTACTATTCACTCATTTATTGCTTCACAGGGGTGATCGTTGTTATTTTATAAATATTATTCAAAATGCCGTCCCATAAAGGAGCGTGGTGTATAAGATAGTAGCTAGTAAAGGAGAAAAGATAAAGAAAAGGTCCGTCGTGAGAGGGAGTACATAATATGAGGGAAATGAGAAAGGAAATGATAAAGAGAAGAAGAGAGTAAAAGAAAGTCCCAGGTATCCGAGTTCCATCCAAGCTATGATATGCAAGTGTCGAGAAAGGAAAGAAGAAGAGAAAGAAAGTAAACAAGGAAATGATGAGAGTGTGTCAAGGAAGGGAAAACTAAATAAAAGGACCGTCGAGGTAGGCAGGTATATCGCGTCGCATAAGAAAGAAAACAAAAGACATAAGAAACATCAAACAAATACATGACAAGCGTGGTCGTTCAATCTCATGCAGGGCTTGTCTTTACGTCCCCTAGATCATGTTGCCGTTGACACTGACCTCAAAGCCCTCGCCCTTTTGGCGCATGGCCTTGGCCAGCATCAGCTCGCGCATCCACTCGATGCGGTCGTCGCGGCTCTTGACGGCGAAGTGGTGCGTCTTGCCCGTGCCGTTGACAGCCTCGGGGGGCGGGGCGGGGTTCGACGAGGTGGCAGAGGTGACAGAAGCCGCCGACGTCATGATGCTATTTCCGCTGCTGCCCGGCATGGCGCTGTCGCGCTTCTTGAGGCGGACGCCGCCCTTGGCGTCCTGCGGGATGAGCTGGAAGGCAAACGCGGCGACGTCGCCCTTGGAGTTGCTGCTGTTGACATTGTCGGCGCTGCCGCGGCGGATGTTCATGGCCTTGA
This sequence comes from Sporothrix humicola, assembly GCA_021396245.1. NCBI lineage: Eukaryota > Fungi > Ascomycota > Sordariomycetes > Ophiostomatales > Ophiostomataceae > Sporothrix > Sporothrix humicola. Next base: position 95,505 of record WNYE01000026.1, read on the forward strand.
AAGCGGCGTTGAGCTTGCTGGTCGAGGCCGCCATCGTGGAGCAGGCAATGGCGTAGTCGTCAATGTCGACGTACTCGAGCGTCGTGTGGTGCATGCTGGCCTTGTCCTTGTGGACGGCCATGCGCGTGCCCTTGAGCGTGACGTAGCGGTCGTTCCACTCGTGGCGCAGCATCTTGGTCTTGCGCTTCTTGACCTCGCCCTGGTAGGTAATGCCGCCAGCCGAAGTTGCGCTACCGCTGACCGAAGTCGGGGCGGTCGACATTGACGCAGCCGAGCCGGGCGTGCCGGTGCTGGCCGACGCCAGGGACGACGACGAGTTGTTGTTGAGCGACGAGGTAATCAGCGACAGCGGGGCAATCGCCTTCTCAAACGTAGCCCGGTCAGGCGACCACGGGTAGCGGACGCGCGGCGGCGCCTGCAGAGGACGGCCGTTGGGGGCAGTCTCTTGGCCGTGGCCCAGACCCTCGGGGCTGATGCTGCCGTACGTCGGGCGGTGGCCCATGGCAGAAGCAGCACGCGGCAGACCGGCAGGCATGACGCGCGGGGCGGCTGTAACCTGGTTCTCGGCCAGCGAAGGCAGGACCGGGAACGAAGGGCGGCGGGCCGAAGCACGCGACATGGTGCGGGCCAGCGGTGCGCGGTAGTTCATGTCAGGCGGCACAGACTGGGAAGCATCGCGTGCAACAGGTCCCAGGGGAACGGCTGTGACAGGCACGTCCATCTCGGAGAAGGGAGTACCGAAGCGGTACGGTGCCGTCGGCGTGCGGCGGCCGGGCGACTCCTCAATGGCAGTGTTTGTGTACGACGTCGTTGACGTGGGCGCGGCAGAGGCCGTCTCCGAAGACAGAGGGTACGAGGTGGTGTTGGACATGATGGGCACAACAACGCCAGGCTCGGAGCCGGACGACAACCGCTGCTGCTGCTGCAGTTGCTGTTGCTGTGCTTGCTGCTGGAGCTCTTGCTGCTCCTTCTGGAACTGCAGGAAGGCCTGGTTGTCCGGGACAGTGTGTGTCTGGCGGAGCTGCGAGGGAATGGCCAGCTTGGGCAGTTGGCGCAGACCCTCGTGCGGCTGCTGAGAGCGGGCAGGGAACAGTTCAAAGGGCGGCGTGGGCGGCACCTCGCTCGACGTGACATGCTGGTGCTGGAAGTCGAGGAACTGGCGCACATTGTCCTGGGGATCGCGCGACTGGATGGCGCGCAGGCTGTTCTCCTCGAGAGCAAGCGGCGCGTTGACCATGGTGCCGGGGCCCATCACATCAGACGAGGCAACAACCGAGGGGATAGCGTCCGACACAGGGCGGAAGACCTCGTCGTTGGGGATAATGGCGCGCGCAGTGACCGGGTTGCCCGGGTCGCCGGCGACCATGATGACGCCGCCCTTGTCCATGTCGACAAAGGGGTGGTCCTTCTTGAAGGCCTCCATCATGCGCTGGTTGCGGCGCCACTTGGAGCAGTTCTCGCCCTTGGAGCACTGGTGCGGCTTGGGCATCATCTGCTCGATGCCGACAATCGACACAGACTCCATCGGCGTAATCGTGTCCTCGCCAGAAAGGCCGCCGCCAGGAATACCGGGCGACGTGCGAGCGGGCTTGCGGCGCGAGCTGGCGCGGCGGCGCAGGGGCTTATTCTGGCCGTTGTTGCCGTGGTTGACGCTCTCTTCGCGGCGCAGCTCACGGCGCACCTCGCGGTCGGGCTCGTCCTCGATCGGCGTGTCGGGCCGCGGCTCGACGGGCTTGACGTTCTTCATGGCGCTGATCTGGTTCCAGACGTTTGTGCGGACGCCAAACGAGGGGATGCCGAGTTCCTTGAGGTCCTCAAACTTGAGGGTAATCAGAATGCTGCCGGTAATGTCGTTCTCGACAAAGCGTTCGCAGACCTGGAGCTCAATGCCAGCATTCAGCATCCATTGTGCGACCATCTCGGGAGCCCATGAGGCAAGGGTGTTTGTGTCGAGTTCTTCGTGCGAGAAGCGGAAGGGGCCGCTCTGGGCCTGGGCCTGCTGCTGGCGCGTCGGCGGCAGAGGGGTGATGCCATGCGGCAGGGCGGGCACGGCCGGTTGGTTGTGGTGGAGGTTCTGGTGGAGGTGGAATGCGACGGCGGCGTTTGAGGGCGCTTTCGGTGTGAGGGGCGAGAGAGTGAGGGCGTTTTGGAACTCGGCGGACAGCGTCGAGATGCGGAACAGGTGCGGACCGCGAGGACCTTCGACGGGCTTGGCCAAATCGATGGGCATCGGCAGGTCCATGGGCATGCGACTTGACCTTGGTGTTGGGACCTCGTCGTAGGAAGAGATGGTTGTGAAGCTGGGCTGGCCGGACTATTCTGTTAGGCTCCGTGATATCAAATTGAATTTAGAGTGGAAGAAGACCAACCGAATTCATGCTCCCCCGTGGCGAGTTGTTGCCGCCATTGTCTACACTCTCATCGTCGCTGAGGATGGTGTCCTCTTCGAAATCGGACTCCATAAACTCTGTGGCGACGGAGACTGGCCGGTCCTGGACGCCCTTGAGGCTGAAGAAGGACTCGTGCAGTAGGAGAGTGTTTCTTTGCTTCATCTCCTGCGCCGGCCTCCGCGAAGGCGCATACAACTGCGCGGACTGTGAATGTTAGTGGTGATCAAATGTGGTGAGACGGAAATGGTGATGTAAACAAGGTGGCGATATTGTGCTGACTGACCATTGTGAATTGTGGAAGCTGGTGGCCAGCTTATTCCGTTTGCTGTCTTCTGTTGTATGTTTGTTTATATTTGTTATGATCCAGGCGAGTGTGTATTGTCGTCGATGTTGTTGATCGATGTGCTGATTTATTTGTTTCGGAACAGGATATAAAGTTTTGGTGTGAGTTTTATTCGGTATACCGTTGCCGGCGGCGCACCCTCTTTGTATATGTCTTTCGGCTCGGTCAACGAGGGTCCAGACAGTTGTGGGAGAGTGGTATTCTTTTTTGATATGATGACACAGAATGAGGAAAATGAGGAAAACGTAATTTTGACGCCTGAAGCCGGGTGTGACCGGGGATGAGTTGGACCGTTGGTAGTTGAGCGGTTGTAGAGACAGATTGTAGATTGGGTTGAGTGTGTATGATATTGAATACGTTGTGGTCGTATGGTATCGAACAATGAAACTAGAAACTTCTTTCGGAGCAACACGAAATCACAGAAATGGCAAAACAGAGAAAAAGGAGAAAAAAACGGTCGGTCATTCTGAAGCCCAAGATGGGCGGCTACAGATGGTTATGTATGGATGCTTTGGGTTGGCAATGTTTGGAGCAGACGGGCGATGTGGGAGGACGGGATGAGCGCTGTGAAGTGGGTAGAGACGATGGGCGGGCAGGGAGACAGAGAGGCAGAGAGGCAGTGTGGGATATTCTTAGGAACATGAATAGAGTTGTAGCGAGTAGTAGTGAGGAGTGCCTAAAAAAGAAACACCCAAAAAGTATGGCCAGTGGACGGACTGGCTGGTCTGGACTGGACCGCAAATGAGAACGGGCGATTGTGACGAAAAAAAAGCGAAAAAGAGCGGTTGGGGGATCACAGCACTGACATATGCAGGTCGACCATCACAGTGATGAAGATGGTGGGCAGGCATTGTGTGCAGTGGAGTGTGCAGCATGTACTCGTACACAATACAGGAAAAGAGGAGAGACAGGAAGCGGTGGCCGGAGGTCCTCTCTCTCTGCTTTTTTTCCTGTTTTCTGCAAATGCAGTACCCTCGAGGAGAGTCACTCTGTGAGCACAGCAGAACTTTCTGCTTTTCGTCCTCTTTTCCTGTTCTCTTTTCTTTGTTTTTTCCTCCTCTTCATCATGATCATGATCACCCCACGGCGATGCAGTCGTCTGCAGGTATGCACGTCTTCACGCCTGTACTTCGGGCCTTTCCTGGCCAGGATGGGCCATTTGGGCCATTTTTGGCCCCTCTTGTCTATCAGGACGTCTTTCTGTGTGTGTCTGTTAGTTGATGTCGATTAGTGTGTCTGTGTGTTCAAGAATAGTAACAGAGACTACTGCAGCGAGACGCCGGCGGTTAGCCAGAGCGGTAAAAGGGAAAAACAAGGGAAAGGCAGAGAAAAGCGGGCGCGAAGAGAGAAAAGAGAGAGAATCGAGTCGACTGTGGTCGAGAAAAGGCGTGAGAGCACAAAATAACGGCAGCGAGTGACCGGGGTTGGGGTGGTAGTGCGTGTGTGATGGGATGGGGGTGTAAGTGACAGGGGTGGGTGAGGTTGCAGTGGAGAGAAATGTGGTGAAGAGAAGAGAGAAGAGGGAGAAAACAGAGAGAAGAGGGGAGAGGAGAGAAAAGAGAAAAGAGCGACGAAATAGTGGGATAAAAAAAGATACATGCAGGATGGGTGGAAGGTACGACTGAGAGCAAGTCTTGCTGCGGGCAGCTGCGATGGACAGAGACACAGGTACGTTCTTTCCTTGTCTGTCGACTTACACGGTTGTGAAGGGCAGAAGCGAGGGACAGCAGCAGACCAAGGTGCATTGGCGCGTGGAGGCGGGGCTGTGATTGGTGGGAGCTTGCAGGGAAGGCACGTTCCAGAGGTGATGCGGACAAAAAAGGAAACTCAGACTGCAGTGAAGAACAGAGGAGACTGTGAAAATAGAAAACGCAGAAAATAAAGAACGTCGAGAGCACATCTCAAGGAGGGCGGGCCAGGTCGCCGATTGGCCATAAAAGAAGCTGTGCCTCTGCGACTGGCTGGCCAGATGCAGCAAGAAACAGCGCTAGCACGCCATTGGACAGAGCACGAGATGTGGTATTGACAAGACGTGATGATATCAGGTTGGCTTGTACTTTGCAGCAGTATTTACATGGAATGATACTTGTATTCAGGGCATCCGTGATGGAAGGCACGGGACGGGACCAGGAAACTAAAAAACGGACGAGGAACACACCCATTATTGCAGTTAAGCGCCGGCAGCCCTGTATTTTGATTGGCTGTGTGTTTTGTTCTTTCCTCTCCCCTGCTCTTTCCTTCCTGTCCTTTCTTGTCCTTGCCTTTCCTCTCCACTTCCTCGAGGTGCACCTTCCGATCTCCGTGGTCCTCATTCGGAGGGACTGAAATACAGACTGAGAGAGAATCAGAGTCGGCGTAACTGTTCTGTCAGGCTTCAACATGGCCTCTTCTCATATGGCCTGGCCTGGCCTTGATCGACCTCGACCTCAATATTGACCTTGGCCGCGACCGTTTCTCGCCTCTTTGCCACGATCCCCAACAGGAGGCCTCGACGGAGGAGAGAGAGGAAAGAAAAAAGAAAAAAGAAAAGAAGATTCGAAGCAAAAGAAAGATCACGAGAACAGCCAGCTGGATCGTGGTCTTCGCCCTGTTTTTTGACCCTGTTGATGCCCCATATTTCTTTCTTTTTTACTTGCGTCCTGCTTCCTGCTTGCTGCGCTGTTTTCGTGCAGTTCAGCAGGATCAGGATTGCGGGCAGCGACGGGACACGGGACGGCCGCAGATATGGCCTCTATGTGCAGAGTGCAGAGTGCAGAGTGTAGTCTGCAGAATGTAGGTAAAATCATGCAAACAAGTCGAGTCGACGGGCAACCAGAAAGCGCAGGAAGCGCAGCATAGATGCATGAACAAGACAGAGGTCAGCATCAGCTTGGAACATGGGGGCCGTTCAATATCAATTAGGTGAGGGGGGGAGTTGAAGACGAGAAAAGAAACCAGGATGTGGATTGTGGATGATGTCGGTGTGCCGTGGACTCCGCTTTGTCTGTCCTTGCACGAGAAGCACGTCTGAGAAGCACGTCTTGCTCCATTCTGTCGAGTGCAGACTGCAGACTACGAAAAAGGCGACGAAAAGAGACGAAAAGAGATGCTTGTATCTCAGCGTTGAGCAGGTGCAGATTCCCACGCAGTCGTGCATGCTCGGCTGCAGAAAGCGGTGCACTCGGTGAAGAGTACAAAATACACAGCACAATACATATGCTGGACAACGTCAGGTCGTGATGAGAACGAACAGAACGAAACGAAACAATTTGTTTGGTGGTATGTTCGTTCTCCGGCTGTCGGCTTTCAGGCCGGACAGAACTCATTCCATGTATATTGCGAGGACACCATTACGATAAAGAGAAAGCGTTCTCGAAAGTGCTTGCAGAAAGGCCCCTGCATCGGTTTGGTTTTTTATGCGTCTACATTTACATTTACACGGCATCGAGTTCCCGCTGCATTCAATTCATTTGTTGAAAACGAGCGTGAAGAGAAAGAAGGAGAAAGTATATTGTCGGTCTCGGCCGTCCAGACCTTGAGCCATTGCCTTCCGATGCTTGCTGATCCGGGAAGATCCAACAGATTAAATGGTTGAGATATTGGACTGAAAGAGTGTGACGATGTGAGAAGACGAACGGTGAGATACAGGCACGATCAAGCCAGTGGCGAATATAAAAGGCAAAATACCACATCAAGAGGAAACGAACGACAGGAACAGATGAGATTGACAATGATTGACAAAGGCGAAAGGGTCCTTGGGTCCATCCATCAGAGAGATCAAACGAGGTCAGATAGTGAGTGGCGACAAACCAACAACCTAACTAACGGTCCGTGCCATGGCTTACAAGGAGGGGAACTTTTTGGTTAAAGAGTGTTCAAAGAGAGCTTGTACGACTAGCGGTTGTTGGTGAGACGGCCTTTTGACGAACCGGAATGCAGAAGACGGCATTAGCACAGAGGATGGGAAACGAAGCGAGGTTTAGTAGGAGTTGATATGGAGCTAGTTTATTCACTCAAAAGGTAATCATTCACATATTCACGAGTTTATTGGAAAGGTTGATGATAATAGAAAGAAAAAGAAAAAATGATATAAAAAGATATGGATGAAGAAAATGACAAAAAGGAGGAAAGAAGAAACGTGAAAGCGAAAGCAGCAAAAAACAGAAGCTATTTCCATCGACTGAGACAATATGGCCGTTACGGCTTGCGACTGGTAGAACGTGGGAAATAAGAGTCGAATAAGAGTGTTGGTGGATGTGAAAAAGGGTGTGAAAAGAGAGTGTGGTGTGAGTCTTTGAGAGCTCTCGTGCTGTTGACGGCCCCTCTTTTACCCTTGTCCGCTATTCCGTTAGCGTGCCGTTAGCCTGTGTTTGTTCCATGTAAGTGCGTGTAAGTGCCTGTCCAAAGGCTTGTAAGTGACTGCAAGTGACTCGAAGCTTGACTGTCGCTGCCCAATGGCAGGCCGCAACAGGGGTTGCGACGTCGACGCACCAATTTCGAGCATGACCAGAAGACGAAAAAGCGAGGCAGGAGGGCACAAATGAGAGGCTAGAAAAATTGCGAGTGAAAAAGAAAACAGAGGCGTTGAGTCAGTTTGTTGGGAGACAATCGCGAGCCTGTAAAGGCCTGTAATTCAGGCCTCTTTGGAGGCACATGACCTGAACTGCCCGGTTTTCAGGCAGTTTGGGCGGAGTTTGGCAGTCACGGGCAGCATCGGCCAGACAAGGCCACATTCTCACCAATTGACTTTGACAGAACCCAATTTTGCCTCAACGGCCTCCTATTACGGCATTCTGCCCACCGTTTGATTTGTTCTTATTGACTCCCAGTTGCTCCGCCGATAGCCAGACTCAGCCAGGGTCAACAAAAGAGGCCATTACGAAGACTTTTGCCTCCCAGGCAGAAGTGAAGCATGAGGAAACAGAAATAAAAATAAAAATATTGAGAACAGAGCCGATAACAAGAATAACCACACGACAGGGACTCACCGCCTCACCACGGGTCACGAGGCGTGTGTTAAGGGTTGTTTACTGGACCCTGAGGATCGGTCCCCAGATATTCTCGCTTTTTACAGTATCACTAAAGGCATAGGACAAGAAAACATTGTCTTGTTCGCCAAAAGAGAAGCGGTCAACCAGCGGTCAGCCAACCCCGGCATTCGGAGGCGTTTTCTCCAGCTTTTCTCTATCGACAAGGTATCACGAGGATTGTTGGGCTTTTGGGGCACATGGTGCGGATGTAGAGAGCATGTTGTGTGACAAAAGTATCGGAAGCGGGGCAGAGAGAAGGGAATTGATGGAAATATTTTTTTAAGAAGGAAGGAAGTGAGAAGACGAGGTCGGGCAGTGGTGGCTGCAGAGCTGCTTTCCGTTTACGGAACAACAGAAGGACGGAAGTGGGCACAACATGGGAGAAGAGAGGAAAAGAAGGAAGAGAAGGCTGGAGAAGTTGGGCTGAGACTGGAAAGAAGGCAAGACGAGGCGGGAGAACAAAAAAAAAAGAGGACGAAAAATGTCGTCACACCGCATGTCGTCGTCGTTGCCCGGCTGTCGTTCATTGTTTCCTCGGCGTGCCGTGGACTGAATCTGCAGTACACCGTCCGATGGAAGAAGTTGGGGAGAAGTTGGGTGAGAGACAGGACACAGATACAAGAGAAGAAAAAATACAGGTCACAATGGTAACATACAATCACATACAGTCACAATACGTCCCAATGCACCGTTCCGGGCGGTGGTCCAAGGTGAGGCCGCAGGCGGTCGCAGAGTGCATTGCAGAGGGCAGAATGTGGTGCAGCATGGTGGGTTGTGGATCGTAGATGGCGGATTGTATGCACTGGTGGTACGCACAGTAATTTGTATGCACAGCATCCGCCGTTGGGGACAGAAATAAAACGAAAAAAAAAATTAATATGAAAGGGAAACGAAAAGCGGACAGGTTTTGTAAGATACGACAGGACACTGCACGGATCACAAAATACGAAGCACACAAGGAAAAGAAACATAAACACAAAACATGTCTTGGATGCATCTCTGTAGAACGTTGTACACAACGGCCTCAAGCACTGTGTTTGTGGAAATCGGCGGCAGAGTGACCCCCATTCTTGCCCTTGGTGCTTCCCCGTGATCTGCTGTGCCCTGCATCGTTATTGTGGATGGGCTGTATGACAACGGCAAACACCGCTTCAACCACTCTGAGAACACCTTGTGCAACATGTAAATTCCTCATTTGGATGTGGCAACAAAAAGCCAGTAGAGGAGGCAACTTCAATCTATGCAAGCACTCAAACACGGCATGCTCTGTGCCTTACTGATAAATAGATGTAAGACCTGCAGATTTAAGTGCAAGCAAAGTAAAGAGAATTGACGACGAAAACAGAGAGTTTCTGTAGGACAGGATGGGGAGAGTCAACAATCAAAATAAAGAATAATGGCAGGAAGCTCAATGCGGTTGATGGCAACCAAATACATACTGTGCACAATGTGTAACTGTTCACCCTCTCCTTCTGCCGATGCCGTAACCTCGTGGCGGCAAGGCACGGCTTTGTTTGTGGCGGTACTTTTTACTTCTCTTTTTTCATTTTTTTTTCATGTCTCTGAAAAGAAGGCATGAAGAAATTCACAAGCCTTTGCAGGATTTCGAGGACCTTTTCTGTCCGAGGCTGGCTCTGGCTGGTTCTGGGGCTGGCCAACCACATGGCGTCGAGGGTATATCCACACGCGGACCTGCGGGCGCCGTCGACTTCAGAATGTCTCACCATGAGAAGAAAGAAAGAAGAAAAGAAGGAAAGTGAAAGATTTCGGCATTGAAAGCCACCATTGCACAAGTTTAGAAAATAATTTAAAAAAAGCAATCTAAACAATAACTTGTTTGTATTTATTTTTGTGAATTTTTTGCTGTTTACTGTTGAGATTGGGTCTTGTTAAAGTTATTTACATAGTTTTTTCTATTAAAAAAAAAACAATAAATTTAACAAAACAAAAAGTATGAAAAATAAGAAGAATGGGAAAATAAAAACATTAGACAAACACGTAAAGTATCAAATAAAATAAAATAATCAAAATAAAGCATAGATAGTTACAGCGCTCTGTAGGATATGCCATTTCTCCTTCTTTGTTTTGTCATTCTTGACTTTACGTTGCTTCATTGTTCAAACCAACAGATCACGACCTACAATGTCTAACACAGATCCCAGCAACGCCACTCCCGTTCCGAGACCGGACAATGGAAACTTGCTCTCAGTTTTGTTCATGGAAATGACAAAGCTGAAATACCATGTTGAATATCAACTATCGGATTGTTGTTATGACTAACAACTTACAATGCGTCTATTGTTCTTGTTCTGTCCTCGTCTGTATCAGGTATCAGATATCATATTCTTTGTTGACATTCATTCGACTATATTCACGCATCCCTCCTGCGCATACACACAAAAGGCACACACAAAATGCTTCAATCCAATCGCCTTCCCTCAAAAGGCACGTTGCAATGCTCTGCAGGGCCTCACATGATGAAAAGTCCCTGCGGACTCATCCTCTGGGTTCTCCTTTTCACCCCTTTTTTCAATCACATCTCGCGATCCTGCGCTGCGGCCGTGAAAAGGAAATGCAGCAAGTGGTAAAAGGTCGTTCTGGCGTTCGGGTTGGTGTAGATGGTGATGTGTGTGATGAGATTTTGGAGATAGGGGGGCATAAACGGCGTGGATTGGTTGAGTCTGCGGGCTGTCTGGTGGAGGTGCCCAGAAATGCATGACCAGTAATACCAGTAATAGGGGAAAGGACCGTGAAAAGTAAAAAAGATACGGCACAGAATGGCAGTGCATCTTCCATGTCAGTTGCCTGTCCATGCTGTATTCTACGCTGTCGAGCTTCCAATCGGACACAGACATTCAGGATCTCAAAGCACATGCATTGTGAGGGTCTGTGAAGAAATGCTCCAAATTGTGTGATTGAGATGTTTGCATTTGATCGCAATTGTGATCGCATCAATGCTCGTTGTTTCCTCAACTGGACCGACATAATTTATTTTGAGTTTTGATATCTTAAAAAGAAAGAAAAAGTCTGCCGTGCCGTTCAGCTCATCCTTCCGCTCTCGCTTGTTTGCAAGTTAATTGTGATGTCGATGTTGTGATTTGTGATGAGGGTTTTTTCAACTCTTATTTCTTTTCGTCTTTCTTTTGTCTTCTTTTCTCGCCTGATAACGGCTGGACTTGCCTAGATTCAGTCTTTAATCTTCGAGTCACCTTTATCATCACACTTTTACTTTCCTTCTTCACTTTGCCTCTCGCTTCATCCCGCTCGTATTATTGGACTCGGCCTGTCAATATTTTCCATGCCGTCCATCTGTGCGTAGGTAGAGGTAATTGTGAAGAAAGACCTGAAAGAAAGAATACGACATATGTCGTAAAGACAAGGGTGTCCAGCTCAATACTGGATAATGGAGCTGTGATGAAGGAAATACGTTTGCTGTGAACGGAATACGACAAGGTTGAAAGAATGGGCGATCCACGGACGGGAAGCACGCACATGAGCCCGCAATGAAGCCCCCAAATGCAGACTGAAGAAAGGGAAAAAGGGAATGGCCCCCAAGAAACTAATGTCGCTTCGTGCTTCCCCGGCCACCACCCTGCCACTGAGCCAGAGAGGGAGAGAAAAACAGCCAAAGAGAGCCAGAGACAACCACAGCCACTGTCCATCAACCACTGTCTTTTGTTTTCTCCCCTCCTGCAATGATCAACCACGCCCCTCCTCTACCACAAAATTCCCCTCCCGTCGTGCATGAACATGAACAGATCCTCGAAGATGTTGAGGACGAGTGAGGATCATAAAAACCTACGATAATGACCGGCAAACCTTGCTCCTTTTCACCTTGTCAGGCCAGACTCAGACTCCGACTCAGACTCAGACTCCGACTCAGACTCCGACTCAGACTCCGACTCAGACTCAGACTCCGACTCAGACTCAGACTCAGACTCAGACTCAGCCCCCAGATATCCACAGTTGTTATTCAACTGCCCTGAGAAACCCTGTAAAACCCCCAAATCGCACAACAATTGCCCCCATTCCCTTCTTCTCAACCTCCCGCCTCCTCTTAATTAGTCCAGTTTTATCAGTTGATTTTTGGCCCCCAAACTCTTGTCTTTCCCTTCTAAGGCGGGTGTAAGTTGTAGTGGACCCTGTCTTAATGTCCAGCCCACACACACCTTTTCACATTCTACCACACTTTTTATCGTCTCCAAGGTGTCCCGTGCGCTCTCCACAAAAAGGCAAAAGAAGAGGTGCTCCGTGCTGTTGCAGTTGCAGTGGAAAAAAAAAGAGAAGACGTTACTGAAAAGAATAACGGTTTTCTTCAGCTCAATTCAGTATCACGTTCTGGTTTGCATTCAGCTTCAGCATTTTTTGTTTGTGATACAGAAGAATGTCTTACAATGTGCATTCCGATGGCGGTGAAGACGACTCCCAGTATCCTTGATTTTTTTTTGTCTCTTTTCTTCACCTTTATGCCCAATCTCCTCACCTTTGCCCACCACCTTCTCATCACATCTGAATTTCGTTCAGCACCTTTTTCTCTCCTCCTTTCAGTTTTCTCTGCATACCTGCCCAAGCTCCTTTTGGCCTCGATGTCGCAATGGTGGAGTGTAGAAGAAGCTGCTTGAGCTTGAACTTGCTCCGTCGAAAGTATGGCCCAGACTCGGATCCGTGGTTTTCAAAGAGGGGAGAGGAGAGAGGGGCGATGTGCGATGTGCGAACACATGAACCGGGCAGTCGCATTATCAAAGATGAAAAGATCAAAAAACCAATATTGGAGAGAGAACTCAATAATGAAGACAACGTTGTGGTTGAGGTGATCAAGTCAAGAGAAGTCTGCAAACAAAGGTCACATATCAAATATCACACCGCCCGCAATCACGCCCGCAATCACGCCCGCAACCACAGCCGTAAAGCAACCGCAACCCACCAAATTCCCTGTCAGTTAGTGTCCCCCGTTCCCCGTCCATTGTTCACCGGGCTCCCCTCCGCCTGTCATGGCCAGCCCGTCATCTGCCTTTGCACGTCCTCTGGTCTTCAATATTTGGCTTTCGTTTTCTTTCGTTTTCTGGTTCGCTCACGGTCCATGGTTCGTGACAGTGATCACCGATTGCTACTTTGGCAGCCAAATGGCAGTCTGAACGTCGTATCACGGCGTACTACGTCTTGTCCACCTAACCGTTCTTGTCTGTAAATCTCTTCTCTTTTCTGAAATACCGCAACGACCGTCAACTGCCAGATTGCCTGCAACTCTTTTCCTTTTGGAGCATCCCCCCGTTTGCCGTTTGCAGATGCGATCGACTAGGGACGAGCGGTTTTTGATTTTTCAAGGTCCTGAAAGAAACCCTGACAACCTGAACAACCCTGACAATCTTACCTTGTCCACTGTCCTCGGCGAGGTCAACCTTGCCCACCTTGGCATCTGGAATCTTTGAGGGAAAAGCACGGAGACAAACCACGGAGGGAAAGCACGGAGAAAAGAGGACTCGAAGAGATCGAGGAAAGGATGAGCAAAATGAAGAACGTAAAGATCATCTCTCGCTTCGCTTCTCCTCTTTCGACCTGATGCTTTTGCTTCTCTTGCGTCCCAGCTTTTACGTCTAGCTTTATCTTTTAGCTTGCAGAGTAGCTTTATCTCGCCTTCCGTCTGCCCCGGACAGCCCTTGAAGAGACCACGTTCCTACGTTTGTCCTCGCTCGTTCTTGCCTTTACTTTTCTCTCCTCGATCCCTCTTTCCTCACCCCTCGTCCAGCATCGGTGAGCTGCATGACACTGGACATGGACAGGGAAAACCGTTGCTGAGAAATGCAGTGGTCGCAACCGTATACAAAGAACACCGTCACCGTTGTATCGTAGCGTCTCTCGAAAGAAATGTCCTGCAACAGTCACTGTAGCGTGGGATGGTCTGAGCTTCGCCTGGCCTGGCCTTGTCCGTTGAGATTTGACAACTGAACCTGGTCAACTCCGCAAAAAAGACAGTGCATTGTGTGCTCCGTTAAAAACATTCCGAACTCCGTGCAGGGCAGGCCTGTCTTTTGTTGCCTTTAGCTTTTGGGGGTCTTTTCATACAGTTTGGGCATGCAGCTAAAGCTTGTGCTTCTGCTTCTGCATCCCCTTCTATCCCCTCTTCTTCGCCCCGTTTCCCGTATCTCCGTTACAGTTGCACCTCTTTTTTCTTTCCTCGTTACGACATTGTTTTTCGTCTTTTCTCTTTCAGGGCATTCGCCGTACGAGCTGTTGAATTTTTGTGGATTTGAGTTTGTGGATTTTAGACAAAAGCTTGCGAGGCCTGGTCAAAGCTCCATGCCCTAAGATGGAACGTCCTGTATTTCTGGCGTCTGCATGAGATGTCTCTTTTTTACTCCTCTTCTCTCTGCATCTTACAACTCTTCGTCCGTCCCTGAATAAGCTTCATTTGATTTTGCCACTCTCGGTCACTAAACCTTGTTTACAACGTGCATTGTTCTCAAGTGTGCTCTTAAATTCACGTTCTTTTTCGACCGTTGTTCTTGTCCACGAATGTCTCAGAGACACGCGGCCTTGACAAGTTAGTTCAAGAAAGAAGAAAAGAATGTGACAAAAGTATCTTCTCAGCTTCTATCCCAGACAAGGCGCGCAATGCTGCTCAGTTTGGTCTAGTTTTGGCGTATTTCGGCTGCTTTCTTTTTGACGTTTCGTCGATGTTGACCTTCGGAGGGAGAACTTTCTTTTTCAGTTGACAGAATTCTGAATTCGTTTTTTATTTTCCTGTCCTCGTCATCGAATGTTCCCCCGTGAACCCCCGTGAATGTTAACCTCATCTTCTTTTCTTCTCAACCGGTCCGTTGCCCATTTCGCACTAATCGCAACGGCCGCTCGGCTTGTAAAGTTGAAAAATGCAAAGTGAACCTAAACGGCCTAAAAGATGCAGGCGAACAAAGAAAGGAAAAGACCCTGGACCTGGTTTTGACCTGGTCAACACTGACCAAACAGACTACTGTCTGCACATCTACGAGCTTGTGCAAATCACACTGCGTTAGGGCCATTATTAGCTGCACTTGGCCGTCGTCGTTACGACTCTTTTCGACTCTTTTTCGTCACACTGCGATCACCAGACCAAACTCGCAAAAGAGAACAGAAACCAGCCTCTTCTCGTCTTCGCCTGTTGAATTTTCAATACAAAATACGAGCGGGGCCTTGCATGGGGGTTCTTTAGTTGTTGAGTACGCGAAGTCAAAAGAAGCCTGTCAGCTCGTCAAAAAGGCTAGATAAGATCCTCCACCATCGTTGCCTCCACTTTATCTCCTACCCCCCATTTTTCACTTTTCCACCTTTCCTCTTTTCCTTCCCTTCGTTTAATAACACTTATCGATTGCTGACGGAGAATCCGCCGTAGCACCAATCCAGTAAGAGGCCGTCAGAACAGACAGGCCTTGAAGAAGAGGAGACCGGAGCATCAGTCCGGTCTCTGGACTGAACTAAATGGACTGAACTGGACTCGACTCGACAGGGGCAGGGGTTGTGTGATGAGCTTCACATCTCTTCTCTCTTTCCTAGCCCTTTTTGCAGCATGGCCGGAGGAAATTAAACGGCTGACCTCCAACCTCTCTCCGAGTGATCTCACTCTTTTTTTTCTGACTTTCCTCCCTCCCCCAACGGCACTCGAGGCGTAGTGGTCGATCTGTGCAGGGCCTTTTGCAGGACTCTCCAAGCTTTACAGGGTCTTTGCATAAAAGAGGGGACCACACCAGACCAGAGAACAAAGAAAATCTGATCATGGGCGATGCAGAGCGATGCGAGCGATGCAAGAGGGCGAAAACAACGCAAACTAAAGTCGTCGCAAAATATGCTAAAGACTAGACCTCACCTTGATACCCTGCAAAGATAGCGATACCATTACGGAAGAGATGGAGATGGCAATCGACAATTGATTTTCCTCACAGACCAGTCAACTCAGTAGACACAGACAGGCCGAAGACCCCCTGCAACGGATCTTCCATGTGATGCGTGATTTGCGGAAAATTTCTCAACAAGGAAAGAAGCCGTACGAGGGGACGAGGAGAAGGGAAAAAGATGGAGACGATGGGAACGGACGATGGACGACAAGAGCAAGATCGAGTATCTCGTAAAATGGAGGAGGATGGACGGGGATCTGAGTGAAATAAGGATGAGGGAAGGGGCTGACAAGAGAAGCCGACGACAAAAGGGACAAGAAAAAAAGAACAGACGAAGGATGGTCGATCAAGGACCAACTCATTCTCTTTCCCGTTTCCCGTTTTCGTGTGTCTTTTTTCTTCACACACGCTCTCAAAACCAACAGACATAGGATCGTAATAGGATCGCCGTTATGCTCTACGAGGTGGATGGCAGCGAGATGGTGAGGGACTCGACCATCTATATTGAACCAGAGACTGTTCCCCTCTAGTCTCGTTCTTGGTCCAGTCTCGACCTTAGCTCATTGTCTTTTTTCCTTAGTCTTTTTCTCTCGTCTTTCATCTCTCATCTCGCTCGGCTCGGTCCCGAGCGGTGTCGTTGGTCCTTAAAGTCTTGGTTTTTCTGTTTTTGACCGTTGGATCGACTTTTGGCAATCATATTACGGGAGACTCCATCTTAACACGGCAAGGGAGGACAGACCACGAGGTCAATATTGAAAGAGGGGGCGAAAAAGAATGAAAGAAGGGAGGGAAGGAAGTTGCCGGGAAAATAGACAAAGATGGAGACAAAGGAGACAAGACGAAGGATGGGGGTCGAGTGATGGCCGATAGTCTAATACTCGAAACGACAGACAATAGTGCTGGCGAGAGTCTAAACTAGCGGATGTCCACTTTATTGTCTCTGTCCACATTATTGCAACGGCTGCCGGCTGGCAAAAGTGAAGTACTCTGTAAACGACGTGAGACAGTGAGTGATAGTCTGATAGACACTGACCAACTTGAGAAACGTCTCGGGGATAGAGTTCGAGGATGGACAAAAGATTGTCAACCGCGCCGCAGGACTGCAGCCGGGTTTTTGTGTTTTTGTATTCTTGTAGAATGAAGCGGGAAACGTTTGAATGGAGATAATGACGGATGATATAAAAGAGGAGAAATAAAACGGGACAACTAAGAGTATTTATAAATGTGAGAAAGACGAGAAGAGGGAGGAAACAGACATAAATAAACCGAGAATAAAACAATAGGAAAAGAAACAGATGTGAGGGTGCCATACTTTGACGCACGATATTGGATTTAGAGTGCAGACGAGAGATGGAGATTGGGGGCCGAAAACAACGTGAAAGCGGGAGGGGAACAAATCGTCTTGACCACTGATTCTCACTCATCACCTATCACACACTTCCTCCACTCACGGAAGCTAAAGCTCGGCGGCAAAGCAGGTCACTCCCATCGTGCACATTGGCGCATTCAGCAACAAAATGGTGCAATGCAATGCAGGAAAGAGGAAAAAGGAAGACAGAAGGAAGAATATGACCAAAACGGACGAGTAGGATGAGAGAAAGAGGCCGAGGGAACGAGGACCTGGCAGGCGAAGTGGAAGAATGAGAGATAGGACTAACAAGAAACAACGGACACCACTGGAAACAAAAGCAAATCGATCTTGAGGGGGCCGTTGACGGCACTGGTCACTGATCACTGACCACTGATATGGGGGCTGGGGGCCGTTTTATGGATATTACAGCGGTGGGTAGTGGGAGGAAGGATGAAAGCATGGTGATTATAGGCATAATACTCCGACTCTTAAGATACGGCAGAGATTATGTGCTTAAAGACGGCAGCCTCCACTGAGCTTTAGCGGGATGGGGGCCGGTCTTTCCCTAAACAATAGAAGTCCACAGCGCTGAAGACAGCAAAAGCGTGGCAGGAACATGGCTGGCTAGACTCTGCTAGGATGCCTTGTAAAGCCCTGTGAAAAGTGAGCCGAAATTAATTATGTGCAGATCGAGACGACAACTCCCGTCGTGGCCAGTGCTCTTTAGCTTTGCAACGGTGTTGTGCGTGGCTGGAGACAGGGAAGACAGAAGACAGGCAGGGTAAACAGGGCTGGAAGACAAAAGATACGGCTGGACAAGCCTGAGATCGAAAGCCAGGCCTTGCCTAACAAGGAAAATGGCCTGTTGCACGTTGGGCGTTGGCGGCGTTGCAGTGTGACCGGAAGGCGTGGAGATTGAGATTGCGACTGTGCAGGTACTTTTGGAAGGAGGATCTATGGAGAAGGTACGTAGTGCGGAGATCATAGTTATGAGGTGGGCTGGTGGGTAGGGAAGCGAGGGAAGGAGCTACAGAGAAACACGAGGCTAGAAGGAAAAGGTTGGAGTAGACTCTGTGTAATCAGTGGAAATCTGGAAGGAGCATATCATAATAGGAAAGAACTGATCGCATCGCATCGCATGTGGCAAGAACGACTGTCAACAAACACACAACAGACGAACATCAACACACAAAATTATCTGGGCTAATTTTGAAAAGCGGGCTAAATAAAAATAGAAAAGCAAGGGAAATATTGCAATATTGAGCGTCATGCCAAAAGGAAGAACAAGAACCACAGCAGAACGAAGGCGGTCAACATGTGTGATGAGAATGCGCGAGATGCATATTGAGAGAGGTCGGCGCGAAAAAGAGCAGCTGCCAAAATTAGCCCACAATCGTTCCTTCCTTGTGTGTGTCTCTCTGTGTGTCTTCTTGTCTCTCTCTGTTCTAAATCGGGCAAATTCTCGAGGGCGGCTAATGAGTCTAGGAAGGAGAGGGAGAGAGAAGAGAGGGAAAGGAAAGAGCGATTGCGAGCATCAACCACAGAGACAGAGCTCGAGAGACTTCGTCTCTCTTCGCTCTCTCATCCCGTCGTCACACTCGAACCCCTGCCCGTCACCGCATCGGCCAGCCAGTCAGCCAATGCCCGTTGGCGCTGGCCCTTGTGATCCGCGTCCAGGTTATCCAGGGCTCAGAACGGAAGACACGCAGACAAGGTTGGGTGGGGGAATTGGGGGCATTTTCTCGCCCATTTTCCGTGCATTGGACGTTCAGTGCATCTGCGCTAGTCCCTTGTGGAAAGCGCGGGCAGGGGTCCAGAGCGCGCTAGCAGACGGTTGGTCCCGGTACGCCAGTCTTTTTTGTCTGTTTTGCAGAAGAGGAGAACTGAAGAAGGCAGAGAGACTCGAGAAAAGAAAGCGAGAAAGACTGATGCACGGCCATTGTCTTTTCGTCACATTTTGGCTCCACTCACCGCTGTCCAATCACCGTCCAGAAGCGGCTTGTCAAGAAAGCACCCCTGCACAGCTGCACACCCACTTTTGCTTTTTGCATTTGCAGTTGCAGTTGCGGTTGTTGTTCACGTTGCTCATCACTCTCCCACTTTCTGTCTGTTTTTCGTCGATTCTGTCTGTTCTCTATTTTGTGCTTTGTCACTGTTGTTTCTTGTCAATCATCTGCCTTTCTTTTGTCAGTTATCCTTGAAGTGTAAAAGATAATCAGCGTCATTGTCCGTCTGTGCACAAAGACTTACACGCTGACTGTTATTCAAAATCAAAGAAATAACAGACGAAATAATACAGACACACGATGACGGTCAGATCTTACGACTGACCTGCATGTACCCCCCACAGCACGGACGCTGGGCGGTACTTGCATTCCTTGCGATCATAGCTCCAGAGCTAGACCGGCGACCGGCTCGAATGGTCTTGTGCAGTGAGAAATCAGAAAAGCTTAAGGGAAAAGGCAAAATGCAGAGGTAAAAGTGAAAACTGACTACTCTGACCGGGGTCGGTCGAGTCTCTCTCCAATTCTCGAGTCCTCGAGTCTTAAGCCCTCTTTCTTCTTCGTTCGCCATTCGTCTTCTTCACACCCTCTGTCTTTTGTGAATGGTCGATGCTACTCAATACCACCTCATCCAGCCAATCCGCGTTCTTACCGCGCACTTCTCGCCGTTGATTCGTCCATCTCCGACGAATGAGCAAATCAGCCGATGCTCCAACAGGGAAAGCATAAACGAGTCTGGATTAACACCACATTCCAGAGCTTTTGGGTACTCTTTTTTCACAGCAAACTCACTCGGAGTCAACATTCGTGATCCGATATGGCAGTCCAGCCAGACGACCGCGTGCCTTGCTGTGTTCTGGACTGTCAACCCGGACTCGTCTCGGCCTGTCGTCTGGCATCGTCGAATTTTTCTGTCTTTTTCTGTCTTTTTGTCTCGACATTGATCCTCACTCTGTTGCCGACTGTCTCGGTCAACAGTCTTCTTTTGTTTTGTAAACATCTGTACAACGACTTCTGACAATGTTCTCACGGAAAGGTCTCTGTCAGTCAGTAACTTTGTAGTCTGCACTCTGCATCTCATCAACATCCTTGCTCTCTCTACCGATCCCTGCAAGAAACGGAACAGGGAAGCAGGAAAAAAACAACAACGAGCAACCGGGTCCGATCGGAGAATGGGTCCTCAGCACGTCCTCAGCAGAGCACGTCCTCTTTTTCTTTTCTTTTTTTTCTGTTCTTTTTTTTGCTTCCCTATTTTTGCTCACATTTTCTTCGTTCTTTCTTTTTACCACCCCCGTCGCTTTCCCGCTCAGCGCATCTTCCTTCCCTATTCAGCCCGTGCTCATCCAGACGCCCATGGTTATTCGTTCTTTTTGTTGACCAGGGGTGTCATGAGGGCTGTCCATCTGTCCATTTTCCTGTCCATTTTGTCCATAACCCACCATTACCCTCCATCAGCCGTCACATTGCACATCGGATCCACTCTACTATTCGGTGTGTATCTTGCGCCATCACTCAAATGAAGAAGAAAAGAAAGACACAGAGAGCCGTCGGAAGAAAGGTTCACCGCAGGATGCGGGCTCTTTATTTCAGATGAAAGTCGAGAGTGGGATGCATACTTTTTGTTTCGTTTCTGCCATGCTTCTTTTGCTTTTGGTTCTGTCCATAAATTGTTTCTTTCCCTTCGACGTCTTTTTGTTCTCCCCGTTCTCCTCTCCTTCTCTCTCCGCATAAACGGCTTGTCCTACGACAACATGTTTCCGTGCAACGAGACACAGCGGATGTACTCGTCCAGAAAGAGAAGAAAGAGAAGATAGGAATAGACACTCCTCACAAACACAAAAAGTCGGTCTAATCGGGCGCTCATCAACCGACCACTCTAGAACCGTAGTACATGCCTGTCGTACGGCACTCTCACACAACTCCGTGTACCTTTCGTGCCTCCATCTCCTCATCTTGTGCCTATCTTGTGCCTGTATCTCACGCCTCGTGCTTCACTTTGAACGCCTCTTAACGCCTCGGGAGTTCTTGTTGGCTGATGGCCCTTTGCACCTGCCATTGTCGAGTGGGGAAAGCTGCTCTTGCCATTTTTGGTGTGTGTGGACTTGCATCTCATAGCTCGAGCCAGTCAGCGGCAAGAGCGGCCAACATCGAGACTTTGCATATTGCTTGACTTATTTTTGCTCTGCACTGCTATGTATGAGTGGTCTATTTCGAGTGGGAAGGGAAGCTCGCAGGCTGGATAGGGAATTGCTCTACCGAATTACCCAATTGCCTGCGAGCCTGCTCGGCCCACTCTCCCCGGCCAATGCCAATATACAATGGCACCAATAAGCGCAGGGCCGTTCTTTCCTTCCTTGTTGAATCTCACCACTTGGGCCGCACCTGCCTCGAGAGTCCCTCCGCGCTCCGCTCCTTCCTTGCCCCCAACCTGCCTTTCTCCCTTCCTTCCCTCTTCTGCGATGCGTGTGGCCTGCAGGTAGTCTCCTCTTCGGGACTAGCGTACCTGCCGCGAGCATGCATGTGTGCGTCCGACAGACATCCCGACATCCAC
The DNA here is from genome assembly GCA_021396245.1 of Sporothrix humicola. Lineage (NCBI taxonomy): Eukaryota > Fungi > Ascomycota > Sordariomycetes > Ophiostomatales > Ophiostomataceae > Sporothrix > Sporothrix humicola. The sequence goes on from WNYE01000026.1 coordinate 117,020, forward strand.
AGCGTTGCCTTTTTGGCTTCTCTTCCTCTTTCGTTCTGTAGTACAACACACCAAAATACACCAAAATACACCAACACGACCACCACCACGACGTCGACCAACGGCTGCAGGTCGGCCGGCCGGCCTCCTCTCTCACTCTGCGTGTGTCTGCTGTCTCCCACTATGCTCTCCCATCTATTCTCGTCCGCCCTTCCGTCCAAAAAAAGCAATGCTCGACTTGGCCCATTCCCTTTTCTCCCACTTCTCTCTATTTTCCACCTTTCCCATTCCCCTGTTCTATTCTTGGAACACCCGCTCGTTTTCCTACTCGCTGCACCGTCCAAGTCGGTCCTCTCGTGTCTCCCCATTCACACGCTCTTCCCACCCGGACGCGCGATGCACGCAACACACCCGCCCAAGATGCTCGAAATACACCAAAAATAACAAAAATAGGCGCGGCCATCACCAGAGCGGCCACGATATAAGTCGATGGCCCTTCCCACGATTCTAGCCCCCTCCTTCTTTTTCCCTTCTTTTGTTTTGATCAAGCTCAAGTTGTTCTGTTATCAAGTTGTTTCCGTTTTTCTTATTTGTTCTTTTTTTCTTTTCTTTCTCTCTTCCCCTCCTTTTCTCTCTTCCTCATCACTTCCGATTCGCCAGTCACGATCAATCTCAAAGATCTCGAAATCTCGAAGCACCAGTCTCGATCTCGACTCGTCCTTCGACCTCTTCCTCATCTACCTGGCAACGGTCTCTCTTCAGTGAACAGCAAGCCGGTTCTTGCTCGGATCCAGTCTTTCATTCGTCGACACACTCTTACGACTACTATTTACTGCAACGACTATTTACTATTACCACTTTACTACTTACGATTACAACCACTTGTTTACCGTCGGGCACGAGAAAACACACCAGCCTCTTATTATCTAATCTCCCTGGCACGAACCACAGCGTTCACATCCAGTCTCTGCCTTATTTGTTTTATTTTGGATTTTCCGTTTCTCCTTTTTTATTGCTCAACGATCTACGGGACTACCGGTCTGGTTCCTACTCCCTACCCTTCTTCCCAATCCATCCCCTGCCCTCGACCTCGGGGTTCTCTGCTGGCTTTGACCCCCTCGTCCACCACTCGTCCACCCACACCTCTTTTTCATTTTTTATTCTTTTTATTTTTTATTTTGCCTTTTTTCCTTTCCACACACCCCACCTCCCGCCAACCCCCGGTTTTTTTGCTTTGCAAGGTCCGCCCCCATCTCCACTCATACCTTGTGCTTCCCTTATCAAGCAATCAACCACACACCACACCACACTCCTCACAGCTCATACAAATGTCGACTCTGTCCCCCAACCACACACACTCGATCGACAGCATCGTGAACATGAAGGCCGCTGCGTCCACAACAAAAACAACAAAGACGACCACAACCACAGTCAACATGGCCGTGTCAGCAGCAACAAAGCCCAAGGCGGCTTCCGCAAAATCAAAGGCCAATGCCGCCAACACCGAGACGAAGCAAAAGAGCTCCCAGATGCACCGCCGGTCAAGAACAGGTGAGTACCATTATTTTTCAGATCAAAACATTAATGGACCTCCACTAACATCACAGGCTGCTACACATGCCGTCTGCGGCGCAAAAAGTGCGACGAGGGCGCTCCCCTCTGCACGGCATGCAAGCATCTCGGCCTGACTTGTGAGTACAAGCGACCGCACTGGTGGGGCAACAACGAGGCCCGTCGCAACCAGAAGGACGACATCAAGATGATCATCAAGCGCAAGAAGCTGTCCGAGAAGGCCGCATCCAGCATCCACACCTCTGTCGTCGGCTCGCCGCCGGGCCTCTCGCTCTCCAGCAGCTCCATGCCCACGTCGGCCACCTTCTCCGACCAGCTCGACCGCACGCGCTCGGCCTCGATCGACTCGCACTACGCCGCCTTTGACTTCAACAGCCCGCCCACGTCCTCGTCCGAGTACGGCGGCGTCCTCACCAACGGCGACAGCAGCAGCGCCTTCTCGACGCCCCAGATGCACCCCGATTTCATGTTCGGCAGCGGCTTCGCGCCCTACGAGGTCGACATCAAGACCGAGCGCCAGATGTTTGTCAACGACGTGCCCACTCTGCACGAGTCCACCACCTCCACCTTCAGCACCTACCACACGCCTCCGCCGCCCGGCACTGTCCTGCCCCCTTACCCCATGGCTGCGATGGACGGCAGCAACCTCGTTGTCGACCAGGCCATTGGTCTGGGCATGACTGGCGTCCCTGTCGACCCCAATATGCAGACGGGCGTCGCCGGCGAGTGGATGGAGCAGGTGTACTCGGAGCGCCGCGAGAGCATGACCGAGGAGACGCTCAACATGCACGTCTTTGACTTCCCGCACGCCAGCTCGCAGCAGGTGGCCATTGAGCTCGACCACGGTGACCAGTACCTACTGGAACACTTTGTCCAGCACGTGCTGCCCACGCTCTTCCCCATCCTCGAGGCCAACCAGCACGGCAACGTCGGTTCCGACCTGATCATGCCGGCTCTGCAGAGCAACAAGTGCTACCTGCACTGCTGCCTCAGCGTCGCCGCTCAGCACTTGAAGGCGCTGCTCGGCAGCCCCCAGGCGCAGGCCCAGATGCAGGCGGGCCAGCCCGGCCAGCTCGTGCCTACGGCCGGCCTGGACGCCGACATCATGCGCCACCGCTACGCGACCATCTCCACTCTGTGCCACGCTCTGCCGCGCGACGAGAACCACCAGCAGGTGCTCGAGTCGGCGCTCGCGCTCATCTTCTTCCAGTGTGGAGTCGGCCGCTTCGACGATGCTCTGCCCGACGTCCCCTGGCACCAGCACTTCCAGGCCGCGGCTTCTCTTGTGCAGAAGCTCGACCTGCCTGCCCAGGTGACTGCCGGCACCACCGCCACGCCTGTCACTGCTGTTGAGGACGGCTCTGTCGCTGCCCCTACTGAAGCCGGCGCTGTCAGCGTTGCCACCACGGGCGATGCCACGCAGTCGACGCCCTTCAACATGACGCTCATGTCCTGGGTCGACATCCTCGGTGCCACCATGCAGGGCCGCGCGCCTGTCTTTGCGCACACCTACCGCGAGAAGCACCTGTCCCCCCCTCACCTGTCTTCTCTGGGCCTGCGCGAGCTCATGGGCTGCGAGGACCGCGTCATGTACCTGATCTCGGAGATTGCCTGCCTCGAGGCGCTCAAGGCCAGCGGCATGGACGACATTATGCTCTGCCACCACGTCAGCGTTCTGGGCGACCAGATTGGCCTGACCGAGATTGGCGAGGCGCCTGCCAAGCTGCCCTTCAATGCCAACGGCACGCTGAGCCCCAAGCAGCTCAGCAAGAACATCACGGCCGCCTACCGCCTGGCCGCTCGCATCTACCTGTGCTCGCTGGTCCCCGGCTTCTGCCCCTCGCAGGCCAGCTGCCGCGGCCTCGTCGACAAGCTGACGGCCGTCCTGCAGACCATCCCCTGTGGTCCTGCCGGCTTTGACCGCTGCGTCGTCTGGGTGTACCTCATGGCCGGCTTCGCCTCGATGCCCGGCTCGACCTTCCGCGTCTTCTTTGCGGACCGCATTGCGCAGATGGGCGAGACCGCCGCCAGCGTCGGCTCCTTTGGCCGCTGTGTCTCTTTGCTTCATGAGACCTGGCTGCAGCAGAACGTGCTCATCCAGCAGCTGCTCGACGACCAGGACCAGCGCCGCCAGCAGCGCCAGCAGGCCAAGGCCGTCGCTGCTGCCGCCGGCACTGCTCTTCCCGCATCGTCTTCCTCCTCTTCTTCGCCATCGTCGCCTGCCGCCAACAACGGCGACGACGAGGCCGATCTGCTCCCGCCCCAGTATGTGCACTGGCGCGAAGTCATGCACATGAAGGGCTGGGATTTCCTGCTAATGTAATTTTTTCTGTTTCGTTCTGTCTTTTTCTTGCATATTATACCCCATTTCCTTTCTTTCTTTCTTCTTTCGGAGCTGGCTCCACATAAAAACAGAAAAAAGACAAAAAAAATATTTGGTGACGAGTCGAGGAGAAACCAAAAAACGGACGCCGCAAGGCAAATCAACTGGGAAGGAAACAGCATGGTTAGGAAAAAATCATGACAAACAGGGGAAGATGGAAACCACTTGATAACAACAGCTTCTTTTTCTTTTTTCTTTTTCTTGTCTTTTTCCTTTTCTTGTCTTTTTCCTTTGTCGTTTGCATTTCTTTGCATTTCTTTCTTCTTTCTTTCGGGTCTGGTGCATTGGTGGGATCTTTCTGCAGCTTTCTTTGCTTGCACAATCCCCTGGATAGGAACTTCTTCTATAGTTTATTAGTCAAACAGCAATGCCTTGGTCTCTTTCAGAGCCGGCAATGAGAAATGAACAAAAACTTCAACTCTATCACACTCTTTAGAAATCAAATGCAAGTGAAAAGTGACAACAAAAATGACAAGGAAAGTGACAAAGGAAAGTGATGGTGAAGATGATCATAAAAATAAGGGAGCAACGGTAACAACTCACAGTGATCGAAGATGATCAACAACTTGAAAATGTACTTACATGAAAACAGATATAGATATCTGATAGTTGGTTTGAGGCTGGTCGTGTCGATGATTAATTTCTGAATGATGAACAGCATCGCGAAGAAAACATCACTAAAATACACGTCCTCACACTCTTCTTTATATCTTCTTGTCCTTCATGATCAAAATCAAAGGCCATCATGGCCGGCGCCAAATAACACAAAACGGCGCCTACAGCAACGTTCACCGTCAAAACAAACATCAACATCGCGACAATATTGGCTGTCGTGATTCTCTTCTGAAAAAAATTACCGCCGTAGAGCGCGCTTCTAAAATTGCACCTCCTATCCTGTATTCTATCCTGCTTCTTTTCTCTCCTCCTTCCTTCTCTGCCATCCACCTTCCGGCCTACACCGCCGAGGCCCGCGTTTCTCTTCGCGCCGGCAGACATCGAATGTCGTGCATTTCGACTGCTGCAAGCCTTTTGAGTGGAAGAGGCACAAAGTAAACAAACGCTGTCTTCCGTCCAGAACCCAGTACGGCGGCTCCCCAATCATGCTTTTTGTGTTTTTTTGTGTCTTTTTCTGTCCTTTTTTTCTGGGGTTTTCTGCTGCCCTCCCATTCAAGCGACCGCCGGCCACCAGCCACAGTCCATTCGTGCGTCCTGATTTGACGGGGCCTCTTACTTACTGACCTTCTTTTCTCCCTCCTAATACCGCGCGGCAGCAGCAAGGCTTCACGATGCCTTGTTTTTGTGGCACTGTGGCTCTGTGGCGGCGACCAAAATAAGGAGGCAAAGAAAAAGAAATGGGCCGGCGGCAGCGCAGATTACAGGGTTAGTAATGGGAGGGGATAGCTGGACAGAGAAGCATGTCGGCAGACAATGCAATTGTCTATTTGCATGCTTCTTTTTCCATTCTCGAAATAGCCGCTTTGGGAGCGCCAGCGATGCAATTCAGAGACCCAGCAGACTCTTCACGACCCGACGCGCCGTTTCACGCGTGGCGGCTATCATCGAGAAGAATTTCACTTTTTCCTCTTCTCATTTGTTCTTCACTTCTTCTTTCCAATTCTTGATATTCTCCTTCTCTCCTTTCCTTCTTTCTCCCTGCGGCGGCATTCACGTCATTCAATGGCTGTTGGTGGATCGTCCCGCTGCTTTTTGCTTGCTGGATGCAGGCGGCTACGTACCAAGAATAGACATAACCATGAAGCTGGGCCGGGCCAAGGACTGGCATGCAAATCATCGACATCTCATTGACTCGAAATTTTCTTTTGTTTTTCGGTGCATGGTTTCCGTGCTGTTGGCCTTTCCACCACTTCTTGAGGTGGCATCGCACCAGTGACATTTCTTCACGAATGACAGTGTCGTCGGGCTTCCTTACATTATCTTCATTGTTCTCGTACCCAAGGCACAAGAACCTCACGATGTCCTTCCGTTTTTTGGCAAGTGTAAATATCACAATAGAAAAACCGCATATGATGCATATGGCTCGACCGTCTTCTCCTTCCTCTTTGCATACATTCCCCTCCTTCTACTCTGGGCGAGTATCGCAGCTGCTTCATTGGATGCATCGCCATCGCACTTTCCTTTCTCTCTTTGAACTGTACAGTCGCGCCTGCCTTTCACAGTTCTTTCGCTATTGACGCCAGCCGCTGGTCGTTCTTGCCACTTTATGTCTTTTTTTAGACTCTAGTGTTTATTTTGTCCTCGTCCATGACCTGCCCCCCTTATGTCTCTCTCGTCTCTCGCCTCCTTTTATCCCTCTCTCCATACTACCTCGCTACCCTTTATCCCCTCCTCCGCGACACGCTCACGATGTCTCTGCCCCTTTGCTCATTTCTCTACGCCTACCCGCATACTGATTTCTCGTTCTGTTAATTGAAAATACAACATGCCCCTCTCATTGCCCCCCTTTTGCGAGGCTTGCCAGGCTGCCACGAGTCTGCCAATGTATGCCAAAGTCCACCAACTACGACATGCTCTGACGGGACCCTGCGGAACAATGGAGAGTACGACGTATTCCTACCTCAAGTGCAAGTCAGCCAGCCAGACGGCTCCATATTTTGAGCACAAGCGATCGTGTCCCCAGCCAACCGGGCAGCGGACAAGCGTTTCAAAACGTCGACACTCCAGCATCAGAGTGGCTTGTGCGTTCTCCGTCCCCTTGTCGGCGGGAGGAATCCAAACTGAGAGAAGACACAAGAGAGAGAAGAGCACGTCTGTCCAGTTCGTATTCCCGCTTTTGAGTTTCTTGGTTCCTCACGGCAAGACACCGGGGGGTTCTTTTTGTCCTTTTGTCCCCTCAACCCTGTCCCTTGCTCAGTTTCCGCCATGTTCGCCATCCTCGCCGAGGTCGCCATGCTGTCCTTGCTTTTCCCTCTGCCGGCTTGGTTGACTCCATATTTACGACGTATTATTTGCTCTGATCTTTTGATCTTTCAGGTGATCGGGGGATCTGCCCGGGCCAGAAGAAAAGGGACAAGAGATTCTCGTGGATCAGGATTATGCCGAAGAGTACTGACCATCTTTTGTGACCAGGCCCAAGAAATTGACGGCAACGAACATCAAGAACAAAAATAACCACAAATCACAGCACGGAAACAGAGACAAAATAAAAATAATACACACAGCGCCATTCTTTTCGTCCTCATGTATAGAAAAGCCTCAGAGGAAGAGGCAGCCGGACCCCAATAGCCACACTCACAACGGATCATGGCCATTCCGTGGCCGGTCGTCGTCATCGCTGCCCTCATGGTCCGACACCAAAACGAGAACATCCTCTGGTGGCCACACACTTACAAGGCCTAACAAGAGCAAGACAAACAAGAAACGCACGAAAAGAAAAAGAGGAAAAAAAGAAAGAAAAACGAGTCGAAAAGTCCCTTGTGAGCCACTGAGCCACAATTGAGCGCCCTCTTCTGGCGCCCTCACAAAACAATGTCGAACGTTGACAGCCAACGGATCAAACAAACAATCAAGTGCCGAGCCATGCTGGCCAATCAGCGCTCTCTCTCCGTGTAAATGGGAGCCTCTCAACACAGCAGGAGCCCCTGCAGGCGCCGAGCGCCGACCAAAGCGCTTGCAAGGGAACGAGGAGAATATTCGTCCAAAATCAAGGGAAAAATGAGAGGAATTGTGAAAAGTTCACACAAGAAAAAAGGAAGAGAGCTTCTCGTCCACAACTCAGACGAACTCCTTGACCTATCGTTCGGCTGGACCCTGCACATTCGCGAAACGGGAGTGCCTCAGATCGCGGCGGCGGGTCGCCCACAACGCTCGCCATGGGCGCCCCAGTGAAACATCTTGCGGCCCCTTGGCTGTCGCACCAACCAACCATTTTCTCCTGTCGTCACGACGCTCTGGTGGCGGAGGGTCGCTTTCTCTCTCTTTTATGTCTTTTTCTCTCTTTTCTTTTTGCTTTGAGCTACCCTGGCGAAGTGCAATTCTTACTCATCTATGCATTTTTGACCCTTTTTACCCATTTTGCCCACCATTGACTCGTTTGCTGGCCTGCATTCTCACGCTGCGATGCGATGCTGCCCGTATTGACTCCCTTTTTACTCACTTTTGCTGCTGGGGGGAGGGTACCATTCGTCTGGACTGTCTCCAGCCTGCTGTTTCGGCGCATCCTTCCTTTCCCATTCTGGCTCCACGTTGTTTGCACTTTGCACATTTTTTGCAGCCAGTGTGCCTTTCTCACGAGAACCCTTGACGGGCTTTGAGAGGACTTGAGTGATATTGTATGCTTTTTTTCTCGGTTTCCACTTGATTTTGTCGCCGTATTCTCGCACCGGAAGCCCGGGCCCCGCAAATTGCCTTCTTCATGCTTGTACTTCACCATGTTCTCCCTCACCATCGACACCATGTAAGTGCTCGGTGGATATGGATGTGTCTGCAAATATGTGCGTGCTAGCGTGCGTGCGCATCAGCTTCCCGTCTGTCACGACTCACTACTCACGGATGCCCAGAGTTGCCCCTCCCCACTTTCTCAACCCATGCCACTTGGTCAAACATCGAAACACACGATGAGATCACTGGTCGTTGGTGATCCATCCAGACAGTCCGTCCAGACATCCCCATACATTTTCCCGTATCCTTTGAATTTCTCTAAAGTCTTGTCGGAAAATTGCCTAGTTGAGGTTGGGAGGCTCCTTGAGCAGGGGCCATCACGTCGTTTTCCCACTCCCTTGTGCCCCATATCACTCGTGGTGCTCTGCACAAAGAAAGCCCCAGCCAGTCGTTTGGTCACTCTTTTTTGGTCCGTTTTGTTCATCGTCGTTTGTTCTTGTTTCTCTTGGTCCCCGTTTCCCTTTCTTCTTTTTCTTTCACTTTGTTCTCAGTGTTTCTTTTCATCCTTTTTGCTTCTCTTTTTTTCTTCTTTCATGAAATCAAAGACGTAGGCCTTTATCGTGCCACCTTTGTTCTTTTCACAACACCATTTCTCTTCTTGATTCCTTTCTTTCTTCACACCTCCTTTCACAAACGCTCCTTGCTTGGAGCAAAGGAATTTAGGCAAACAGGGCAAACAAACCAAACAAGTCGACCACATCGAACAAAATCAGTCCGATCAGGCCGATCAGCCGACCTCGAAGGCCACGACTCGTCCAAAAGGTCCAGAAAAGGCCTTGTTCATGAATCACTTGCCTGGCTGCGCCTGCTCTTCTTATATATCAACAGGCCCCTTTGCCGCCGACCTCTTCCTGGCGCCTGGCCGCCTGCTTCTATTTTGAGACTTTACTTTTCTTCCTTTTGCTTCCTTTTGGGATCCCTCTTTTTACTCTTTTTTTTTCTATTTTATTTTTCGATTCTTCAAGACACTGCCGACATATCGATTATTTCGAGCGGACCATTTTACCTGGCCTGGCGCTTTTCTCTTCTCTGGTTTTTACAAAACTGCTGGTCCAGATCTACATTTTCCGTCGATCCTGGCCGCATATCACATATCGCCAACACACTTACACCAACGAAACAAAACAATATCACAAGAAAGCCAACTCACAAACCAACGGATATTTGTTCTAACAAAAACAGTTGCTGTGCAACTCGACGACATTTTATTCTCACGACTTCTCGACGACAAACAAAATTCATTTCCTTTCTTCACAGCTCCGTGGCGGGGACGCATCCTCTCCGGCCATGACGAAATCGCCGCGCCCGGCGGCATGGCTGCTCATCGCTGCAGCTTCCTGGGCCTCAATACAAACGGCAAACGCCCTCTCCATCCCGGTTCCAGTAGACAGCCTTGGACTCGCCATCTTTGGGCGCGCCGACGACACAGACTGCACCAGCGGCTTCTCAACATGTTCGGGCTTCAACCTGCCCACCGGCTATTGCTGCAGTACCAACTCGGTGTGCAATGTGCTCGCCGGCAACACGACGCTTCTCTGCTGCCCGGCTGGCCAGAGCTGCACGGTCATCAACCCCATCACCTGCGACATCTCACAACAGGACCCCGAGACACACCCAGAGGCACCCATCAAGACATCGGCACTCAGAGGCGTCTTGACCAAGTGCGGCAGCTCAACGTGCTGTCCTTTTGGCTACAGCTGCAGCAGCAACAACTTGTGTGTCATGGAGGAGAACCAGAACGCAGCACCGTTCCAAATTGTGCCGACGGCGACAACCAGCTCTACTAAATCAACGACATCGACAACATCAACGACCTCAACCAAGTCATCGTCGTCTTCGACATCAACGCGTGGTGGTGGCACACAGCTGACCACGACGGCCGACTCGTCAGTAACGGTCGCCGTCTACACGGGCACGAACACGGGCACAACGCCTGCCTCAGCCACCAACACAGCCGGCTCTACTGGCACGTCCAGCTCGGCCGTCAATGAGAGTGCCGTTGCGACTGCCGACGACAAGCCCAAGAGCGCCTCAACAGCCACGATTGTGGGCGGTGTTATTGGCGGCTTGGCCGGTCTGTTGCTGCTCGGTGCAGCCATCTGGTTCCTCTGCGGCCGTCGCTTCCGCAAGGACAGAAACGGCCCCAGCCGCAACGGCAGCCGGCTCGGCAGCGGCATGAAGCAGCGCGACCCGATGAACTTCATGGCAGAGACTAACAAGCTTACACGGTCGACGTCGTCGTTTGGCAACATTATCAACAACCCGCTGTCCATCAGCTCGCCTAAACCGCAGGGCGATGCCACGGCGTTCCGCACCGACTTTATCCGCAAGCTGCCGTCGTCGGGCGACTACTCGCGGCCAGTGACGCCGGCGAGCAGTTTTGGTGGCGGCCTTGGCAGTGGTGACGTAGGCAGTTCGACTGTTGGCTCGGCTGGCTTGAACAATTACTCTCGGCAACAATCACCAGCGCAGCAGACGCAAAAGGGCAGCCCGGCACCACTGGGTATCAGCCTCAACCGCGAGCTGCCTGCACCGCCGTCGCCATCACCGCAGCCACTGAACCTCCGCTCGGCGCGGGACTCGTTTTCGGTGACACCAATTCGGAGCATGCGCACATCAGTGCCACGCTCGCAATTCCAGCAGCAGTCCAAGCACAATCCGCGCGAGCCGAGCATGGAGGAGATCAATGTGGGTGTTGACCCGAGCATTATTGCTGCTGGCGACTTCACATTCACTCCTCCGGGCACGCTCCTGCCACCAGGTCGGAGCGGTCCTAATGGCTACACGTTGACTGTTCCTCAGCCTGCAGCCAACCCGAACCCGAATCGGATGACGACATTCAGTGACGTACTGAATGCAGCAAAGGGCTCGGGTATGCCCAACAGCGTGCAGTCGTCACCGGCATCACGGAGGTAGTAGCCTCTACACTCCTTTCTTTCTTTTTTTACGCCATTCAAACACACTCCTTTATGATTTGAATTGTTTCCTTTTTCTTTTCCTTTTCCTTCTGTTCATGATACCAATAGAGACCCTATCACCCTCTCACGTTCACAACGTCACTTTCCCATCCTCTCACCCACACTCCTTCAAACCTTCTTCATCTTCTCCTTCCCTCCTTTACTTTATATTCTTTTCTTGTTTGTGGAAGCAGTCTTATTTAGCCACTGTCTTCAGCCACACTCCTTTTTAATGCTGTACTTTTTGTTTTAATCTTGTATTTCTTACCATTTGTTTGTTTTTCATCTGCCACGGAGTTTCGGAAGGGCCATTCATACCCCCTAGCATAGATAGCATTCATTCTTTCATTCTTTCATTACTTTCTACCTTACGACTCTCACTTTCTTTTTCGAGGTTGCATTGGAAATCGGACCCAACCATGATGAAAAAAGGGGAGGATGTCAGCGGGAGAAGGATAGGCGTTTAGTTCATCAAATCTACTTGAAAGCATCATCTATTGTCATGCGAATTCCTTTGTGTTTTATCTATTTGTGGTTCTTGCTTTGTCATTTTTCATGAACACATCTATTTGTGGTACTCGTTGTCGTCATTGCCTTTCACAAGCTGAACGGCCATTGTCTCTTGATAGCTCCTTTGTACTCAATACCAGATTGCAATCTACTATGAATAACGTGCGGTTAATCTACGTGACAGCTTACCGGGTTACGTCCTTCTTGCCGGAACTCTCTTTGTGGTTATTAAATATAGCCGTTGTTATACCCACAGCTATTGATATTCACTGCTGACAGTAATTGCAGATATTAAATCAAGTCTAATTGCAAAAAAAATCGACCAAATCAAATCAACCATATACAATGTGTTGAACCGAACATTTCTTGACATTTCTCCTGCCATTAAGAAGTGTCTGGAGTGTCTCTCAGTCTCTCAGATCACCTTTTCACCGTTTGACAACTCCGCTGTCAATAATCACCCAGCCCGCGTGGTTTACTGCTTCTTCTTGTTGGACGCGCTCGAGCCGCCCTCCTTTTCCTTCTCCTTGTCCAGCTTGGCCTGCGCCTCCTTGCGGTCCTGCTCCTCGTAGTCGTCGGCCTCGCGGCGCTCCGCGTACCACTGGCCGGCCTGCAGGATGAGGACGCCGACAAGAACTAAAGCCAGGATGGTGTTGGAGGCCGACAAAACCTTCAAGGAATCCTCGCGGCCGAGCAGAATGTCGCCGGTAAGAGGGCCCGAGTGGGGCTCAAAAGCCTCCGGGTCGTCCCAGATGTTGGCGGAGACGGCGCGCAGGCCGGTGACGATGTTGGCAATGTAGATGCCGGTGCCGATGAGGTACAGGACCAGGGAGGCGCCGTCAAACAGGACATTGGCCTCGGACGGCCGGAAGAGCTTGATAAAGAAGCCGAGGAAGCCGACGCTGATGACCATGGAGAGCAGGCGGGCGATGAACGGCGGGCTCTGGTGGATGAATTTGAGGTGGACCTGGAGCTGCTCGTAGTACTCGGGGGGGACGGGGGCGGAGGTCCAGAGGAGGGGGAAGTCGTAGGGGAAGTAGGCAAAGAGGATGCCGAGGAAGAAGCAGACGGCTGGAAAGAGTTAGCAAGTGAGCAGAGTTCGAGCGAAGCGAGGACGTTGCGAGCGCAGCGGCAGACAGGAGCTCTGTTGCCCTCGAGCGAAGCGAGGACCAAAAAGAGCCAGCGCAGCGATGACAAGAAAAAGAAAGGAGAGAAACATACGGCCAATGATCATGAAGGTGGCAAAGGAGTTTGAGCCGCGGTAGTCCTTTGAGCGGGTGGTCTTTGACCAGTCGATCCACTGTGTAGCCATGGTGAAGGTGGGGGGAAGGTGAGAAGGGAAGAGAAAGAAAGAAGTGTCGCGATTGATGTGTGGTCGTGTTTGTCGGGAGGTTGTCGTCGAAAAGGGGATGACGATGGCGGGAGAGATAAAGTTTGTAGATGGATGCAAGAAAGGGAAATCCGTGCGGGATGAAGAACTGGGGACCAGGTAAAAAGTTGGCGCGCGGCGCGGGAAAGAGCAAAGCTCTGGTTTTGGGGAAGGAGATAGGGCACTGATTGCGGATTGCGGCTGAGCTAACGGGCAAGCACGCAAGTGCGAGAAATTTGGAGACTCGAAGCTTGGAGTAGGTGGAGAGCCTAGAAAGCTAAACAAAAAGGTGCGCACTGTGTTCGTTGGCTTTGAGTTGAAAGAGGTTGAGTAATAAACCAAGTCGATCTCTCGAGGTGAAAGAGCTGTGACAAGCAACTGCGAAACAAGAAAGAAACGAGAAAATACGCAAGTAAAATCGATCAAAGTCAGGCAGAGATAAATAACAGTGGCCGGTACTTTGCAGTAAAAGCTGTTGAACAGACCTTTTCTTATCAATGGAAAAGTTGTTGATAACAGGACCCCTAAAATGCAGCTGGTTAGGGGCATACATAGCTCAGCTTCAGCGTATTGCGTATTGGTATCGCATATCAGCTATCAGGGCAATTGACAAGCACACAATTGGCGGACAACTCGAGCTCCAGGGGATCACTGTAGATTCACTGCAGATTCAACGATGCTTCCCCGATTCCTTATTTGCTTACCGAACGACCCTGAACCCAAAATATTTTAGGTGCAGATTTCTCCTGCATCGAAACAGCGCCAGAACGTAAAGAACAAAAAGAATGTTCCACGACGTGCTGAAATCCTCTCGACTGATAGTTGGCAGCCTGCTATCTCGGCAAGACCGTTTGGAAGGCGTTCTTCGACTTGTTCTTACAACTTGCTTCAGTGGGCAGAATGGGACGGAACTTTGGGAGACTGAAATAGGGAAGACGGCCGTCCAATACATCATGGCCCGCTAGGCCCAATACAGAAGGTCACAGACAGCAGGAGACCAGCTTGAAAGATTCGACTCCTTTTGACAGCTGCAGTGCAGTGCTTCTGTGATATTAATGCAATTCTTCAGCGGGGGCAGATATCAACAATCATGCAGCTGATAGTGATAATGCAACTATGAATAGGAGAAGGCTTCCAGAAGAATACGCAATAGAAGCGGTCGTCAGTTCTAGAACCTCAAACTAAAGACTGGAAATCAAACGTAAGTATCTGACGTCGTAAAATCACGAGTAATGGGTGTCAAGTTCGAAAAAGTAGTATGGAATAGATAATATGAAATATGCTGCCGGGCTATAGCTAGATGGTAGATAGATGGTAAATGCAAAAAGTTGCAAGTTGCAAGCAGAGCGTCGAACCGTGTGTCGTTCCAAATGGGTAAGTAGAAATACATGAAAAGAGAAAGAAAAGGAGGCAAAAGACAAAAATCGTTGTTGTACAGAGTGGTATAATAAAACAAGTCAGAAAGAAAAAGTGAAAGCAGGCAGGAAAGAAGGAGGAAAAGACGAAGACAGCTGAGATGCAGAAACAAACGCTGAAAGCCAACATCATCAACATCACGTCGAGTCACGTCCGTCGTCAAGATCCCCATCATCGCATGACATTACGTCTGCACGGCGCTCTTGCCGAGGGTCAGCTGGCCCAGGCTCAGCGTCCGCGCCGCCTTCTTCTTGCGCTTCGTCTCGTCGACGCTGCCCGTCGTTGTCGTGGAGGTATTGGCAGCATTGTTCTCATCGCCAAAGTTGTTGTAGTTGTAGTGGCCCTCCAGCGGCGTCTGGAACCCGCCGTCCGACTCGGTCTCTTCGTCGGCCGAGAACGCGGACCCGCCCCCTTGGTTGCCGTGATTGCCGTGGCCGAGCGCCTTGGCTGTCTGCAGCACCGACTCGGCCTTGAGCTGGGTCGCGGCGGCTGCGGCCGACGCGGCCCTCGACTGTCCGCGGAGACTGTTGGAGCTCGGCGCCGAGACAAGCGGGCTGCCGCGCGGCTTGGCGGCCGCCGGGTCCCGCAGCATCGCGTACATGGTCGTCGACAGCGCATTGACGCGCTCGTTTAGCTTCTTGACCTGCGTCTCGAGCGTCTGCCGGACCGCCCGCTCCGACTCGAGCTGCGCCATCAGCTCCGCTGTAGCGTCGTTGCTCACAGACGCGTTCATGGCCGGCATGCTCGTGGCGCCGCGGACGGTCGAGGTAGACGTTGGCCGCAGAGCCGGCGAGTTGGTGCCGTCGCCCGGTGCAAGTGTCGCGCCAGGATGAGCCTGGGTGGCCGAGCTCGAGGGCGGGTGCAGCGAGCCAATGTAGGTCTGCCCGTCGCCAAAGGACATGTGCGAGTGTGCCAGGTCCGACTCGAACGAGTCGTTGGAGTGCGCCGAGTGCCGGCTGTTGCTGTACCGCGAAGACGACGGTGCTGCACCAAACGGCGTGGCTGCCTGGGCCTGGTAGATCGCTGGGATGGGAGGGATGGCTGGCTGTCCGCTGAAGTCATCAGGGAACGGCGGGACAGACCGCGGGATGTTCTCGGGGCCCGCAGTATTGACAGCAGGCTCCTTGTAGCCAGGAACAGTGTGGCACAGCTGGTCGACCACGCGCTCCATGCGGTGCATGCGTGTCTCCAGACCGCCGATGCGAGAGTCCATGCTGTTGGCTGGTGGGATCTTCATGGACCCAGACACTCCACCCAGGCTCGATAGGTTGCCAAAGGGGAACGGCTGTGGAGGCGTCTTGGGCGCCTGGTGCTTGCCCTTTTGGCGCTCGTCGTCTTGGTCGATCGGCGAGTCAATCGGCGAGTCGGGCAGGCTCTGCAGCAAGGAGATGGTGCCTGTGAGATCGTCTTCGCCGCCAGGGAAGCCAGAAGCCTGGTTGCCACGGTTGCCCTGAGATTGGTTTCCGCCCTCACGACCCTCCTCGACATCGTCATCTTGGTCGTGGCTCATATCGTGGTTCGAAGACAGAGGCGACAAGAATGCCGGGTCGTAGCTTTCACGCCAGTACCGGATCTCGTCGCTGCGCCCACGCGCCTGGCCCTGGTCAAAGGAGAGTGCGTGCAGGTTCGAGAGAGATCGTGAGCGTCGTCTGCTGCTCAGGTCGTTGTTGACATCGAGACTGTCACGGCCGTTGGAGGTAATGGCCCGGCCAATCTCGTTTGGGTCTGGTGCAGCACCGCTGATATTGCGGCTGCCTGCACCACCAAATAAGTTGAACCCAGCGCCCAGACCTGCACTGCCCGGGCCACCAGAACCGCCGAGGCCGGCAGCCCAGTTGCGAGCAAATCCACCGCCCGCGCCACCGCTGACAATGTCCGACCCGGACAGCCGGTTCTGGCTCTTCCGGCCCTGTGCACTGGCCGGTCGTGGGGACAGACCCGTCCAGCCGCTGCTACTACCAAAAATGTTGGCATACCCGTCGCTCTTGTTGTTGAACCGCCGACGGTTGCCCTGGCTGACAGGTGGGAAGAATGTGCGGTTTGTCGATGTGGCCGCACGACGACGGTTGGCATCGACCGGTCCACCAGTGTTGGATCCCTGTGCACGGTCCGTCTGAAATGAGCTGCGGGCACTTTCGATCGCTAGAATGTCCTCCGGCCCGATCGAGTGCGAACGCAGAGCGCGGTCGTACTCGGTAATGGGAAGCGAGGCCGACCGTTTAGGCTCGCTGTCTCGTGGACGACCAAGTACCGTTGGATCAGAACGAACACTGCGGTGCTGGGGTGCCTGTTGTTGCTGTTGCAATTGTTGTTGTTGGTATTGTTGGTGTTGTTGCTGGTGCAATGCTTGTTCAGAAGCACCCATATCGTCATCGTGCAAGTCGTGGTCTGGGTCGGCAGCGATCGGCGGCAGAATCTGACTATCCGTCTTCTTCCGCCGGCTGAACAGCTTGCTGAATGCACCGCGCAGCGTCGACTTCTTTCTCTTCGGACTGCCACTGACGGTGTTCCCTGCGCTCGTGCCTACACCCGAAGATGACAAACCACTGGCGCCCGAGTAGCGCAGAGTGCTCGACGGGTTCGTGCGGTGCCGGAACGCAGGAGACGAGGCCGAGTTGGCGGCGCTTGCTGCACCGCTGGCTCGGGCACTGGAAATTGCACTGGTACCAGCACTCAAAGGCGGAGGACTCGGTCCTGAGGCTTGTTGCATGGTTTGTCTGAAAGGCACCTGCTGGTTCTGGGGGAGTTGGTACTGAAGGTGGGGTTGAGACTGCGACGGTGGAGATGCCGGTGGTTCTGAGAGAGGAAGCTGAGGTTGCTGCAGCTCCTGTGGCCGTTCCGCTGTTGGGATCCGTCTGTGGCCGATTAAGTACGCTGGTGATGCTCTTGTTTTCGGAGACTGCAGCGGCGGCAGTGGCTCTGCAGCGCCTTCCTCCTCGACATCATCCTCGTTGGCATTGTCCTTGGTTGGTTCAGGGACGGCTTCCTCGGGCTCAGCTGCTTCTATGACTTCTCCTGCTTTGGCCTCTACTGGCTCAGCAGCTTCAGTTTCCGGGACTGCTTCGGCACTTGCACCGGCTTCTGCTTCTGTTGGAGCCTCTGCAGAAATATCTGCCTCCTCTCCTGCAGCTTCATCATCAGATGCATCAGAGTCGTCCAGATCCTCGGAAAATGCACTGACGACGGGTGGCGGCGGAGATGCACGAGTTGGCGGTGGTGGAGAGGCAGGCATGGGTGGCTTCGATTCCGGAATAGCCGCTTCCTGGACCGGGACCGGTTCGGGTGACGGTGCCGGCGGTGGTGCCTGTGTTGGTGCTGGTGGCTGTATTATCGGTGCACCAAGTGGAAGTTCGTTTGCCGGTGGCGGTGCAAGCGTATCGTGAATGGGAATCGGTGCCGAGATGCGGCCGCGGATGGACTGCCGGCTGGGTTTGGCCTGCTCCGGGCTGGACGGGCCAGACGAGGAGGAAGACTTGAAAAATGTTGCCCTCTTCATTTTGATTTTTGTGAGGTGCACTCTAATAAATTTTCGAGATCAAGAGCCACTTTAGTGAGGGCGAGGAAAAGGAGAACGGGTGGTGATGGCTGCTTCAAGACGAGTCCATGAGGGGTCCGTCCTAATATTTTGCCAGCGACCAACACGTCAGGCGTTCTGCTAAAATAAATACCGGTGGTCAGAAGCAAGAAAGGAGAGACACAGAAAACCGTTGGTCCTTTTGAGCTTGCGAGTAATTTGAGACCTCTTGACCCCTAAATCTGGCCGATCGGTGATCGGTTGACCGTTGACGGAGCGAGGAATGTTGAGTCTGGCTCGCACTCAACTGGAGGAGCGCTGTCCTCTCTGTTGTTCCTCTTACACCTCGTCCCCTTGTGTCCGCCGGCACATTATTTGCTGGCCAGTGCCAGGTGTTTGAGAATAAGTGAAAAGAAAAGGAAATAAAATCAGATGGAACGCGGATCGCGTACGGAGGGACGCCGTTGGCGGGAACAAAAAAATCCGACAACGGAACTGTTAAGGCAAAGGTCCAGAGATTGTCAACGTGGAATGCTGGTTTGCCGAAGAGACCCTTTGAAAAGTGCGTCGTCTGCGGTCCTGGTGGTCCTAATGGTTGTTGATGGTCCTTGGTGACGAAAGGGAGAAAGAGACGGGTGGTTGATCGTCCTCTTTTCCACAGATAGTGTGTAAGTGGTGGAGGTTGATGTGAAGTGATGGGCGTGGAAGGTCGGCGGAGAATTAAAGGAAAAGAATTAGAGAAAAGGAAAAACGATGGCGGAATGATCTTGGTCGAACCAGCGGCAGATACCCAAGGGAAACAATTAACAGAAAACTGAAAACAAGAGGCGACAAGCAAAAGGCAAAAAGCAGAAATAGAAATGTGAACAGACAAGCGAGTGTAAAAGAAGGGAGAAGAAAAATAAGGAAATCAATGCATGAAAGATGAGATGGCCAACGAGAAGGAGGAACGAGGGCCAACAGAAAACGAGAGGCAAAAAAAGAGAATGAAAAAATAGAAAAGAGTGAGTGTGTGTCACAGAAACAAGAACGCAAGAAGGGGGAAATAAGAAAAAGAGAACGAAAAGAGAAGGAGGGGGAGCTATTCGTAGATAATACGCTGCAGGACGGAGAAAAAAAATGCAAGAGAATTTCAAGAGAAAATAAAGAGAAATAAGTCGCTGTCAACGGCGGGTGGGACATGGGCAAGCAAATCCTGGGCACAGCATCACGTATCATATCGCGTACGTGCTCCGTGCTGACCAGCACCTGCGACGGGGGGCGATCCGGGGGGTGTGGGTAGCAAATTGGTGCTGTTGCTCGCAGAAAAAGGGAAGGTTTTGGTGAGGCCCGAGGGTCCCTAAAAGCACTAAGAGGGGGGGAGCTCTCAGGGCGAGAGGGATGTTGAAGATCGCCCTTGTCGAAAACGAGCCAAGGCCCGCGAGTCTAGGCCAACAATAGACATCAGAGGAGGGGGTGTGGGTGCATTCGTGGATATTTTGTGCATCCGACGAAGAGAGTAATCGACCGGAAGGGCAGAAATCAGAGGATACTCAGGGTAGACAGTCAAAGGCATAGGGCGGCTGTGTGTAGATCTCGAGCAAATCAGAGAACAAGTGATAACAGCTGCCTGTCTCGAGATTGTTGACAAGTCAAGCATGGAAGAAAATAACGACTCGGGCTGGCCGCGTTACTGCAGGAAAACGTGCGGTTCGGGCTGCATCTAGACGGCGTACTTTGTGCAGAGTGCCTTGCAGATTGGCTTCTGTGCCTGTCATCGTCGTTGGGTAGATTAAGGTCCCGGTTTTCTCGGGCAGCAGCAGCATCTTTCAATATGAAGCATGGAGCAATGAAGCTGGCTGATTTGTTCTCAGCTTTCGTTTTGATGTGGCCGGCCGCGATTCAACGCCGGCCTGCAGCCGTCATCATATCGACGCAGCTTTGTTTTTGTTGTCGATATATTATGTATTGCGTGGTCAAAAGTATTACAGAGGAATGCTCCGTAGACACTGGATAGCAGGTCGACAACACATCCTGCAAATGCAGAGGAGGAGCACACAGGCCACATCCATGAAACAGCCGAGTGGCGCCAATGACAGGTTGCGATTGGGGATCGTCGAGCACTGTCCAGCCAAAACTCGAGAAAGACGGCGTGAGAGACTTCAGAGGAGCCATTTTTGGCAGCAATGCAACTCTGAAAGGGCCAGCAAGTGTGTGGTCAGGGGGTTGTTTTTTCTCCTTGGGGGGCTCACAGAGTCGCAGGGTGCCTTTGAAGATGGAGAACTTTTTTGGAAAGAAAGGAAAAGGCAAAGGGCATTCTGATTCTGTGGAGACAGGGATGTGCCTAGGATAGGTAAAGTCAGGATAGCTCGGATGAGACGACAAGATGGGTGCTGTTTGATAGAAGGGGCCTGCACCCCCATCGAGGCCATCGAAGGAGACGATTAGCAAAAGTGCAGACCAGAAAACTCATGTTCTTTCTCTCAGAATCAAAGAGAGACACAAAAAGTGGCGGGGGTTTTGGGAGCTGGGCGAGTTTGTCAAAAGTTGGTGTGTGTGGAGCTGGGTCGGTAAGACGGACGCTGTGGACAAGGACGTGGACGAGGGATGGTGCATCTGCTGTCGAGTGTCGAGGACCTTCGAGTCAAGGTGAAAGACTGAAGATAAAAACAGAAATATCACAGCAAGTGCCCGTCGAATTTTGCGTTGCATCCGATGCACAACGCGGGCAGCAAACCACGCAATCGACACTATTTTGCACGGAAACGGGAACAGCAGCAAACCGAAGCGTGGAAGCGTGGCCATCAACAAACAAACAAAATCCACGGGAAGACGGACGAGAGACGACGTGGTATCGCGGCCGGCCGAGAGTGGCGTGCTGCTCTGCCCTATCCCTCTCCCAGTGCAACTTTCTCCAGGAGAGAATGCACCTGCGCCATTTGTTTCGTGTCTGTCGTGTCTGCTTGTCGTGTTTGTGTATTTTGTGAAATAAAACCAGTATTCACACTCGTGTTCTGCTCAATCTATTTCTGCCTCGCATGCATATTCTGAAGGATAAGGAGGCGCTGAAGTGGAAGGCGTTCCGTGGGATGGCTGTCCCTGTTTAGGCTTGTCTTGTCTTGGGGGTCAAGCTTCCAAGGCTAGAGAGCTTCACGTCTCCTCAACGCTTCCAAAGGAGTCCAAAGACCCCAATTCCAAGCAGCGAACGGACTCTCGAAATCCATTTGTGTCCGAATGTCGTATGGCATTGCTGGGAAACACGACACTAGGACGATGGGGCGTTGCAACTCCTCAGTATTGGGAGACTCGGGGCTTCGGCGAGGTCAGACAGAGGATGGAGGACGTGCGAGCGATGAAGCGGGGGGCTTTTCTTCGTCCGTTTGCTTCTTTTTGTGTTTTGTATCTGTGTTTGTGACTTTGGGGGCTTGTTTTCAATGTTTACAATTTTGGGGGCCGTTTTTGTTTGAAGCTGCCCTTGTGCAACAAAAGTTACAACAAAAGGGCAGGCACAAGACCGGAAGCTCCTGCCCTCCAAAGCGCCACGAGAGCACAAACAAACAAAAGATGAAGGTGAGGAGTCGATCTCGCACTAGGCAAGAGCAAGAAAGGAAAAGGTCGAGTTACATGGATGCGCCTTCTCCTTTTGTGCACCTGCAGCAACGTCATGTACGGCGCAAATGAAGGGGAAGGCTAAGCAGGCAAAAAAGAGAGTAGTGCGTTCTTACTCAAAATGGCATCCCCACGGTGAGCATGGCCTCTGTATCTGACCCAAATACCCAAAATCGCATGAAGTCAGGAAGGCGCGAGCAAGGTGAACGATTGCCGTTTGCAGGGCAGTTCGTTGCAGGAAGGAACGAACCAACATGGTCCTCCTTGCTTTCCTTCCTTGCATCTTCCTCAATGCTTCTTTCCTTGTTTGCTCAGTTGGTCGTTTGCTCTTTCCGTGCTTGCATAGAACATAAGAAAGCTCGGGGCAGCAAGCAGTCGGACACGACATGCGGGAGAAGAGGAAAAAGAGCTGGTGCGACAGGGTGGGGATCTGGCAGTGTTCTTTCTCCTTCTCAGGTCTTTCTCATATTCGATTCTCACGTAAAAATACATCACTCACTGTCAAACGCAGGAGAATAGGAAAAATACCCATGCCTCGACAAAATGCTGTTATTACGGGAAGCGGATGCTACCTCGCATGGCCAAAAGGACAAGGAAAGCACGCGAAAGAGGAGCCCCCCGGTGCCCTCCTTGCCCTCCTTCCTTACCTTCCCCTGGCTCCTTCCTTGTCTCCTCGCAGGATTTGCTGGAAAGGGAAAGGAGAGGCAAAAGAAGGCGCAAAAAAAGAAAGAACGACATGGTCACGATCGAGAAAGAATGCGCAAAAAGTGGTGCAGAGTAGGAGCGACCACGTACTCGTATTGCGACGGAAGGTAACAAGGAGCGATGTCTCCGGATGAAGGACCGCAAACATTTGCAAGTAATACAGGAAGGTGCATCTAGTGTGCGATGTACGACGTACGTACGCCGTCTGCTCTTGCCTTCAATAACTGCATTGCTATTATCGCGAGCAAGTTTGTCTTGGCGAATAGGAGAAAATCGCCATCCCATCGCAGCCACACAAATATGCATTGGTAGGCACACAAATGCACAAAAATGCACACAAATGCACACAAATGCACACTTGATGCACCACGACTCGCCCCTGGCGGCAAATGCATCTTCTCATCCTATCGTCCCATCCTCGAGTCGCCCAGTCGTCCTATGGTCCTATCGCTCGCTTCTGGTCACCTGCTCTGCCGTCCATGCCGCCTCGCCGTTCTTTGCCAGTCGCCAGTCGCCCGAAAGTCCTTTATTCCTCATCCTTGATTATGCCGCCCACGGGCGAGTCGATCGTGGTCCAAGAGCATCATCGGATGGCCGGTCCATGGTGAGTGCATGGGCGCGAGGAGCATCGTTATCCACGGTCCTGTGGCTTTGACACGCCGGTCGTTATTTTCCACATTTGCCTCGTTTTCTCTATTCCTGTTTTCCTCTTTTGCCTTTTGCCTTTTTCTGCACTGTCGTCAATACCTCGTGGGTTTCCCTATTAGGTGCAGCGCACTAACACTGATTGCGGCGGCTGTATCCTTTTTCGATGAGCTCCTACAGTGCCTGCAGCGGCGGGTATTGAAAGAGGAAAGGTTGGACTCTGTTCCCCTCTTCTCTCTCATGCAAGTTGAAATTACAAGAAACTCGATAGGCGAGGGCCAAAGCAGACAAAGAGACCAAAGCAACATCACGAGAAGGTATCTTATTGTGTACTGTTGCTGAATAGCTGGTACACAGTAAGTGTATCAAGATAGGCTTCAAGAAACAAAGACGGGCGGCCTCTTGCTTGATGAGGTCGGCGATATCCACTGTCGACAATTCAAGGTCTAGCCCCCACACTGTCGAAGCAGACGTTGAGACTCTCAGACTCTCAGACCCAAAAAGTCGAAACCAGAAACTCAAAACCAAAAGCCCGGGTACGCCAAAATCTGTTTGATCGACCCTGGATCTTTTTGGAGGGTGCATCGCATCCTCGCATCCTCGCATCATCCTCTCGCGGGCATTCCCTGTTTCCAGCTTCCAGTTTCCATGTCCCAGCTCCCGCTGGGCTGGTAAGGTAACCTGGGACAAGGCGAGAAAAAGGCACTCGAGAGCACAGGCTTTTGAGACGGCGCAGCAGGCGTCGTATATGTGTCGCACAATATATGGCCAAAGCGTCTTGAAGAGTCTTTTAGACAGTTAAGTGTAAGAGAAAAGGGACGACATGGCCAACACGAACAAACACAAAACATGGCAATAAGAACAGAGTGTCGAGGATATGGCCAGAATACGAAACCCCCAGACAGGACAATGACTATTCTGACAATGTCAACAAGTCAACACAAGTCAACACGTCAAGTATACGCGATCTCTCCGATGCAAGGTGCACAGAATATATTGGCAGCTTTATGTCGACGCGACCGATGCATCATATAAACGAGTTTGCTGCAAGGGACAGGGGAACCTTTTGAGAAATCGACAACAAACAAGAAAACAACAATATACGACGTACAGGTAGGCGTTTGCAGTTTTGATTTGTTCTGTCGCGTTGTTTGTGAATTCGGCTCTTTGCAGATTTTTCTTTCTTTTTCTTGTCCTTTCTTTCTACCCCAGGACGAATGGCATCAACAGGCTCATCGCGCATGGCCGAAGTCTGCTGCAAGTCATTGATAGCATCATGCAAAGAACATCCTATCCTGGTTTTCGAGCCCTCAAGCATGGCCAACAGGCTAACGGCCATGCATTTTGCATTACACGCGAGGATCATCGTCTTTTCTTTTGCCCTTCCTTTTTTCCCTTTTGTTTCTTTTGCTCATTCTTTGTATGTTCCTTCTTGTTTTCTTTTTCATGCAAAGCCAACGGCTGCCCACCGCTCATCCTTTCTTTTCTTGTGCTTCTTCTTTCCTCATCTTTTCTTTGCATTCTTCAACGATTCCTTCCACCCCTCACTCATACCTTCCTGCATTGCACTACCCGTGCAAGGCCTTTGACTGGTCGAGATGATCTGTCGTGCCCTGGCAGAAGAGTTGAAAAGTTGATATAGGACAGGCAAAGAGGGGTTGCAGGGCGCGTCTATTCCCTGTCCAGGCCAATAACACCAGAGAAGAGACGGCACTTGCAGACAAGGTGCATCAAGAGGCGAAAGGCAGGCAGGAAAAAGACAAAAGACACAGGACAAAAAAGACTGAAGGAAGGCCGGCAGTTTCGCACAGATGGGCGAATTGGAGAGCTCGAGGCAGAGCTTTCTCGCTGCTTCAAGGAAGTCTTGTCAAGGGAATGGTGGCTCGTCGGATGAGAACAGAAAAAGGAAGTGAGCTGCAAGCAGAGTTACAATGCAGAATCAAGGAAGCCAAAAGACAAAGTCACTGGCGAGAAAAGAAGAGGAAAAACGAAACTTGACACGAGCAGACTGGAGATGATGAGCGCAATGGGTTTCGCAAGCGTTTCTTCCTACGCGAGATGATCGCTGACGAGTGATTGTTGCTTCTTTCAGTGAGGAGCATCGTCAGTTGTCATAAAATCAGCCACGTTTGAATTTGAGGCAATCTGACCCTTTGTCTGTTGGCCGATACGGCATTTCGTATATTTTCTTTTTCTTTTCTTTTTCTCAACGGCTTTCATCAGTTGTCTTACTTTCTGTTATTTTTGGGTCTATCAACATGTCGCCCGTTTTTATTTGAGTCTTTCCTTCTTTCTTACTTTCTTTTTTCTTCTTATTTTGCTGCTCTCTCCAAACCTGAAACAAAGGTCAAGAAAAGCAGCACGCGAGTGCAAAGGTGCATTGCAACGCTGACCCCATCTGAATGCAGGAAGAAGCTCCACCGTGGGGACGCCTCACCAGCACAGCACTCAACCACCAAAACAATAGACCAAGTCCACCGCCGTCAGAAACATCAGAAGAGACGAGAAAGCGAGCAAGTTGCATCGTGTCGCTTTCTTTCCGTTTGCAGACTGGTCATCGGTGAGGGTAGTGGGTGAGAACGAGGATGAAAACAGAAAACAGTGAGAACTCCTCTCCAAATCACCCCCTAGACAGTGCTCCATCTCCCATGCTGCATTGGCCCATGCAGACCATGTCTAGTCAGGGACCACGTCCATCGACCCATGTCTGTCTCCAGTCCAGTCTCCAGTCTCCACGAGAAGCTCCACGAGCTCGTCTCCATTGAGCCCCTTTCTTTCGTTCTTTCCTTCTTCGGTTGTTCTGTTCCTCTCACCGTCGAGCTCTCCGTCCCAAGGCCAGACGGGGATGGTGAGAATCCAGGGAGCGCCAAATTCATGAAATGCTCCCTCTCACGCATAAAAACCCGTTGCCAAAACATTCGTCATTCATACGATGTATTCATCTGATTTTTTGTAAGAAATCAAGGGGCATGACAAGCCACAACAGACCCAGAACCCAAAATTCGGAACCCAGAACCCAGCCGAGGACGGTTTTGAAGGGAAGGAAGACTGTAATTCTGGAAATGGACTCGGAAACGAGAAACGAACTCCGGCGGGTCTGCCGACCTGGACAAAAAGCCTTGGACAAAAAGGGGAAAAGACCGAGTGCAAAACGCAGAACACAAAACAGGCGCAGTCAACGGTGACAAAGAAGTCCACACGTTTATGGCATTATGGAGCACGTTGAAAAGGGGGATTTGGGACGATCATCGCCCACGTCACCCTCATCCTCACACTCGTCCTCGGCCGATTCAAATTTGGGCAAAATAGAATACTGTTAGTGAGAAAGCCGCTCACTGATAGCTCACTGTCAGGATGCAGCCTGTGGTCGTAGTGCATTTCTCCGTTGCAGGAAGAACGGAGAAGAAAAGGAGCAGGAGCGGCGGGCCGGCCAGTCTGCACAGAGACGCATGTCGTTATCCGTGCCGGCCGTTGATCGTGCGTGACGTCTTTAACTGCGCGGAGTAGTTCATCCCGAGTTGAATCACTCCTCGGCGACGACGGCAGAGGCATCGGGATATCTGAGGTCGGCATTCTCCTCCAAAAAGTCCATCCAGTTCTTGAGGAAAGCGCTGCCTCTGAGGGGAGGTTAGTAGTGCAATAAGAGTGTTAGAGGAAATAGAGGGAAGCACACAAACCTCTTGACGGTCTCCGAGTCGCCGATGACGGTCAGTGATCGTTTGGGTCTTGTCATAGCCACTACATGTGTTAGAAGGATATCTTGTAACCGGATATAGATGAAGAAAAGAACCCACCATTCAACCGCCGTTTCTCTGCCAGAAAACCGACGTCGCCGTCCGAGTTGCTCCGGACCAGACTGACAATGACGGCCTCCTTTTCTCGTCCCTGGAAGCCGTCAACACTGCCGAGCTCAATGCCGGGAAACTCCTGTTTGAGCGGGCCCGACAGCAGCGCAAGCTGGGCATTGTACGGCGTCACGACGGCAATATCCGACGGCCGTAGTCCGCCTTCACGGACCAAAGTGCGGACATGCTGTCTCACCAGCAAAGCCTCCATGGCATTGCACTTGCTGTCGCCAAATAGGCGGGCTTTGGCCGATTTTGCGTCGCTGTCGTCTTTTCCACCAGAAGACGTCGAGGCCTCCTCTTCGGTCGTCTCTGGAAACTCGCCGCCTTGCGTGTCAATAAAGACGAGCGGCTCGCGGGTCTCGTCGATATCGTTGACCGTCGACGCAGCCGTCCCTGTCTCAGCGTCGGCATTGTATTTCAAGTCTTTTAAGAGCCGTGCAGCCACACTCTCGGCCGCCACCAGTTTGCCCTCGTACAGCGTGTCCGACGGGAAGCGCATGATGCGTTCGTGCATGCGGTACTGCGTCGTCAGCATGCGCTTGATGGCGTTGCCGTGCAGGTCGAGGAGACGATCGAAAAGTGTGTACTCGAGCGTCACCGAACTCTTGTCCTTCTTTGCCGTCTTCTCTTTCGTCTCGAGTGAAAGCTTGTCAACTGGCAGATCGTCCGCCTTGTCTTCGTCCTCGCCCTTGCCATTGCCCCTGGCTTTCTTCTCTTTGGTGGCCTTCGCCTTCTTTACTGCCTTTGCGTCTGCCTTTGTAGCTTTCACAGTCGGCGGCAGCTGCAGGTGGTCGCCCGCCAGCACGACCTTCTTGGCCGACAGCAGCGGCACCCAGCACTGCGCCTCCAGCGCCTGGCTCGCCTCGTCAATCACGACGACATCAAACACGGGCGGCGGCCCGTCCACCGACGACGACACACGCAGCTGCGACCCGCCCGCGCCGTGCAGCGTCGCCAGCACGACTTTGCTGCCCCCGATCAGTTCGCGCGTGCACCGCCGCTCGCGCTCGCGGTATTCTTTGCGCAGGTCGCGGAGCTCGCCATAGATGGCCCGCCGTGCCGTCTTGTTGGCCGGTCCGCCCTTTTGCTTGGGCTTCTTGAGGTCGGCCTGGCGGGCGTCCATGTCGGCGCGGACATCGCGGACGATCGCGCCGGCGGCCGACGTCTGCGTCAAGACATCGAGCGCATGGCCGAGGACGGACGGCAGCAGACGGGCCGGGTGACCGAGCCGGACCATGGGCACAGAATGCGGTGCGAGTCGCTCCACCAGGTTGTCGACAGCAATGTTGGACGGGCCACAGACCAGCACCCGCAGATCGCGGCGGACAAACTGCAGGATGAGCTCGACGAGCGTGTGCGTCTTGCCCGTTCCCGGTGGGCCGTGGATCAGGGCCACTTCGGGTGCTGCCAGCGCAAAACGCACGGCATCCTTTTGCGAGTCGTTGAGCGTCGGGTCGACCCATTCGACATCGACGTCGGCCGTTTTCGCGAGTCCTGGCGACGACAGCCCGAACAGAACCCGCATCAGCGACGTATAATTCGACTCGGGCATGCCCTGGATCGCCCGCATCGTCGTCGCCATGCGCTTGTGCGTCACCTCGTCCGCCAGCTTGAGCAGCCAGACCCGCCCGGACTGCAGCAGCGCGTCCACGTTCTCGTCGTTTTCCGTCTTGTCGTCGTCCACCGCCACGTCGATCGCCATCCGCCGCACGCGCGTCACCACGCCGTGCACGCCGCGCTTCTCGAGGTCGCGCATCTCGCGCTTTTTTGCAGAACCGCCCGGCTGCTCGGCCACCAGCACAACATCGCCCGTCCGCAGGCCGTGTTCGGGAAGCTCGTCGCTCGCCGCCGTGGCCGCGTCCCCTTCTAGCGTGAGTACAGTCCGGCCGCCCATGCCCGTGCGCCGACCGCCGACAACCAGGTTGACGAGGGCAACGCCCGCTCGCTGTAGCGCTGCCGGCGTGTGCCCGCCCACTGTCTCGGCCGTCTGGGCGATTTCCGACTGCAGCTCGGCCGCCAGCAGCTCAAGCTGCGTCGCCGCAAACGCCGGCACGTCCACAGGCGAAGGGGACATTTCAAACGAGAGACAGAAAATAAATGAGTGAAATCAGATGGATTTAAATATTTGATAAGAGTCCGCCGAAGGAGGATGTTGGAGTTGTGTTTGGTTTGCTGTGACCTTGGTGGGATGAGTCCCGCTAGAGTGACGTTGAGACGTTGACGGGCGACGATTTCATTGGCTGGAGCTTGGGAGCTTGCTTGTAATCGTACATTGTTGTCAGCATTGAATTACACCAAAATGGCTTCATCCAGAGACTGCTTATTACTACGAGGTTACACGAGATGACAATAGCAAAGGAGATACGACGGTAAATAAAATAATTGTAATTTCTTGATATCTGTGGTATTTGGCTCGCGGGGCGCTCGCTACCTTTTTGCAAACAAAAAAATAAATGGACATAAGACTGGGTTTCTTAAAGATTTTGTGAGGTAAAAGAGAAAAGAGGGGGAAAAGAAACAAAAGAAACGAAACTGCAAAAAGCAAGAAACAAGAGATGAAAAAAGTATGAGAAGAAAGAGATAAGGTGGTACAGTCAAGTGAGACTCAAAAACGTAAAAATCTGGTGAAAAGAGAAAGACGAAGGACGAAAAGAAAGAAGACCGCAAAAGCAGGCCGCAATAAAACAAAAGGACTTTTCGTCCCAGTCTTTTTAATCCTCCTTCTTCGACAGGCCCTCATGAACAATCATCTTTCCTCCGCGTAAAGGGCCGTCCTTAATATACATTTTGTTTTCAGTAACACCGGGGTTGTCGGTAAAACCCAACAGGCACGGACGGTCTCGCCACCACCCGTGCCCAGCAGTGTCAACTCGGGAGATTGTCGGCGTGGAGTGCACATTTACACATCCCACTCCTCCTCCTGCTCTTCGGCGGGGTTATCGACCGTCAGAGCTGCAAACGAGGATCCCGAGGCCACAGGGGCCGCAGGCCGCTGCTTCTGGGCAACGGGTGCGGGAGCCGTGGCGGGAACAGCTTTTGTTGCGGCCGGGGCGGCATCAGCAGGAGCAGCGGGTGCGGGTGCCTCTGTGGCGGCGGCCTTGCTCTTCTTGTTCTTGCGGCCCTTGGTCACCGTGTTCCACGAGTCCTCCTGCTGCCCGTTGCGCAGAATCTCCATCTGCTCCTCCTCAGACGGCAGCGACGACATCCAGTCCTCGTTCTTGTCGTACGATGGCACAGACGACTTGGATGCGTCCGTCTGGACGGCGTTGACGTCGAATGTGTCGAGGGGCTGAACAGGGATAAAGCCGTTTGAGGCAGCCTTGTTGCCGTTGCCGTTGCCATTGCCGGTCCATGCGTTGGACTGCGAGGCCTGGGCGGCCATGAATGAAGAGCCGTCTTTGGCAGCGCGGCCCTCGGCTACCCGTGCCGTGCGGCGCTGCGCCTCCTGCTTCACCTTGCGCTCCTGCTCGGCGGCCTCGCGCTCCGCCTTGGCCTGCTCCGCCTTCCGCCGGTTCTGGCGCTGCTTCTTGGTCTCCACCACCTCGGGCGCCTTGGTGTGCTTCGGCTTGTAGTCAGGCTTCTCCTCCGTGCCTGTCAGGCGCAGGACAGAAGGGCCAGGCGCGGACTTTTCGAGCATGTCGTCGACGGCGCCGGCCTGGGTGGTGGTGGCAGCGAGGACGGGCGAGGTCGCAGCAGACGAGCTGTCGTCGTCAGCATCGATGCCGGTGGTCGAAGAGGGTGCCGAGACGCGGCCCGTGTCGGCAGCAGCAGCAACAGCAGCAAAAGTGGGCGCCTCCTCGGCGCGGGACTGCTTGACGCTCTTTTGGCGGTTCTCCGCCTTGGCCTTGCCCACAATCTTGGTGCCCTGCTTGATGCTGGCAATCTGGCGCGCAAACTCCTTGTTGCGCTGCGCGTCGCGGTACCGGTCGGCGTCGAGCTCGTCCGAGCTGTAGTCGCCCGCATTGTCGGCCGCCGCTGCCGCCTTTGCTGGTGCCGGCGCCTTGCTCTGTGTCGTTTGCTGCTTCGGCTTGCTCTCCTTTGGCTTCTTCTCCTTGGGCTGCTTCACCTTCTTGAACTCCTTTTGCGCGCTGGCCGCCTGGCGCTCCACGCGCGTCTTCTCGCGCGCAAGCTGGGCCCGCTGCGAGCTGGACCATTCGCGGTAGCCGAAGCCGCCAAACAGGGCCAGGACAACGACCCAGCCGGCTAGTGTAGACATGGAGACACCCATGGTTGCCGATTTGGAGATGGTGTTGATGGGGAATGTGAGGGGAAGGTGACAAAAAAAGGAGGAAAGGGGTTTCGTCGAGAAAGTTACCAAGCTTCAATGCCAAGAGGACACAGAAGCGATATCAATCAAGGGTGAAGAATCTCGCGTCGGACAGCGAAAGATGTATATTGTAAAATGAAATGTAAAGTGTTTGTCGAGGTGTCCTCGGTCGTATTCGGATGCTTGCTTGACGGGGGTTCCGAGACGTGGATACGTGTGACGGCAGGTGTTTTACTGGCTGGCAGAGACTCGGAGCGACTGCCGGTGTAATCTGCAGCTTGTGCTTGATTTCTGGTCGAAGCTTGGTTTGGTCTGAGGTCTCACGACTGACGGAAAATAGCAGGTGTCAAACGCAAAGAGGTCGCGTCGATGGAAAAGGGAGCGAGGTCGAGTCGATGATTCGAGATTCGATGTTGGAGGTCGTCGCAACGAAGAAAGGATTGTTGTAGAGCCGTTGGGCGTGGTGTGGAAAAAAGGAGGGGAATATTCGTTGTTGGTTTGGAAAGGGAGAAGAAATGGAAGAGAAGGAAAATAGAATGGAAGATGGAAGGCTAGAGAGATGCCAACAAAATGCTCCGGGACAGGGAGATCGGCGAGGAAGGAGGGATGGAGCTGGGGGTGGTCGAACCAACAGACGGGATGGCAAGAGCGAGCGTGCTGATGATGCCACAAAGGAGAGAAGGTGATGTTGGAACGAGTTGAGGAAGGAAAGCTTTGCGATTGCAAAAATAAAAATAAAAGAACAGGGAAAGACCAAGAAGAATGAAAAGGAGGATAGGGGGAGCAAGGGGAGGAAAGAGCGAAAGGGCGTGGAGAGAGGAAAGAGAGGCAAATGAAACACCAAGAACACGGTATTTCGCAGCGAATAGGGAAAGAGCAAGCTCGTTCCTTGCCGTTTTGGGAGCTGAGGGACTGGACAGGTTGTTCAATAATAGGTATGGGGCCAGACCGAGAAGGAGCTGTGCTGTGAGACACACTTTAGTTTCTGGCGGGAGACGTTGTGCGGGAAGGTGCGAGGGAGAGGAAAAAAGGGACAACGGCACGAGCACTGTAATATTTTACTTTGTAGAAAAAGAAGGCAAAACGTGCAAGCACGTTCAAAAAGCAAGAGGGCAAGAGGCAAGAACTGAGGAGAAATAAAACAAACGGTCACAAAAATCAAGACCAAAAGGCAGCGGCGCGCGTAGTGGGTGAGGAGAGCGTGAAGCTAGTGTGAGAAGGCGCGATGGGAAATAACAACAGGTGGCTTCACCACGTTTAATGTCGCGGCTGGAGGTGTTTGGTGCCCACAAGGTGTGAAATGGGCGCTGTCCACAGTTTGGATGTGTCCTGTTGTTGGGGGCGATTGGGGCTGGGTTTGAATTAGGGCTTTATTTTTGCAATTAATTTAATTGCTCACGGCGGAGAACAGTGCCGTGGAAAAGACGGAAGCTGGGAAGGTGCGCCCAGTATAGGTGCGCTGGGACGTTTTAGTGCTTTGGAAACAGTCCACACTGTATTTAGCAGGAGCATCCGGCGCAATTTACAGTGCAAAAGTGACAAACGTGTTCAGTCCGCTGGTCGCCAGTTCAGCGCCCGGGCGCTCTGGCGCTGTTTATGGAGAATTTACGATGGAATGAAGCGTGAACCTCCCCCACTCCCCTAACCCCTGTACTTTGCGATATCACTTTGTATTCGCGGCCTCGTTTGATCTCTCGCACGTGATGAAAAGAGTGCGTGGATGACTATGGGCATCGACATAAGGAAAGAACTGACACATCTATGAGCAAAGACACCGGTTGCTCTTACTCCGTACTCACAGTCTACAATCTCGTGAGGCAGGTATCTGTTGAGGCCTGGCAAGGAAGGTGCTGTTTGCAACAAGCGAATACGCCCCACAGACACGCTTGATTTCGAACCCGTTCAGGACGTAAGGAGCGGCCGGGGCAACTGTGCGGCGAGACTACAGTACTCCGTACTAATAAGTAAATATTGCTTTGCTCGGTCGAGGAAGAGGACAGGTCTTTCTTTCCCTGCGTGAAATAAAAAGGGTCCATGGGGCAGGGCAAGACAAACGGCGTCGAAACGGGAAGAGCAAACGTGCAAAAACGTGCACAGCTGCCATATGCAGGAGACACAAGACAACATCTGTCTTTCGGCCATTGCCTCTTTTCGTTTCTTTTTTCAGCTTGCTTTTGCTTGCCACGCCCGCCATTACCTATTGTTACCTATTACGTGTATTAGACAAATACGATATGTGAAATGCACCAATCTACCCAGTCTCTGGGCGTTGCCAAGACCGTGGCTTGCTATGAGCTCTTGGGAGCAGAAACGGTGCAATAGGAGGCGTATGAAGTAATAAAGTGATGAATTAGAGTGGGAAAAGAATAGGGGCAAGAAACGAGAAAGGGGCTTGCGTACTGTGTTATGTACAGTGCCAATAGCATGAATTGCACACAGAAAGCGGGGCGGCTTCCGGAGCTGTGTCAGAGCGCATGGCAAGCCGGGAAGGCGCGAACCACCCTGAGAAAGGGCCCCAACTGTAGGCAAAGTGTTCAGGCGGCTTATGGTTATCGACGGCAGGAAGTCCCCTATCGGTTTCCCGATAAGGCATCACTTGGTATCTCGATCTCGGGCATGTCCACGTACTCTGTCATACTTGATCTCTCTGATAATGTACGTGTGCTCATTATCTAGCAGCACATCACATTTTTGACATACTATTTCAGTTTCGAGAGAGCACTTCTTTGGATATTTTCTTCGTCCTCTATTCCTATTGCCCCTCGTTGAAGAAGATCGCCCACTCCGCGACAAAAAGTCACCCCTCATCTCATCTCATCACGGAACAGCAACCCCCGCAAAGTGGAATTCTGCCGCCCGAGACATAGCATATCGATATCGGACGACACTTAAGGTACGACGTACAGAGACGACCAAACCAAGAAAATCAGAAGAGCAAAAAGACGGCTGCAAAGTGTTCCATCTTGAAGAGGCGGATGCCAAGTCCCGACGGAGACCCGCCAAGCTGAACCGGGATTTTATTGTCTATTGTATTGTCTGTTGTGGTTCAGCATTATTAACAACAAAAAGGCAGCGAAAACGAACCCCGGACCGGACGTCGCTTGTTGATATTGCTCAGCCGCGGAGACCAGGACCCAGCACAAAATTACATTTCCCAAAATGGCGCCCAAGAACCGCATTATCATTGACACAGACCCAGGTGAGCTAAATCTAAGAGATGTATGAATATGTGCATATCTAACATCTGCAGGTGTCGATGATGTCCTCGCCATCTTGCTGGCGCTCAGCGCCTCACCTGAAGACCTGGAAGTGGTGATGTTGTCTGTGACTTACGGCAACGTTCCTTTGCAGGGGTATGTTGGCAATGTCTGAATTAATTTGATTTGTACTCTCACTAATAGTACAGATGCCTTCGTAATGTTGTCGCTCTCTTCCATGTCCTGGAGAAGGAGATGGCCTGGCGCGAGAAGACTGGCCGGACGAGCAAGGCGTTTGGTGGTCTGAAGACATACAAGCCGATCGTGGCCATCGGCGCCGAGCATGCTCTTGAGGACGAGATTCTGATGGCCGACCACTTCCGTAAGTTTTTCAAACGATGTTTATGTTCTTTCCCTTTGCACATAATTTTCTTTGCTAACGCAGTTTTCTTTTAGACGGCTCTGATGGTCTACATGGTGTGCACGATGCTGTAAGTAATTTTCATATCTTCCTTCGTTCTATGTAGCACATCTTTTTCTAACTTTTCTAGCACCCCGACCTCACGCCTTCTGAGACATGGCAGTCTCTCTTTGCTGAGGGCTCTGCACCCGCCGCGTCTGGCGAGCTCTCCTTCTCCAACTACTTCACACCCTCCAAGACGGTCTCGCACAAGGAGATTCTGCGCATACTCAAGGAGGAGCCGGAGGACACTATCACGATTATCGCCATCGGCCCGCTGACCAACATGGCCCTGGCGGCCGCCGAGGACCCAGAGACGTTTTTGCGCGTCAAGGAGCTCGTCGTCATGGGCGGCGCCGTCCACCTCGAGGGCAACATTACGCCCGTCGCCGAGTTCAACTGCTATGCCGACGCCGTGGCCGCTGCGCGCGTCTATGCGCTCACTTCGCCCACGCCCGCATCGACCATGCCGCCCACGATCCACGGCAAGTCCAAGCTGCCGCCGTACCCGGCCAAGCTGTCGCGCCCCCTGAACCTGACGCTCTTCCCGCTCGACATTACGACCCCGCATCTTCTGAATAAGAACTTTTTCTTGGAACAAATCACAGGCCCCGAACAGGCCGGCAGCCCGCTGGCGCGCTGGTGCAAGACGTTCATGGTGGGCACGTTCAACAAGATCGACTCGATCCTCGGCGACGGCAGCGAACCCGGCCTGTCGCTGCACGACCCGCTGTGCGTGTGGTACATGATGCTGCGGGACGACCCGCGGTGGACGCCGACACCGGCGCCCGAAGATTTGCGCGTGGAGACGTCGGGCCAGTGGACGCGCGGCATGCACGTCGTGGACCGTCGGCAGCGCAGCAAGCCGGGCGACCACACAGAGGGATTCGCGGGCGTGTCGGCCAAGGCGGTCGTGGAGACTCCCGACGAAGAGACGGCGGACGACGACAAGGACAATGTGCCCGGCGACACGATGGGTTGGTTGAGCGTGCGTAAGGGCAACCGGATCAACCGCATGGTGGGCTCGCCGGGCGAGCTAGCGTTTGCCGAGTTCCTGATGAAGAGCCTGTTTGAGTGACCGTGTGGAGCGTATGGAGGGATAGTTGCTATAATGATCTCGACTATTTGATGAATATATTATATTTTTATGCAGGTCGTGGCCTTTTTATGTTTTGCTGGGTATCTAGTTTCAAATGTAGTGTCCTCCGCTGCATGTGTTCTCTCATATGTCTTGGCATTGCGTCGTCCGTCATTGCCTTTTTCTTCACTCTCGTTCGTCCAGTGTGTCCTCCACCCGCCTATACGTGTTTTGTCGTTCCAATGACCTGCCCGCGAACTTTTGTCCAGTCAATCGACGCGTCCAATTGCTCATCGACCAAGCCAATGCTGCAAACGTTGTCGCCGCGCACGAGGTAGAGACCGAGAGCCACCTCGGTAGAGGGTTCGTCGTCGTCGGGTGTGTTGATAACACGTTCCACTGTGCCCAGGAGGACCTACAACAGTCAGTAAGGTGATCTATATATGCGGATTGGAGCTCAAGCTTACCAAGTTGGTCGAGTTGTCGATGCTAGCAAGAGTGCCGACCAGGATGCGCGAGTCGACGGTGAGAACGAGGACCTTTTCTGGAGAGGGGAAGAACGTTAGCAATTAGACAAGCTATCTCGTATAAACACCTGTGGACGGATACGCACTCTCTAGGTAGTTGTTCAAAAGGGCCGCCATGGCGGCGGGTTCGAAGGGAGCTCGCGAGCACGACGGAAAGGCGGTCGGAGAGGGGGCGGCCGGCCAGTGGTTGGCAGTCGAGGAGAGATTAGTCGTCAAGGTCTCTGGGTGGCCGGTCGTCAATCGTTGGTCGTGAGCTCGTCAAAGTGGAGGTGAGGTCGCGGGGTCTCAAGATCTCGAGGTAGCAAAAATGAAGCTTAATTGGAGGTGCAGCTGCCTTTTGTGCCTTCCCGCCCTTTATTTAGGTGGTGAGGTGCTAGCGAGCTTTCGCGTTGTGGCGCATAACACTAGCCACAGCGATAAGCTCTAAACTCACTGTATGGAGGACGGGCATACAACACATCAACAACCCACAAACAAAACATCGTTTTAGAAACTGAAATCTTTGTAAAAAGAATCGTTGTAAAAAAGGATATAAATTTATCCATATTCTTCAACTCTCATTAGATAAAGAAGCACCGCAGTAGATAACATTCAAAAAAAAGTTTACCGATCTCTCTTCCCCGTTTAGGAAGTCCTTCCCTTCACGGAGAACATCGGCTCAACCCCGCAAATGAGTTGGCCGCCTGTAATAGCTCACAAGGTTCCACTGTATGTCTGTCACATCGAAAGCGATATCGCAGGTTTATCTATATAAATGGGGGGGTAATACGAAATTGGTTTTGATATTTTATTTTCGATTTATTTCTGTATTTCATTTTCGTCGTTTCCGTGTTTACGCGCCCTCCCTCGCCGTCACCATGGCCTCCCGCGCGTTGTCCGCTTTCCGTCGGCCTAACCTCCGCACATTCGGTCTATCTTCACCCGTCAAGACAACAGTCACTTCTCCGGCACGGCGGCTATACCAGACTTCGGCGCCGCCCGCCTCGGCCACGCCTCGCAGCAAGGATGCTCTAGTACAGGCAAACCCGCTGCGGCAGGCCTTCACACGTCTCCGGAGTGCAGACAGTTCGGCCCGTGGCCAGGCCAGTCTCGGAATGTGGCAGATGCTTCCCGGCGCAAACATATCTCGGACACTGGCTCGGACGCCGGGAATCGACTGGGTGCTGGTCGACTGCGAGCACGGAAATATTGATGGTAGGCCCTTCGGTATTCAAGACTAAATCGGATGGCCAAATCTAACATGATAGACGCCGCAATGCATGCGGCCGTGCCGGTCATTGCTGCCGAAGGAGCATCGCCCATTGTGCGGATCCCCGATCTCCAACCATGGATGGTGAAGCGTGAGTTGGCTATTCCTTCTTAGTTGCTGGTGAACTGGTTGTATATTGGCTAACAAACAGATAGGCGCTCTCGACACTGGTGCTCATGGAGTAAGTTTCAAGTTCCCTGGCATTGCCGTATTTTGAGGTGAAAGACTCGCTAACAAACAGATCCTCGCTCCACTCATCCGCACTGTCGACGAGGTCAAGGACTTTGTCTCCGCATGCAAGTTCCCGCCCGAAGGCCGCCGTGGTTTCGGTTCGCCATTGGCCATGCAGGGTTTCCGTCTTCCTCCCCAGACGGGCGAAAAGACTCATCCGGTTGCCCTGCCCACATTCACCGAGTACCTCGACCAGGCCAACGCCAGTGTTGTGACCATGGTCCAGATTGAGACCCGCGAAGCTTTGGAGAACGTCGAGGCCATTGCGCCACTGGTCGATGCGCTTTTCGTCGGTCCCTTTGACCTGGCCAACAACCTGGGCCACCCAATCCGCGACGGCGTGTTCCCCGCCGAGGTCAAAGAGGCCATGGCGCGTGTTTTG
Source organism: Sporothrix humicola (assembly GCA_021396245.1). Taxonomy (NCBI): domain Eukaryota; kingdom Fungi; phylum Ascomycota; class Sordariomycetes; order Ophiostomatales; family Ophiostomataceae; genus Sporothrix; species Sporothrix humicola. The sequence continues at coordinate 155,295 of WNYE01000026.1, forward strand.
GCTGCTGCCAATTCCGTCGAGAACTGCTGCTGCGGCGTCTATGCGGGCTCACCAGAGCTGGCGCGGGAATATGCGGCGGCCGGTTTCCACATGACGAATGTTGTGACGGACGTGTTGACGCTGCAGGCAGCCGCGGCAGCGGCAGTCCAGACAGCGAGGGGTTGAATGACAGGGAAAGAAGCTTATTCTTCCTTCTTCTCAACGAGATCCATCTTGGCCTGCACGTCCTCGGGCTCGAAACGGTGCATGAGCTTGACTGCCTTGGATGCTAGCTTGGGGTCCTCCTCGGCGGCGGAAATCTTGCTAATGTGAATCTATTCTGTTAGAGATGCTTGTTACAGATAATAATAGAAAAGTACTTACCACTGGAACATCCAAATCGTAGAGATCCCGCCACTTTTTAGCTGCCGGGTCGATAACGTCGACTTCGCGGTAGTCAAACGGCCGAGCATCCCAGACGTTGGAGAGAGCTGACTTGGCGCGCGTGCACAGACCGCAATTGGCCCGTGTAAAGAGCGTGATGCGGCATGTCTGCTGCTGGAGAAGGCGGGCAGTCAATCTCATGGTGACGTCGTTGTGTGGATGAGTTGTAGAAGCAGGGTTGAAAAGGTGAAAAAGTGCAAGTTGTCCACCTTCCCTTCTCATACGATGTTGACTTTAACTACAGCTCCTAATCCAGTTAGGCAGTCGGCTGTCTACGGGCGGCAGGCACCTGCTGAAGAGCGCTGTCGAGGCGGAGTGGGGCCTATTTGCACGTTTGACGGTTTGACACAACCACACTGCCGGTAGCGAGGCTCTCACGAGTTCACGGACGAAGCTGTTGTGTTTGAAAAGCATGTTCTACCATAGTAGTAGCTTTCTTCCAAATTTAGTACCCTTCAATAATATTCGGTCTCCCTTTATTTACTTATCCCTTTTTGTACACGGGAACAGTGTGTAGACAGTGCACTTTCTTTGCCGGTCGCACTTTCCCATCAAATTTAGTCGATTTGTCTCTTAGTCCAGATAAAACAGACAACACATGAAAGAGCGAACGAGAGTGAAACAGACCACTCACATGGCAGGAAGCTACACCCACTGTGCTGTAAGGCAGGCGCGGCCAACTGGAGATACCCAAATTCCCCCGCCATAACCTGCAAAAAGCCACTAAAAGAGGGAAAGAAGAAAAAACTGGGGTCGTGCTTTTTCTCCCCGAGATGGAAGCTGTTGGAAGATCGCCGTCAGACTTCCATTTCCATTTCCATTTCCACGTCCACCGCCAGAGACTTCAATAAACGCAACCGAAAAAGGCAAGGCGGGATAACTGCAGGACTGTGAGAAAGAAGCATTGATCTTACTTCTTACTTTCCTTTGCTTCTTTCTTGTTCTGACGCTGTGCAACATCAAGCATCAAATAATACGACGGCAGAACTGCCCCTCATCAAGCTCTGTTTTCTTTTTTTTTTTTTTTGTCTTCACTTTTTCTTCAGCAAATTAGCGATCGCTTTCGCGGGGTAGTTTACAGCAAACGAAGTACGGTCACAACGGGACGCCAACACTCAACACAAGCTCAACAAGCTCAATTGAACGTCACCAACCACCAAAAATGGCCCAAAAGTGTGTTCATCAGGGCTGCGGCAAGCAGTATACCGACCCGGACGAGGTCTGCAAGTACCATCCGGGGCCGCCCGTCTTCCACGAGGGCCAGAAGGGTGAGTGCGGCACACGGACTACTGATGTCAGAGAAGCTTACAACTAACGGACAACCAGGCTGGACATGCTGCAAGCCGCGGGTCCTGACGTTTGAGGAGTTTATGGAGATCAAGCCCTGCACAGAGGGCAAGCACAGCACAACCGACTTCCCGCCCAAGCCCGAGAAGAAGGAGGCGGCCGACGTCAAGCTGGTCGAGAAGCCGGCGGCGCCAGCGGCAACCTCGGAAAACTTGGGCCCCGCCATGCCTCGCACGCCGATTTCCATGCCGACCCGCGAAAAGCCCGCCGACGCTTCCTCTTCCTCCTCTTCCTCCATAAAGGCACCCGTAACCGCTGCACAACCCCTACCGCCTCCCCCCGAGTCCGACGACGACGACCCGAGCCTCGAGATCCCCGATGGGCGCATGTGCCGGCGGCGCGGCTGTGGTGTGGCATACAAGAAGGGCACAAAGAGAGCCGCTGACGGCGGCGACGCCGAGAAGTGTGTGCACCACCCGGGCGCGCCCATCTTCCACGAGGGCAGCAAAGGCTACAGCTGCTGCAAGCGGCGCGTGCTCGAGTTTGACCAGTTTATGAAGATCGAGGGCTGCCAGACCAAGCCGCGGCATCTCTTTGTCGGCAGCGGCAAGAAGGACAAGAAGGGGGCGGAGGGTGAGGGTGCTGCAGGAAATTCCGGCGAGGAGCTCCTCGACAACGTCCGGTTCGACTTTTACCAGTCGGCGACGTCGTTGACCGTCTCCTTCTTCCTCAAGAAGATCGACAAGACGCGCGCCGTCGTCAACTTTACCGAGCAAGGCATCGAGCTCGACCTTCCCACGACAGACGCGCCTACACCCAAGCGGTACAAGAAGCAGGTGCCGCTGTACGGCGAGATCGACCCGGCCAAGTCCAAGTACAGCGTGCTGGGCACGAAGCTGGAGGTGGTGCTGGCCAAGGCCGTGGTCAGCTCGTGGCCCGTTCTGCGCAGCGACGACCGGCCGACGGGCGAGATCTTCCAGGTGGCGCGGGCCGGCAAGGTGGAGCGGTAGAAAAAAGGAGTTTTGTGTAGCAAATGACGACGTTTACGGATAGGGAATGGGGGCATGGGGACACGGAGTACGGTAACGGTGAATGGTGACACTTACAAGAAACAGCATATATTGGAGGCACGCCGGGCCGGGTGCATTGCGTTTGCATATATCAAGAGTTTACACGATCAATACAATACAATCATCCAAATCATTGCTTTTATTTCTTTCGTATACTAAGAATGGTCATGATATGCGATTATATTCCTTTTTATATTGTACATATGCTCCCCACTACGAGCTCATGCCCTCCATCAGCTCGATCTGGTCCAGCAGCATGCCCTTGCGCATAATGTACTCGCGCAGTGCCTGGAACTCGGTGCCCTCTTCCTCGCCGTACCGGTACGACTCGCTGAAACCAAAGGCGCACGCCACGTTGTCAAGGGCTGCCCGCTCCTCCTCACGCAGCCAGCGTTCTCTCAGCGGCGTTCCCGGTGCCCACGTCACACGCCGCATCTGGTCGTTGGCTGTCGTGTTGGCCACAACGCCGATCGTGCCCGTGAAGCCAATGTACGCCAGGATGGCCACAAACGACAGGCTCGTCGCCATGGTCGAGTCCATGTTTTGCTGGAGAGCGGCCAGCTTCGTCGCCAGAATGTACGTGGCCACGGGGACACCAAACAGGACAAACGCTGGCACAACGCCCTGGCGCAGCATCTTTGCACGGATAAAGGCGGGTGCAGCGTACGTGTACTCAATCACGCCCACGGCTGCGTCCAGGTTCTTGGCGGCCAGAGCACAGTCCAGAGCGACCTCGGCGACAGAACTGCTGACGGCACTCGCCGCCTTCTTCGGGTTTTGCTCCTTGTATGTGACGGCAGAGCCGCCAGAACCAGAGCCGGCAACGGGCGCCGGCTTTGAGGCGTACAGCTCCAGCACGCGCGGCAGCGACTCCGGCCGGCCCAGGCGCGCCTGGATCTTGACGTACTGCTCGAGGATGCCGGATGTCAGAAGCACACGCGGCTCCTCGGCAATAATGTAGGCGGCGTCCGAGATCTGGTCAATGACTCGACGGAGACGCGGGGCGGCGTCCAGATTTTGAGAATGCTCGAGGGCAGCCGCTGCGCTCTTTTTCGCACGCCCGTCGAGCGAGAGCAGTGTCGAGGCTGCCGTGTCGGACTGGTGGTCGATGCTGCTGAGCTGCGGCTGCACGGCAGCGTCCATGATCAGATCGGCCGCTTCGGCGCAGATCCGCAAAGCTCCAGCTGTGTCTTCTTCTGAGGGAATGCTGGGGTGGCTCAAGAGTCGGTCGCGGGCGCCGTTAACGAGAGACACGACCTTGTCGAGGTCCGGCAGGACGGCCGGTCGTGGTTGTGCTGCATCGGCCGCATCTTGTCTTTGTCTTGTCGTCGAAAAGAGTCGAGTGTTTTGTGAAGAAAATGCCGAGCATATTGGTTGTGAGAACGATTTTGTTGTGAACTGCGATAGTGCCGCAACAATCCGCCCCTCTCCTTGTATCCTTGCCCGTCTTGCTGTGTGAAAGGCCATCACCGACCCTGCCGCAACTCTCACACCCCGCGCATCACCGCCCGCCATTTGTCCCATTTTGAATTTTGCGCATTCCAGCGCTTGGCGCAATTGCGGCTGTCGTGGCCGCTGGGCCAGCCGACATTGTGTGAGCATCGTGTGTGTGTGTGGACGTCTGTAGGCGGCGAATTGGCCTTTCGTGTCGTGATGCGGTCGTCCTGTCTTCTCTGCCCGTAATTCTCGCGATGTCGTCGTTCGGCTCAAAAATCAATGGCCCAATTCAGTTATTGAATTTGCAGGGATTGGCGGAGACTGTGTGAGGACAGTGCACTTTTCTCGTCGACACAGTACGCACCTTCCGTCCTCGTTGTGGCCCTGCGCCTCGCACTCGCACTTTCCGTCAGCCAGGGCGCCCTCTTTCTCTCACCTAACTGCCCCGCTTTTTCTCGTACCAACTGCGTAATCCTGCGTCTGGCGTGTGTCTGATTACAGGCAAGGCAGTGACGAAACAGCAGTTGGCAGCAGCAAAACAGCGAGAGAGCGCCCCACTTCTCCACTGAACCCGAATATTGGTGCCTGCCAGAACGCCCAAATGCACTATTGGCGCTGGGCAGCAGCGGCCGTTCCTTCGTGTTCTCCTTTTGCCTTTTGGTAGCCTTTCCAGTTCCTGCCAATCTTGGCTCCCAACCGCCGACCCAGCTATCGACGTTTTCTCGTCGCTTCCTCGACTGCCTCACTCTTTCTCTCCTTTCCTCATTCTCACCATTCTTCGTACACAATCAACAACGGCCTCAACGACGCCGTCCATTAACCGCATCACCCATTCTTACCGTCAGCCTTAGCTTCATTTTTTACGTTGCGTCTCGACACGAGCCACCAGACGACCCCTGAGCCGCCAGCTCTCCAAAGAGGCACGAGGTCATATACTTTGGCATCCAGATTCTGCCTCTAAACGATAACACTCCCGAATATCCCTTCTCCCTCCTTATCCGCGGCCCACAAACACAATGCCGCCTCCGCCGCCGCCGCCGCCACCCCCTCCTCCGGGCGGCATGTCCGGCATGCCTCCTCCGCCTCCACCACCTCCTCCCCCAGGCGGACTTCCATCACGGCCTCCGGCAGGCAAAGGATTGGTGAGTAAAGAGATGGGTGACCTGCCTCATTCTCCAGCTCAGTATAGCTAACACACCCCCTCCCCAGAACTCCGCTCTTCTCGGCGACATTCACAAGGGCAAGTCCCTCAAAAAGACCGTCACCAACGACCGTTCAGCGCCTATAGTCGGCAAGTCTTCTGGCGGCGGTGCAGGGCCTTCACCAATGGGCGGAGCTCCTCCTATCCCTGGCGGCGCTCCTCCACGGCCAGGAGGCGGTCTGGCACCGCCGTCCGCCGGCAACCGCGCTCGTAGCAACAGCGACCAGGGCGGCATGGACAGTGCAGGACCGCCACAGCTCGCCGGACTCTTTTCCGGTGGAATGCCAAAACTCCGCAAAACCGGCGCCGGCGCCGTCAAGACAGGGGCCGATACGACTGCTTCCTACCTGTCCGACCCCGAAGACTCTCGCTCGTCCCCCTCGGCAGTACCGCCGCGTCCACCAGCATTCGGCGCTCCCAAACCACCAGGCGGAGCTGCACCACCTATTCCCGGCCGTCCTTCTGTTCCAGCTCCAAGCGCTCCCAGTGCACCTCCTCCAGCACCAGGAAACCCGCTCGGCGCCGGCTTCCACCCCTCCATTTCCAACCTCCGCAAGGTGTCGGCAAACCGCGGCGACCGCCCCATGTCTTCAGCGTCCCAGATTTTGATCGGCAACAAGGGCCCGCCGCCGCCCATTGGCAAGAAGCCTCCGCCACTGCCAGGGTCCAGAAAACCCTCGTCGAGCCTGGCCTCACCACCTCCGACAAGCTCGGCACCGCCCATACCCTCGGCTGCCGCTCCCCCAGTTCCTTCGGCACCGCCAGCACCCCCTCCGCCGCCACCACCTGGAGCTTCGTCTGCACCTCCCGCTCCTCCTCCACCACCACCTCCACCGAGCGCAATGCCGTCGTCTCCTCCATCCCAAAGTCTGGCAGCGCAGGCTATGATCCGCGCACAGCAGCAGCAACACCAGCCTGCCTCGCCGCCTCCTCCACCTCCGCCCCCACCACCGAGCAACAGCGCTCCGTCGCGGCCACCTCCTCCTCCGTCTGCACCACCCCCGCCTGCAGCACCTTCTCACTCGCCTTCTTCTTCGTTCTCTTCTGCGCCTCCGCCAGCACCTCCTCCGCCGCCACCATCAGCAGCGGCCCCCTCTGCCCACCCGTACAGCAACGGCGCCGGCTCTGCTCCCGGCGTAGCACCGCCTCCGCCCCCGCCACAGCGTGCCGCTAGCAACAGCATCAGCGGGCACAACAGCAACCCGATGCGCGTGTCGATGCTCGACCCTTCTGCGTACACGCTGATGCCGAACGGTGGCGGTGGCAGCGGCAGCAGCTCGGCCCTCAACAGCCCGTCACCGACACGGGCAGGCACGACCGCCGGTAGCGGGTCCGTCTCTCCAAGACCTCAGACGTCGGGCGGCGGCACACGCTATATTGTGCAGGACACACGTTGGCGGTTTGTGACGGAGGACAAGTTCCCCGTGGCGCGGACGTTTACAGGCCAGCCGAAGCGGTACCGGGCCGGCCGTGGAAGCAGTGTCCCCCTGGACCTGAGTCTGTTTACGTAGAGGAGAAGAAGGTAGACATTTGTTTTTCATGTCGTTTCTTGCATTGTTGCATTCTTGTATCTTTAAATTGGTTTTCATGTCTTTTAGCAGACTGTTTTTGGGCTGGTCTTTTTTGTCTATAATTATTCTTTATCCAATTGAGATTGTTGACATCATAGAGATTGTTGTCCTCAAAACTGAGCGTAATTCGTAAATCATGTCTATTTTACATGTAATATATGATGTCTCTAAATATTGCCTGCTTATAGCCGCACCACCTCCCGCTTCTGGTTGATGGCGCCGCGGAAATGGTCCTCAACAACACGGCCCTGGAGAATTGTCTCTTGCACAAGGCCCTCGACGTGCTCTGGCGCGACACGGCCGTACCAGATACCATAGCCCGCCAATGGGTGAGGAGATAGGCCGTCCGATGCTTTCAGTGACGGCGGCAGATACACAATGACATTGCCCGCAAACTTGTGTCCGCCAATGTGCGAGATCAGGCCAACTCTGGCCGTCGTCGACGTTGTCGGCGCAGATGTCACGGGAGAAGCATCGCTCTCCATGTAGTTTTCAGGCTCGACTGGCCCCTGCTCGACATTGAAGCCCACGCGGCCCAGCTCCTTCTCAAAGGTTGTCTGTAGGGCAGGGCCCATGATGCCGCAGCGCATGTCACGCCCGCCGTGGCCGCAGATCAAGACCAAAACGTCCGGAATGGCTTCCCGCACGCCATACAACAGGTTGCGCACGGCCGTCTTGCGGGTCAGCCGGTCACGGTGGATCGGTGACAGTGCGCCGTCGTGCGCCGGGTGCAGCTTCTCGGGCAGCAAGAACCCTTGCGCCAACACCTCGACGGCGTTAAACGAGACCCGCGGCAAAAACGGAATGTACGTGAAGCTGGGCAGCAGGTAAACCGACGACGACTGCAGCCCCACGAGCCGCGGCACGGATGGCGGGAACGAGGAGTTGAGGACCGAGACGTGGTGGTAGGGATCCGTGTACGTCCCGCCGCGACCGAACAGCTCCTTGAGGTCGGCGGCCAGGTTGTCGCCGCTGTTTTCGTCCTCGATTCGAGAGGGCCAGTCGCTGGTGCCTGTACACACGAGAACTTGCTCGTTGTAGGCCGCAATCAGGCCGTTCAGGCTGCTCTTGCGGTCAATGGGCAGGTCGGCCGGCAGCTCGGGCGTGGGTTCGCACGTGCATGTCGGCGACGGACAAGACGAGACGGTGGAAAACGGAAGTGGGGTCCGTTCACGCTTGGGCGAGGGTGATGATGAAGCAGAGGCGCATGGCTGTGAAGAGGAGAAGAACCGACGAGACGTTGCCGCTGGTAACCGAGCCGATCGTAATCTTTGCTTAGATACAGACGCTATGAATGGTGAAGCGGAGGAACACGAAGACGAAGAAAATGTGAAAAAGGCCGGACCAGGGGATCGGAGCCCCGAAGAGGCGGCCGTTAATCGCCGCGCAGGGACAGACATGTTGTGACCAGATAAGTGAGTGAACGAGTGAATGCCCGGTGTCAAAAATGAGTGGCAACGTCGGTCGTAGAAGGCCGCGTCAAGTAACCGGACAGCAAGGTATGGAAAATGCAAAGTGCAAAGGTTGTCCTCAGATTGTCCGTATGTGCGGCTGCCGGTCTTATATGAATTGGGAAGTTGCTGGCCTACTGGAACCCCCTGCTTCGGCTGCTAATGGCACAGGTGCGATTGGCCGTTTCGGTGCCTGTCTCTGGTTTCCAAGGAAGGAAGTTGGCGTTGCTGGCGACATTAGTGCCTTCCCCGGAGCCCGCATTGGCCCGCTAGAAGTCCGCTTAGGACCCTCGTTCTTGCTATCTTTTTTTGCTGCCACAATTTTATCTCCGCAACAAGCTCCGAGAGGAAGGCGCGGCCGGTGTTTCCGTAAGATACATTCGAGTCAAATCAGAGTCAGATTCAGACGTCATGTTCGTATTCGAGTGCAACCAAAAGCTGACAAGATGGGACTGGACATGCACATGAATGGAGAAGAGTTTGTGCAATCCGATCTGATAAGAATTTGTGCCATGGTTCAAGAGTTTTTGGTGTATTTTTACTTTATTTTTAAAAAACAGTAGAAGAGTCAAAACCTCTGAAGAAAATAATAAAAAATTAGACACACTAAAAACTTGCACAGAAAATACTAAAAAAATTAGAGATTAAATTTAGATATATAGATATATAGATATATCGAGACATGCTTTTTGAGCCGTCTGAACAATATTGTTGTCTCTATCCTTCTTATGTTGGGCTTTTGTTGGGAAAGAGCCGCCACGAAGTAGCCCCACATTATCGCAACTGCCTCCAAAATCGTCAAAGTGTTCAAACCTCAAGCTCACTCAACCCAATTCGAGATCTCATCAATGCACGCTGCAACTCACCACACAACCGGTAATTCATACTCACGTCGCGTCTCATGAGACACTCAATAAGGCGGCTGCTGGGCAGCGTGCCTGCGCCCACAGCAGCGGTCCAGCGGCGGACATTGTCTCTGTCATCTCACCTCCGTTCTCGGAATCAAATCCAAGTCGAACGGCAATTCACGGCAAACAGACCGTCCATTTCTCAGTCAATACAGTGGAGACAAGCGCTTTCGACCTCAATACCAAGGACATACTCTACAGAAGCATCAAAGCCACCTTCGTCACCAGAAGAACCGCCAAAGGAACCTGAAGAGCCAGAAAAAGAGTCGCCCATCAAAGACCGTTTTCAGCTCATCCCGTTCTCAGTCGCCCTGGTCTTGTGCGCATGCTGGTCCTACTTCTCGGAGGACGGCTACCTAGCTAAGCTGGCCAAGGACAGCGGGAAAGCCTCCAAGAAGAGCAGAGGCAAGGCCGCCGGCGCGTTGAACACAGAGAACTTTGTGCCGTTTACAGTCGTTGCGCGAGAAGAGGTGTCGCCGACGGCATTCGTCCTGACGCTGCGCCTACCGGAAAGCGTGTCCGACGAAACACGGTCGACGACGGCCGCGGCGATCCGGGAAGCATGGCGGCACGGGCTGTGGTCGGTGGAAGTGAAGCAGCCGCAACTGCAGATTGCAAGAGACTATACGCCGCTGCCGAGAGTGGGAGAAGGACAGAAAGAACAGAGAGAGGACGACATCCGCCTGTTTGTGCGAGTTGTTCCGGGCGGCGAAGTGTCGAAATACCTGTCGAAAAAGACGGTGGGATCGACGGTCGACCTGCGCGGCCCGCGACTGAGTTTTGACGTCGCGGCGAGGATGGGAAAGAACAGAGTGGAGGGACAGGAGACGAGGAGCGACGGCAAAGACGTGAAGCAGGTCGTTGTGTTGGCCGGCGGAACGGGCATCTCTACGGCACTGCAGGCGGCCGATATCGCCTTGAGACGTGGTTCATCCGTGTCGATTTTGTGGGCAAACCGGCAACCGGACGACAGCATCGGACTTTTCGGCGATGTCGATATTTCGACGGTAAACCCGGTAGTCCGTGATATCAGAGCCTTGCAGTCTCGCTATGGGGCTGACCGTCTCAGAGTGTCGAGCTTTGTGGACGCACAGCAGACGATCATCACAGACAAGGAAGTACGCAAGGCTGTTGAGAGACAGGACACAACAGGGAGTGGCCGTTCCTGGTACTGGCCGATTGGGTCGGGAAAGGCGTCTCAAAAAATGGAAAAGATCCCGGCTGCAGTCACGACAAACCCATCATGTGTCTACCACTCGGCACGGGTTCTTGAACGACTGGAGGCGGATGAACTTCAGGGCTCAGAAAAGGCCAAAGCGTGCTCTTGTTCTACGACGGGATCTCCTGACAGCGTCGGCAAGAGTCTGGTGCTGGTGTCTGGGCCAGATGGGTTTATTGCCGCGTGGGCAGGTCCCAAGTCGTGGTCTGGCGGCAAAGAGAGACAAGGGCCTGTCAGTGGCATTCTAGGCCATTTGGCGGCGAGAGACCCGCAGACATTTGCTGGCTGGCAAGTGTTGAAGCTGTAGGCGATAAGGAGTTACGAAAGTGTATATAGAGGACATCACGATGCATGAAGATTTGGATAGACAAAGAAAGATAACCAATGATATATTAGAAAAGGAAAGACGCGAGAGCAAGAAGACAAAAACAGAGCTGGCCCATGCAAGGCTTTTTGAAAATTTGAAGCGAGGACAAGTAATAAAGCAAAGAAACAAAAAGGAGATAAAAAAACCCACGACCCAAACGCCCAGCAAGAAAGAAAAGAAGAAAAGCCGACGCGAGGCAGAGATCACTATATGCTCTGCACCTTGCGGTACGACGGCGGCTTCATTGTGCGCCGGATCAGCTTGACGGCGTACGGCGGGATAATGGAAATGGCACAGATGGCCGCAACACGCCAAAGGAAGCCACTGCGGGGAGTTGAGTTAGTGAGGGTTAAAAACAGTAAAAACGGGTCGGAATGTCGGGGGGGGGACTCACACTGAGAGCACGTATTCCAGGTCAAAGTAGCGGCCGAGGAAGGGCAGCGAGCCGACGTACAACAGGAACGTGCCGACAATACAAAAGATCATGACGGGGTGCCACGTGGTAATCTCAATGGCGACCATCAGCAGCTCGTTGAGGACGAGCGCCGTGTAGCTGACGGCGACCATGCGCGGGCCGTCGACCTCGGTCAGGATCTGCGAGAGGCCCTGGATAATGGCGCCCTGGTAGATGGAGACAAAGACCCAGACGAAGAACGTGCGGTACGACAGCGAGCGGCCCTCGGTCAGCTCCTTGTAGAGCTCGGGATAGAGGTTCGCCAAATTCTCGTCGACGTCCTTGTCGAGCACGAGCGACAGCACGGGCATGGCCGTGTAGACGGTGGCGTAGCCGACCATGAGCCAGTCAATGTACAGGCCCTCGGGCTCGAAGCGGATGGCGATGCTGAACATGGTCTGGCAGACGGCGACAATCAGGCCGCGGTGGATGACAAACTGCGCGAGCTTGGCGCTGCGCTTGTAGCTGTTGCGGCCGTGCCAGACCAGCAGCTTGGTGAGGTGGCAGAACTGCTCGATCGAAAAGTCGGCCGCCAGCGACGCCTGCCGGCCCTCCTTGCCGACGATGCCCACGCCGACGTCGGCCGCCTGGATCATGGACACGTCGTTGCCGCCGTCGCCGATGCAGCACACGCGCTTCTTGGTGTACGCCTTGATGAGCAGCGCCACGTCGGCCTTTTGCGTCGGCGAACAGCGACAGGCGACGACCGTCGGCAGCTGGACGGCGACGGCGATAAACTCGGTGCGGAGGGGCCCCGACAGGAACAGGGCTAGGCTCTCGCCGTCGATGAGCAGACAGGCGTCGGTCTTGGCCCGCAAAAAGTCCAGGTGGTCCTGCTGCGCCGCCGGGCCGTCCCGCTTCGTCATCTTGGCGATCGTGTAGATGTACTGGCCGCGCGCCACGAGCTTGGCACTGATCGCCACGCAGCGCGCCGTCTCGACCTTGTCGCCCGTCAGCATCCAGATCTTGATGCCGGCGTTGCGCAGCAGCTCGAGCGACGGCTTGACGTCGCGCTGCAGCTTGTCCTCGACGCCCGTGACGCCCAGCAGCTCGAGATCCTTTTCGAGAAGCGACCCAACGACGCGCTGCATCCCCGCGTCGCGGCCGCCCGTGATCGCCAGCGACGCCTCCTGGTAGCGCGCCGCAAACTCGCGGTACTGCTCGGTCGACAGCCGCTTGCGGCCCACCACCAGCGTCCGCAGCCCCTCGCGCGCCATGTTGGCCGTCTCCTCGTCGAGCCAGTCGTTGGCAGCCACAATCGACCCCATCACCGTGTCGGCGCCCTTTTCATAGAACCAGATCTCGCCGCCGTCGAGGGGAGGCGTCGTCCCGGACGCGTCCTGGTCTCGCGTCAAGAACTGCACGATGATGCCCATGCGCTTGCCCTCCGAGGTAAACGGGAAGATGTCCAGGATGCGCACTTGGACGACCGTGCGGCCCGTCTCCGTCGACTCGAGAGTCATGCCCTGTCTGTCGCGGTACGCTAGCCGCAGCCCGACGGCCTCGGTCCACCGCACAATCGCAATCTCGTCGGGCGACGACGCCTGGTACGACGTTTCCGTGGCGCCGCCCTCGCCGTCGTCGTCCGTTGTGGGCGTCACATTGTGGCACAGCGCGAGCGCCAGGACGATATCCCGCACACGCGTACCAATCTCACGGCGCGTACGCGTCGCTGCAGCCGCCGCCGCCGTTCCGCCGGTAAACGTCGACGAGGGCGTCATGTAGGGCGCGTCGGGATCGGTCGACGCGAAACCCTGGCGGACGTACGCGGCCACTTCGTCCATGGCCTCGTTGGCGTACGACACCGTGCCCACGTGGATCTTCTTCATCTCCATGTCGTTTTGTGTCAAAGTGCCCGTCTTGTCGCTCAACAGGTACTCGATGCGGCCCAGATCTTCAGGGATCGTGCTTGTGCGCACAACAGCGCCCGGCATGCCAGGGTCTCGCTGGATAAAGTACGAGTACACGCTCTTGCCGAGATCCAGGTTGACGCGCAGACTGATGGGCACGATTGTCGAGAACAGGACCAGGAAACGCATGATCTTGACGTACCAAATCACGTTGCCGGGCGCCTTGTTGCTGCCGCCGCCGCTGCCGACCAGGCCCTCTTCTATGGCGACCAGGATGATGGACAGGGCGAGCGTCAGAGCGCACAGGATCTTTGTGAGCGAGTTGATCTCGTACTCGAGAAGACCCGTCTTGGACCGCGAGGGGGCTGTCGACAGGGCCGAGCGAGTTTGGGGGCCAGTGTAGACAATGACCGCGAGTGTTGTGGCGTGGGATGCAATCACCGTGTTGGCCCAAGCCGTGTTGTCGATTGAGAGGGCAGCAGACTTTTTCTTTGACCGTCTGCTGTCGTCATCGCCAATAGCGTTCTCATTGTCGTCATCGTGTCCCGTCTCCACTTCATACTCATCCCCATCCTCCGGCAGCAGCTCGATCGTACCCAGAAACTCATTGACCTTCCTGTCTGGCTTGCCGCCCGTCACCCGCAGCCGCACAAACTCTTCTGTTGCCAGGTTTTGTGAGAGTGGCGACGCCAGCCGCAGCTTCCAGTCCGTCTCACCGTCCAGCTGGTCTGTCCGGATGAATGTCTCGCCGCCGCCATTGCCGCTGTCGTCCTTGGTGTCTTTGACACCGGCGGTTGTCGTCGAGGCCGAGTTAGAAGCTGAGGCAGACCCATTATCCTCGTCGTCGATAAGCAGGTTGGCTTCGGGCTGCTGGTCTTCTTCTTGGTGGTGCTGCTCCTCCTGGGCGTGCGAGTCTTGCGACAGACACTTGAGGATGACCACGTCCGCCGGCACACGCTGGCCTTTGCTCAGCTTCAGCACGTCGCCCACCTTGAGGTCGCGCGACTTTTTGGGGATCTCCACGACGCGCGACGAGGGCATATGCCGGCTTCCGCCGCGGCCTTCGAGCTGCTCCTCCTCCTCCTGGATATCGGACAGCCGCTCGCGGTCTTCTTGCGCCACGGCCAGCAGGCGTCGCCGCTGTGCCTTTGTCGACGAGTCCGACCGCAGCAGCTTGCGCCGCCCGCGCAGACTTCCACCTGCACCGGCACCGCCTGCCCGGCCAAAACCGCTGCTGTCCAGCCCGCCGTGCACGGGGTCCACAAACTGCAGCGTCGTGTACGCCTCGGCATTGGCCTCGTTGTCGCGCCGCCGCCGCTCCACGTCGTCGTACGCCTCCTTGCCGAGCGTGATCATGAGCACAAACGCGAGCGGCGCCACGTATGTGCTAAGATAGCCGATGCGCAGCTGTGGGATCGCTTGCGACAGCGCCACCAGCAAAAAGTACATGTTGAAGAAGAAGGAGAACTCGTTGTACAGCGTGACGGGTAAGAACGACCAGGCCGTGTACTTTGCATTCGAAATCAAGTTGGGCGGGAAACGTGTTGACTGGGCTGCGCCAACGGCCACGACGCGCGATGCCGACGGATCGTCCTCTTCCTGTTCGTTGCCGTTGTCTGCGTCGTTTCCATTTCCATTCCCGAGGGCAACGTTGTTGACGCTGCTCGAGCTCGACATGAAGCTGGGCAGCCGCAGACGGCCCGTCAGGTTGTGCAGCGTGTCCTGGGCAAACGATCGTCGTCGTCGGTGGCCGTGCCCTCTGTTTTGGTTTCCTAGCAGTCCATCGTCCTCCGCGTTCGCGTACGAGTCTCGCCGCGACGACGACCCTTCCTCGTCGTCCAGCAGCCCCCGTGCATCCTCGCTGTTGTAGTCGTTTGACAGCCGTCCGTCTCGGCCCAGCTCGCCATAGCCCCGGCCGCGGTTGTTTGTTCGTCGAAGACCGCCCATTCGGAGTGTTCGTAGGGCAATGTTTGTTGGTCGGCTGTGTGTGCTGCCGTTGTTTCCGCTGTTATTACCACCACTCTGTCCAAAACCCGAGCCACCCACTTCCGGCGCCGTCTTGGGATCGAGCTCGTCGAGATCGAGTTCGAGATCAGAATCCGAGTGGTCGGACGGGGAATCGGGCGGCTCGGTCGGGTGGTAGGCCGGTGGGGGAGGCATCCCGCCGGTGGCCAGACGGGAGTGAGGGAAGTCGGAAGAAAATAAATGCGGCGAGTGGCCGCTGTCCGTCTTCCTGTGTCGTCGTTTGTCGTGTTTCGTTTTCGTCGTCGAAAAGGGGAAATCCGCAATCAAGAAGCCTCAGTCATCGACCGGAAGGCCATGGGTCGATGCCTGGATTGGCCGCAGGCGTCGTCGATTGAAAGCTGGCCTCTTTAGCTTCTGCCTTGTGTTTTGTGTCGTGTCGTCAACTGTGTTGTGTTGTGTTAGGAAGATCGTGTTTATTGTCGACGTTGCACATGTGAAAAGGACAGAACAAAGAGATGTCGACGTTTTGGTGGTTTTGCTGCATTTGGTAGGGGTCGTTGTTACCTGTTATTCGGCCGCCTAGCGAACTACAGCGTCAGGGCGCGTGTGCCACTGCAGACCCCAAAATAATTACTACTGCGCCTGCCCCAGCCTGGGCTAGTGGCCAATCTTACCCTTTCCACTCCTTTTTGGCTGCCTGCGTCATCCACCAGATCCGCTGTAAAACGAGAAAACGGCCCCACATGAGCTATGCGATAGGGGCGCAACGCTCTTATCAGGCACTGGAATCTGCTAAATCTGCTCTGGAATCCGCTGGACACGCAAAAGAGCGCCTCAGAATGTTCGGTACCTCGCCACACAAAATAGCGGGAGAGATACTTTTATGCCAAGACTTTTGCTGTCTTCGACTCTCTTAGGTGCATCTGCACGGCATTGCTGTAAGCGATCCTTCCGTAGAGGACAACTGGCGATTGGTCTATGGGGCGTTTGGAGGAAGGAGCCCGGAGCCAGAAGCTCCTGCCTTGCTTTGCAGCCAGTTTGCAGCGCGCGGACTGCCCGATGTTTCCACGTTCCCTGCTTTCCGGACGCCCCAAACACGCCTATGCACGCCCAAACTCACACGTTTCCCAAAAGAGGCCACTGCGACCAAGTGTCGAGTGCTTGCGTACAGAGTCTGAGAGTGTAACCTGTCTCGATCGCACCTGCTTCCGTAACCCATAAATCCCATTCCATCATCGTGGCTTGTTCCCTCGGTAAATCTGGGGCTCCGAACCGCTTTCCTGCTTTTCTTGCATCTGCTTCTGCTTCACTTTTTGTCTGTTTTTGTTCTTGTACACAACTTTTCACATTTACGACGTATCTTACGATCTTGACGACAACGACTCCCGACGACAAACGACAATACGAACCCCGGCTCACAAGATGACGTGCGCCGTCTAGTTCTAATCTCGCCGTCGTGTTGCCCCTATTTGCTGCACATTAGGTTGGTTCCTGTTGCACCCTCTTGCTTTTGCTTTTGCTTCTGTTTCTTTTTGACAGCATCGTTTTACCTTTTGCTCCATACTCCTGTGCTCCATTCTTGGGTCTCGATTGCTGCTCGAATTGCTCCTTTTCGCTGCTGTTGGGTCCAGGTCGCCTCTTCTCATTTAACTCGCTGTCCACTTTTTTTCTGCGCGTCCCTTTTCTCGCTCCACCCCTGTCAACCCTCGTCGCAAACCTCCTTTTCCGAATTAATTCTATTCATTTTCATTGTCATTTTCTATTTTCCCAGTCTATTTCGTGCATTCTCTTTTTCTGTTGTCCTTTCTTTGCATCTGCGATGGCGCGTTACTGACGGATCAGCCTTTTGTTCTTTCGTCCCACCATCCGAGATCGAATTCGAGATCCTCTGGCCACGATCCGAGTCCGACCAACACGCCCAACGCCTGACGCCTGACGCCTGACTTTCTCAAGCCAAAAGTCACCCGAGCGCGTCCTCGAATCCGTCGCCATGTCGTCCGGCGAGCCGAACGCGGCATGGCACCCGGCCTTTATGCCACATTCTGTCGAGGCTTCGGCACCATCCACAAAGCAGACTGAAGTCTCGCAAGAAACAAACGAGACAAAAGGCACAAAAGAGACGCCCCTGTCTCTCGACCTCGACACAGCGCACGATGCGCACGACGAGTCCGGCGTCGACGCGTGGTTCCCCGAATACGACGCCGGCAGCCCGTGGACCGAGCAGCCGCCCGCACACTCTTTTGAAGAAACATTAAAAGAGCCGGAGCCTGTTTCTGAGGCCGTGCCCGAGACTCTTCCCGAATCTGCTCCCGAACCCGTTTCCGAGACTGTCCCTGAACCCGCTCCCGAACGGGAATCAACACCCGAACCTACTTCCGAATCCGCACCGCCGGCCGTCGAGTCCACACCCGAGCCTGCCGCAGCCGCAGAACCCATTGAGACCACTCCTGTCGCGTCGTCTGTCGCGTCGCCCGTCGGCGAGGTCGCCTCGAAACACTTTAGCACAATATCCTTCACGCGCACCGTCTCCAACGATGTGAACTGGGACGCCGAGGAGGACGAGCCCGAGTGGAACATCTCGCGCACCGACACCGACCCCTTCCAGTTTATGCCGCCCAACGAGCGCTCGAATTCCTTCCCTGTCGTTCCGCCGCAGGCGCAGACGGAATCCGAGCAGCCGGCTGAGACACAGTTTGAGCAGCAGCCGCTGGCCTCGACCCAGGCCATGGACATTATACAGGAGGTCGACAGCGAGGTCAACGCCGAGGCAAAGCAGGAGGAGGCTGAGGCGGCTGCCGCAGATGTCTCTCCCTCCGCCGAGGTGAGCGAAGACCACACTGAGCAGGGTATCGACGCTTGGGGCCTGGGCTCTGACGCCGGCGATGCCGAGGGCGACTCGTTCTTTGCCGGCGCTGCAGCGGACGATAAGCCCGAGGAGGTCGAGACGCCAAGCTGGGAGGCACCTAGCGCTCGCTACGAAGAGGGCGTTCCTCTGATCCCTCATGAGGCAGCTCCTGAGGCAGCTGCAGAGTCTGCGCCCGAGCCCCAAGCACAACCACAAGAGCCCGAGGCTGCGCCTGCAAACGATCCGTTTGGCGAGTCCAATGGTGACGATGACGACGACTTTTTCAACAATGCTGGCGCACAGGCCGAGGAGCCCCAGCCCGAGACCCAAGCCTCTGCTCCGGTACCTGCACCGCCTGCATTTGAGCGCAAATCGACCTTCCAGGTGATCCAGTCGCTGAATGTGGACAATGGCGAGGAGGAGGACTCGTTCTTTGCTTCGCGAGTCGAGGACGGCGCTATCCACGAGGAGCCTGAGCCGGTTGAGGAAGCTGCCGAGTCTGCTGCAAAGCCCAATGGCAGCGGCACCGACCTGGCCGACAAGTGGGCAGCTTTGCTCGACGACGAGGACGAGCTGCTTCTCGAAGACTCGGACCCTGCCGCCGACTCCAAGGCGCTCGACCCGTCCGCCTTCTTTGGCGACGACGATGAGGGCTTCCTGGAGGACGAGGAGGAGCCGACGGCCGAGCCTGCTGCTCCTCAACAGCAACAGCCTGCCGCGACAGCCAACCGCTACCTGCCTCAACAAGCAGCAGCTCAGGCCCAACAGCCTCAGCAGCCCGCGGCCAACCCCTATCTGCCGACGACTCCCTTTGCGGCCGCACAGCCCGTCACCCCGTCTCCATACACTGCTCCCGGCACAGCGCCGAGCCAGTTCCCCATCAACTACGGCTATGGCGCCACTCCTCAACAGACTCGTCCTGCCCAGGATCCCTCTCGGCCGACCCTCCACAAGGCCCAGAGCTTTGCCGACAAGTCCAAGGGCGGCTACAGCTCGCCGTACGACCTGCCCATGGATATTGTGAAGCAGCCCAAGAAGCGCCAGAGCATGCAGCAGCTGCAGCAACAACCAGCCGCGACGTCGGCTCCGCCTCAGGGCCCGCCACCGAGAAGCTCGAGCATGCAGGCCTTCCCATCGGCTCCTCCACCCCCATCTGCGGCCAACAACCGGTCTATGGCCCCTCCTCCGGCTCCTGGCGCTGCTGCATCTGCCCAGCCGCCATTGCAAACGCCTCCAGTGCGCAGCGACAGCTTCTTCGAGGACCTGCCCATGCTTCCCAAGGTTCGCCCGGCGTCTCGTCACAGCCAGTACTCACCCACGCAAAATACACCCTACGGTCTGCCGCCGCAAACACCCAACACTCTCCCTTACCCGCCACAGCAGGGCCAGGCAGTTCCTCCCCCTCCTGCTGCCCAGAACTCTCCTTATACTCCGGCGCCCCACCAGCCTCAGACGCCAGCTGTGCCTCCTCCAAGCGCACAATATGCGCCGCCAGTCGCTTCGACACCGGCTGCGGCTCCTCCTCCGCCGCAAGTCGCCCAGACCCCCAGCGCGACCATGGGCGGTCTCGTGGCTCCTCCTCGCGCCAACCCTTATGCCTCTCTGCAAAACGGTCCTCCCGCCGCCACACCCCCCGTCGGTGGCTCGACCCGCTACTCTCCCTCGCCGAACCAGCTCCCCACGCCTAATGCTGCCGGCGTTCCCAGCCGCTACTCGCCCGCACCCCCGCCTCGCGTGCCGTCTGCTGGCGGTTACGCGCCGGCGCCTACTCCTCCCATCCTGGCTCACCAGCCTCGCACATCCAGTCCCCTGGCGCACTTTGAGATGTCCTATGAGAAGCCGAGAGCGTCGTCTATTGGACACCAGGTGACCCATGCCGATGGCCAGCAGCCGGCCGAGCGCCGCAGCAGCTCGTCTGTCTTTGAGTCTCGTCTCAACCGTGTTCCCTCGCTCCCGCCAACCCGCGAGGAAGAAGAGGACGCAGTGGCTTCGGGACCTGTTCCCCCAATGCCCCAGCAGCAGCAGCGCCCCATGTCGTCGGGCAATGCTTCCACCAGCCAGTACTCGCCCATGAAGCCGCGCCAGACGCCGCCGCCACAACAGCACCAGCAGCAGCAGGCCCAGCTGGCGCAGCAGAACGCCTATGGCCAGGCCACGCTGTCGCCACCGAAGCGCATTCTCAGCTATGCGCCGCAGAATGATGGCCAGCACTCGCCGCCGCGCCGCTCACAGACGCAGTCTCCCGGTGCTTTGTATGGCGGCAACCGCCCCGTGACGCGGACGGTCGACCCGATCCCGCGTCCCTCGTCTGTCCACGAGGCCATCCCGGCGCCTGCCCGTCCTCGGGCCGCCTCGCAGAACCTGAACCTCGTGCCGCCCACCGATGGCTCCGAGACCGACCCGCTTGAGCGCTGGAAGGGCGCGCCCATTTTCGCCTGGGGCGTCGGCGGCACGTTTGTGTCGTCCTTCCCGCAGGACGTGCCCCGCTACGGCATGAACCAGGCGCTGCCCATGATCCACCGCGCGGCCGGCGAGGTGCTCGTCAAGAACATTAAGGAGATCCGGCCCCTCGACGAGCGTCTAGCCAAGTTCCCCGGCCCGCTCAAGGGCAAGTCCAAGAAGAAGGAGGTGCTGGCCTGGCTGGCGGCCGGCATCGACGGTCTCGAGCGGTCGCTGCCGACGACCAACGCCTTTGGGCTGCAGCTGACGCACGAGGACAAGCGGCTGGAAGAGCGTGTCTTGCTGTGGAAGATTCTGCAGCTGTTCATCGAGCACGACGGTGTCCTTGAGGGCAACCCGGCCGTCGAAAAGGCTGTGCGCGATGTCCTGTCGCCCTATGCCGGCGAGGCAGCAGCCGGCCCGCCCGATACTTCCGAGTCTCTGACCAGCCCCGGCGTTGGCGGCGTTGGCTATCCTGGCTACCAGGGCGCCAGCTCGCAGCACGCACAGGCGGACGCTGTCGACTCGACCGTCGTGGAGCAGATCCGCAAGAACCTGTTGCTGGGCGAGAAGGAAAAGGCTGTCTGGGACGCCGTCGATAAGCGTCTGTGGGGCCATGCGTTCCTGATTGCCGGCGCCGCGTCGCGCGAGCTGTTCAAGAAGGTCGCCCAGGAGTTTGTCCGCAAGGAGGTCAACACGCCCGGCCTCAACAACGAGTCTCTGGCCGCGCTCTACGAGGTCCTTTCGGGTAACCACGAGGAGTGCGTCGACGAGCTTGTGCCCGTCCATGCCCGTGCCGGTCTGCACCTCATGACGACCACGCAGGCCGCTGCGTCGCAGAACAAGGACGACGAGCTCGCCGGTCTCGACAAGTGGCGCGAGACGCTGGGCCTGATCCTCAGCAACCGCAGCGTCGACGACGTCCAGGCCATCAACTCGCTGGGCGGCCTCCTGTCTGGATATGGCCGGGCCGAGGCGGCGCATGTCTGTTATCTGTTCTCGCGCAGTGTCACCGTCTTTGGCGGCCTCGACGACCCGGCGTCCAACTTTGTCCTGCTGGGCGCCGACCACAAGCGCCAGGCCGACTCGTTTGCCAAGGAGACGGATGCCGTCCTTTTGTCTGAAGTCTACGAGTACGGTCTGTCGCTGACCGGCGCTTCGAACCTCGGCGCCGCCAACAGCCCGCACTTGGCCGCCTACAAGCTGCAGCACGCCATGGTCCTGGCCGAGTACGGCCTGCGCGACAAGGCGCTGCAGTACTGCGAGTCCATTGCCGGCGCCATTGGCGCGCAGACGCGCCGCTCGCCCTACTACCACCCGCTGCTCGAGACGGCCGTCGAGGACCTGACCAAGCGCCTCAGGTCGGCGCCCAAGGAAGAGTCCAACTCGTGGATCCCCAAGCCCAGCATGAACAAGGTCTCGGACACGGTCTGGAACCGCTTCAACAAGTTTGTCGCGGGCGACGACAACGAGGGTGCCGGCGCCGGTCCCGACGGCGAGGCCGGTGCTGAGAACGGCCCCTTTTCACGCATTGCCGGCGGCACGCCGACTATCAGCCGTCCCCCCTCGGCCGGCGGCGGAATGGGCGCCACGGGTATGGAGATGTTTGGCGGTGCCCAAAACAGCCTGAACAACCTGAACGGCCTGGCCGGTCTGGGTGCAGGCGCAACCTATGGTGTCCTGAACGGCGCCGCAGCAGGTGCCTCGGTGCCTCCTGGTCCGGCCATGCCTCCTACGAGAGCTGCTTCTCGCTATGCTCCTGGCGGCGCTGCCTCCCAGGCTCCCGCCCAGGCAGCTCCTCTGGCTGGTCTCGCCTCGCCGCCGACCATCCACAGCCCCTACGACCCGCACAATGCCGCCGCCGCCGCTGGAGTTGGCTATACCCCTCTGGGTGCGTCCCCTGCTGCCCCGGTGACTCCTGCCGCGGCTGCGCCTTCGTACAACCCTTACGAGCCCTCTGTGGCCGCGGCTCTGACGGCGTCGCCGGCCTATGCGGCCCCGTCGTCTCGCCGCGTGTCGTCTGACCAGTCCGTGTCCGGCGAGGCTGCCCCGCCTCCGCCTTCTTTTGGTGCTGCTCCTCCTCTGGCTCCTCCACCGCATTCTCTAGTCCGCAAAGCCTCGGAGATTTCCCTCGGCAACTACAGCCGCCCTGGCTTGTCGCGCAAGTCGTCGTATGCTCCTCTGACCAACGCCGAGCCCACACCGCCTACTCTGCCGACCGAGT
The DNA here is from genome assembly GCA_021396245.1 of Sporothrix humicola. Lineage (NCBI taxonomy): Eukaryota > Fungi > Ascomycota > Sordariomycetes > Ophiostomatales > Ophiostomataceae > Sporothrix > Sporothrix humicola. Next base: position 178,006 of record WNYE01000026.1, read on the forward strand.
CGTCGTCATACAACTCGTACGCGCCGCCCGCCGAGTCGGCCGCCAACCCTTACGCTCCGTCGAGCGAGCCTGCTGCCCCTACCAACGGTTCGGCTTCAGCGTCGCCTTACGCACCTGCTGCGTCGCCGTACACTCCCGCCGGCGCCGCTGAGCAGTCCCAAGAGTCTACCGAGCCCAAGGAGGAAGAATCCGCAGCAGCCGAGGAGGCTATGCCTTCTTACGGCTACCAAGCCCCCTCCTACGGCTACGAGCCTCCGTCGATGCCCGCATACGAGCCCGTCAGCGACGAGCCGGCTGCCAACGAGACGAACGAGCCTGCCGAGGACGGTGCTGGCGAGCATCTGAACGGCAAAGCCAACGCCAACGGCAACGGTAATGGCTACAGCTACGAACCTCCCTCGTTCCAGCCCTACAGCTACGAGCCGCCATCGTACGAGCCCGATGACGCCGAGGGCGGCGACGCCGGCGCCAACGATGACGTCTCGACGGCGCCCAAGCCCAAGGCCAAGAGCTTCATGGACGACGACGGCGACGACGGCTTCTCGGCACCGCCCAAGCCGGCCGAGAAGACGCGCGAGGAAAAGGACCGCGAGAACGCCGAAATGTTCCGCAAAATTGCGGAGGAAGAGGGTAAGCAAACCATACATCCGACTTTATCGACATCAAGTTCTCTGTATACTAACAACTTAGCCAAACGTGCTGCAGCTGAAAAGGAGGCCAAGGCCAAGAAGGGCTGGGGCCTCACGTCGTGGTGGGGCAAGAAGGACGCCGGTGGTCTCGGCAGTGCCGGCAGCGGCAGCGGTAGTGGAAGCGGTGGCAGCGGCGGCAGCGGCGACCCGCCCAAGGCCGTGCGCGCCAATTTGGGCGAGAAGAGCTCGTTCTACTTTGACCCCGAGCTCAAGCGCTGGGTCAACAAGAACGCCAGCCCCGAAGACCAGGCCGCCAAATCAACGCCGCCGCCACCCCCACCGCGCTCCAACCCGCACTCGGCCACGTCGACGCCCGCACCGCCCGCTGGCGGTCCTCCCGGCATGGGCCCTCCGCCGCCAATGGCTCCTACTTCCGTGCCTCCCATGTCTGGCAGCGCTCCTCCGATGATGCCCCCGGCCATGGCCCGCACGTCGTCGGCCGCCAGCGCCGCCAGCCGCCCGCCCAGCCGCCCCGCCACCAGCATGAGCGACGCCAATAGCATTGACGACCTGCTGGGCGCGACGCCCGGCCCGCGCAAGGCCGGTGCTAAGAAGGGCCGCAAGAGCGGCCGCTACGTGGACGTGATGGCCAAGTAGAGGGGGAGGCGATGTTTTTGCTTTTGATTCTTTCTGATTCTCTTCTTGCTTGTCCTTTCTGTTTATATTTTGTTTTTAATTTTTGTGTTATTACTGTTTGAGCGGCGTTTCTCATTGTCTGCATTCTACATTCTGCTTTTTGTTTTCTGCTTTCTATTCCTGTTTTTGTCCTTCCTGCTTCTTCATTTTCTGTACAAAATGGGCGTTTATTCTTTCTGAGGCAAAGAAACATGGCGGGAAACTCAAGACTACATTATACTGTTGTAATATCATCATACACTACTAAATTACAAGATCATCATTTTACAGACGAAAGCTAGCTCACTATACACTAGATTGCTATGAAATAGTTGACATTAGATCGCATTCACTTGTTTGTCGATTCACTGTTTTCTTTCGTCTGAAATAGAGTTGTGTACGAATATGGCTGTGTTGACTACGGAGTACAAGTCTTTTATCTGAATACGAAAGACCCTGAAAGACCGCCGCTAACCGAAATGTTTTGCCGCCACAGGGTCTATTTACAGTAGTTGACAGCCCCTGCCAAGCGGGAACAGTAGCGGGGTCTTTTCGAGGGCCAGTTGGTTTTAGTGTCCTGCCAAACTGGGCAAACCAACCAACCATAATACGGAGATAATACGTCTCAGCTCTCCTCAACTCAACAACTCAACGTCTCTCCGTTAGAGTATCTCACTTCACTCCTCCAACTCACGATAAGATTTGGGATACGCGCTGAGCGACAAGCATCATTCCACACGCCACATTCACTCTCTGTGGTGTCTATTTATATCGAGCGTATCAACCGTCCAAGAGATCCCTCTTACTCTCACCGCATTCTTCATCTTTCTCATCTTCATCTTCATCTTCACCATCACCATATCGTCACCCCTCTTCGCCCACCATGGCCCAGATAGAAACACCAGTGCCGGTCTGGCTTGACTGCGATCCTGGCCACGATGTAAGTCTGAGTGCCTGCCGTCTTTTTTGTCGACTCTCACTGACCATCAGGACGTCTTTGCCATTCTGCTGGCCGCCCACCACCCATCTCTCCGCCTCCTTGGCATCTCGGCCGTCTACGGCAATGCATCATTAAAGTAAGTGGCTTGCCTTAAATAATATCGACTCCCGCTAACCTCTAGACACACACTCTGGAATGCAAGGTCGATCCTGACGGCCATCTCCAAAGAACAAGACGTTCCTGTCTATGCGGGCGCGTCGCAGCCGATCCAGCGCCCGCCCATGGCCGCCAGTGCCGACATCCACGGCGAGACGGGCCTCGACGGGACAGACCTGCTGCCGGAACCGCTGGCACCGGCCAAGAGCGTTGACGCAGCCGAAGCGATCGACGCCATGGCGGCAGCACTTCTCGCAGAACCGGCCGGAAAGCCATGGCTCGTGGCCACGGGCTGTCTTACAAACGTCGCTCTTCTCCTCCAAAAGCACCCCGAGGTGGTCGACCACCTGGCCGGCCTGTCGATCATGGGCGGCGCTATCGGCGGCGGATTTACAGCGGCCGTGGCCGGCGAGGTCAACGGCGTCCCGCGGATCGGCAACCAAACCGCCTATGCCGAGTTCAATATTCTGCTGGACCCGGAGGCAGCCGCCCTCGTTTTCGACAATCCCAAGTTGGCGCGCAAGACGACGCTCGTCCCGTTGGATCTGACGCATCTGGTTCTGGCAACCAGCGAAGTCCAGGACCTTTTGTTGCACGGCCCATCCTCTCAAAACTCGGTCGTCGCCGCCGAAAACAGTGCCGGCCAGGGCCAGGGCAAGACGCCCCTGCGCACCATGCTCGTGCAGCTGCTCAACTTTTTCGCCGACACCTACAACAAGGTGTTTGGTATTTCCGCAGGGCCGCCGCTGCACGACCCCATTGCTGTCGCGGCCATTCTCACGGGGACCGCCTCCGAGATTGCCTTTTACGACTACGCGCACGACCCCAGGGCCACCGAGCGCTACGAGGTCACTGTCGTTACCGCCGGCACGACCGACGAGGCGCTCGCGGGCCTTGCCGAGACGGGGCGCACAGTGGCCAAACTGCTGCCGCCTGGCAGCGAAGGCATCCGCATTCCGCGCGGGCTCGACATCCCCGGTTTCTGGAAGGTCATGGAGGAGTGCTGCACGCGCGCCGACGAGGCGAACGCAAAGAATGGAAGGTAGGCAGTAGTAGATTTGAGGGTATAACTGCATGTATCTAGATATAGGCTGGGCTAGCGACGAGAGCAGAGCACAGAGCATCTACAGTATAAACTAGACAGTATAGAACACTCTATCCAACAGTTTCAACTATCCAGGTCGTCACGGTGGTATCCAAGAGTTCCTAGTATATCTCTCCATCCTCTCTTCTCCTTAGCCTTCTCTCCATGTGTCTTCTTCGTGGAGCCGCTTGGCACTAATTTGTTGGGTGGGTAGCTTAATAGCCTCAACGACTTGAGCATATCTTGTGTAACCCAACATGCAGTGCCTCATCTGCGGCTCAAGTAGCCATGGAGTACAGCTCATTGCTGGAGAGCAGGCAAGCCGCTATTCCGGATATCCGGGAGCCGGGCGGAGCAGAGCGGCGCTTGACTGCTTATGGCAGTGTCATAAGCGACATCTTTGCGACGTCAAAGTAGAATCGGTATGGTGTGTCTGACGAAACACCTTTCTGTCTGCCTGCTTCACGTCTTGCTCTCCCCCTCGGCGTCGAATCCAAGGGCGTCCAGTTCCCGCACAAGCTCGTTGATCCGGATCACCTTGGCGATTTGCTCGGGCAGGAGAGCCTCGCCGTCGTCGCGCTTGTTCTTGAGCTCTTTGGCCTGCTTGAGCTTTTTCTTGAGTCCGCGCGCCTTTTTCTCGCGGTCGGCAGAGTCGTCCACAGGCGCCGCAGCAGGCGCCGCAGCCGAAAGCGGAGGTGCCGTTGTCGAAGTCGACGCAGTCGACGCAGTCTTCGTCTCGGTCGCCTTCTCACTCTTCTCGCTCTTGGCCGTCTCCGCCGCAGCAGCTGCCGCCTTCTTCCTGGCCTCTCTCCGCTTGGCGTTCTTGTTGGAAGTGTCGGTCGTTTCCGCGGAAGCAGAAGCAGGAGCTGCGGGAGCAGCTCCAGGAACGCCTCTCGCCACAGGCGTAGTTGATGCCGCCGCCGCCGGCTTCGACTCCTCCTTCACTTCCGCACCAGGCACGCCATTTTTGTATTTGCTCCTAAAATTCTCGGCCATCCGCGCTTTATATAGCGCCACGTCCTCCGGCGGCTGGTACCCCGGCCGGATCTTGATCGCCCGCCGCGTGCTGCCGTCTGCCCGTGTCGACTCGGGAATGTGGCGGACGCCGGCTGCGTCCGTGATGATGCCGGCATTCGTCGGCTGTGATGACATGCTGCTGTCCAGGGGAGACAATATCCAAAAGAATTATCCAAAAGAATTATCCAAAAGAAAAGAAATGTGTCGTCGGGTGTGTTGTCGAAAGATGTTGATTTTTTTGAATTCTTTCCTTTTTCTTCAAATTTTGTTAGAGAAAAGTACAACCCAGATGGAGACTGCCTTTTTTGTCCAGGCATGTGCCAGCTCCCACCAACCCACGAGAAAATAAGTGGGTCCCTCCAAGCCAGCCCACACTTCCAAGGTCGAACAGCTCCAGCCAATCACACGCCGGCAGAAACTGGTTAGGCGGATGATTAGGTAAGGTTCTGCGAAAAACAGTGCATCCTTTATTTTGGCGAGAGTTCCCGAAAATCGTCAAACCACTCTAGAGGCACGAAATTCAAAAACCCGCATGCCCGCAAACAACCGTTCTCGCCAACGACACCCTCACGCACCACCTCCCACCCCTCCACTCTCTTTATCTCGACCGTCGCAAGACACCGATCTCTGTCACAATGGTACGCGCCCGCTTTTCTCCCGCTCGGAGGCTCAATTGGTGTCTCGGGAAACCCTCGAATTGCCGAGATGTCTGGACACCTCCGCGGGACTCGGCTCTCGAACCGGCGCCGAGGTCGTCCGGATGTCGCCAATTGGGCTTCCCTGCCGCCAATTCCTGTCATGGACAACTGCTAACACTCTTTCTCTCTCTCCAGGCCGCCTACGGTTCCATCTACAAGCAAGTCTCCCTCGACGATGACGTCCAACAGATCCCATAAACTTCTCTGTCTCGAACCACTGAGTCTAACACCTCGCAGCACCCTGTTCCGCAAGAACTACGCCATGCTCACTGTCGTCTTCACCGCGGCATTCGGCTTCCAGATGTGAGAAGACATTCCCAGACGATCGTCTACAACTCAAGAACAACGACTAACACGCATAGGGGCTACGACACTGCCATGAACAAGCTCTGGGACAACATCAACCGCGGCGTAAGACTAAGCAACCCCAAACTGTCATATATCTTGACTCCTGCTAACGTTTACAGCGCCAATGGAAGGACATCCGGTCCAAGTACCTCGAGGGCGGCGACGAGGACGACGAGTAAATGTTGACGAACGGACGACGACGAACAAAATATAATACAACAAAAATACACTCGGAAAACGGACGGATGGCGGAAGCGAAAGACGGAAGACGGAGACATGGATAGACAGCATCGGAGCGGTGGTCTTTGATTTCAAAACTTCTCTCCGATGGCCACTCGCCGTGTGGTACGGCGGGTTGGGTCCCTTTTTGTACAAAAACCACAACCTCCCTAGATAGGGCTATTTCGAAATAGACATTTCATCAACCAAGTTGCGAAGAAACAGTGAAGAAGACGGTGTCGTTGAATGTATGTCGAAAGTCAGTTAATGTTCTCTCAATATCATCACGTGACTACATGTCACAAGTTACCTGCCCCCGAGCCTTCTCCTCGCCGCTTGAACCGATGACGGGATCACGGACAATGCCGTCTGGGCCGCTCGAGTGCCCAAGTGCCGGGCACAGCATTGCGTGATTTGGATGAGGGTAAAAAAGAGAAGAAATGCCGTTAGGAGCGGAGCAGGGGATGGCGACTGCTTGCATTTACGCAAAGTCCGAGAGATCGGGGGAAGAAGAGACGAAAGAAAAATGAAAAAAAGGCAAAATACCAAGCTTCCTGTTCCGCTGGAGTATTTCGTGCATACACCATCCGCTCTTGCCGTTGACATGTCGAGCTGAATAATATACGCATGAGTCTGTGCAGCGTATTGTGACAATAAGAGCGCTCCTCGCCATACGCTCTTTCCATCACAAACCAACTTGACACTGGCGCCTGCCTTTCCTGAAACCCCGCCGACTGCACCCTGGAGTAACTTCCCAGACGGAGAAGTAACAGGCTTGTGACGTGCCTTTGCGCCTCCAAAACTGCCCCAAAATTGCCCTAAATCGCGCCTTCCTAGGGGCAACCTTCTCAACCCAACCTCAGCCAACCCCCACCTCAGCTTCAGTTAGCGGCAACAAAAAGGCAGTAGCGACCGACTACGGCCAGACCAGGCCGCACAACAGCACGCTACACGGGAAGGTGGCAGGACGGTGACGAAAAGACAATCATCACACAACTTGAACCCTACCTCACCTCTTTTGCTGTTTTGCACTTTTGCCCCAACGCCTCCTTCCCAACTAAAGGAGCTTCTCTTGACACAAAAGAGCCTCCATTTTCTTTTCTTTTCTTCTTTCTTTCTTTCTCTCTTTTCATCTTCCATAGCTGTTGGAGTTGATTCTTTTTGTTTGCTTTGTCGGGATTCTGTTTCAGCTCAACCCCATCTCCACCCCCAAATCGACTTTGACTTCGACTCAACCCACGATCTCGACACCGACTAGAATAGCTTCAGTTTTTGACGGGCCAACATCTGACGACACACGACCACGAACACATAGTCGTCTCTCTCCCATGGCAAGCCGTCGACAGGCCTGAGGAACGACGCCGACTCGCTCCGACTTCCTTTTTGACGACATCACCCCGCCATCGATTTGACATCTCACTTCGACCTCTCAACCTCACTTCCTCCCCCTCCCCCACCATCATGGCCATGTCCACCCAGGAACGGCAGCTCTGCCAGTTCCTCCAGAGCCTCAACACCCAGTACAACAACCGCTACAACGAAAATGTGGCCGACCAGCTGCTCGGCAGTCTGTTTTGGTGCATGGCCAACGGCAAGGAGGAGTACATGAACCTGTTCTTCCCGACCGTCGGCGGGCCATTGCGAGGCGGCACCCTCAAGCTCAGCGAGGCCCAGGGCGCCGTCAACGGTGCCGAGTACACTGAGGCTGCCCGCGGCCACGCTTGCGGACACATTTTTCGACAGGGCGAGGCAACGTATTCGTGCAAGACGTGCGGCACCGACGACACGTGCTGTCTCTGCAGCCGGTGCTTCGAGGCCACCGACCACCGCGGGCACATGGTGCGCATCAGCGTGTCGCCGGGGAACAGCGGGTGCTGCGACTGCGGCGACCCAGAGGCCTGGAAGACGCCCATGTTCTGCACCATCCACTCTGCCTGGGAAGACGGGCCGGGACACGGACATGCCCACGACCAGGGTCAGGGCCAGTCTAGCACCGGCAAGGACAAGGGAAAAGCGGCCGGGACGCCGGCGGACCTTGAGGCGAGCATCCGCATGACAATCGGCCGCGCCCTCGACTTTATGTGCGACGTAATTTCGTGCTCGCCCGAGCAGCTGCGCCAGACGAAAACCCTCGAGTCCATCCAGCAGGACGAGCGCATGTCGCGGCTGTCGGCCGCCTACAGCGGCGACGATTCCGGCGAGCCCAGCGACAGCACGCCTGCCGACGAGTTTGCCGTCCTCTTGTGGAACGACGAGAAGCACACCGTTACCGACGTCATGCACCAGGTCGCCCGCGCCTGCCAGACCACCCTGCCCAACGGCCTGGCCCGCGCCTACGAGACCGACGAAATCGGCCGCAGCCTGCTCATGCACTCCAAGAGCATCGAAGAACTCTTAAATGCGGCCCGCATTCTCGAGGACATCAAAGTCACCGTCACCATCCGCTCGTCGCGCGACACGTTCCGCGAGCAAATGTGCGGCACCATCATCGAGTGGCTGGGCGACATCTCCGGCTGCAGCGTCGGCAACGACCACAGCATCCTGCGCCGCGTCGTCTGCGAAGAGCTGCTGCGGCCCTGGCGCAAAGGCAGCCCGGCCACCCACGCCATTGTGGGCGCCAACGGCATCGACGACGAGGAACTGCTCACACAAGACCCAGAGTCCAACCCCGTGCTGGCCCACGAGATTGGCCTGCTTCGAATGCGTCGGGCCGCCGCCGCGGCCGCCCAGACCCAGGCCGCCCTCGCTGCCGGGAACATGGGCGGCATGATGGACGACGATGATGACGACTTTGACGACGACGACGATATGGACGGCTTTATTGAAGCCCTCGACGACGAAGAAGACGACGAAGAAGATGACGATTACGACGAGGCCGAACTGCTCGAGGCCGCCGGCGCCGACAACGACGCTCAGCGGGCTGTCCTGGGCGCCGCCATCATGCAGATGCTCAGCGGCGAGATTGGCGTCGACAACGACGACATGATGATGCTCGACGTGCAGGACGGGCAAGCTGCGGGAGCGGGAGAAGGTGCTGCACAGGCTGCAGAAGGCGCACAAGCCGGCGAGGCCGCCAACAACAACAACAACGATGCTGCCAATGAAATGGTGGTCGAGAGTGAGGCCCAGCCAGAAGGCGAGCGCGCAACGAGCGGCTTTGCCGTCCCTCTGCCTCCGCCGCCACCTCCAGTGCCTCCCCACGCCACTGCACCGTCGTCGCAGTCCCGGACAACATCGTCGCGCTCGCGCAGAGGATCGGCCCCTCTTAACGCAGACGGCTCGACCTCTGCCTCGAGAAGCGGCGGCGCAGCGGCAACATCCACCTCTCGCCGCAACCCCCGCGACCGCGACGTGACGCCCTCGGACTCGGACACCGCCGAGCCGCTGATTGCCCCGACCTTTGCCAAGTCCGGCCTCGACATCCCCAAGACGCCCGGCAACAATGTTTTATCTGATAGAGCTGAGCCGCCCAACCCCGGCAAGTACTGGCTCGGCGTGCCGCCCGACTATATGGAGGTCGAGGGTGTCCCGCCGGCCGAGGACCTGTTCCAGCGCGTGCGTCTCGACTGGCTGATCCTGTTCGATCTGCGCATGTGGAAGAAGGTGCGCAACGACCTGCGCTCGCTCTACATCTCGACCGTCGTCACGATCCCCGAGTTCAAGCGCGTTCTGGGCCTGCGCTTTGCCGGTCTCTATACGACCCTGGCGCAGCTGTACCTCATTGGCGACCGCGAGCCCGACCATTCCATCATCAACATCTCGCTGCAGATGCTGACCACGCCCTCGATTACGACCGAGATTGTCGAGCGCGGCAACTTCTTGACGAGCCTCATGGCCATCCTGTACACCTTTTTGACGACGCGCCAGGTCGGCCACCCGTGGGACGTGTCGTCCAACGCCGTGCTAGCCTTTGACTCGGGTTCTGTGACGAATCGACGCATGTATCACTTTTTCGTCGACCTCAAGTACCTGTTCAGCTCGCCGCACGTGCAAAAGTGCCTGCGCACCGAGGACCGCTACATGATGCAGTTCCTCGACCTCGTCAAGCTGCACCAGGGCATCTGCCCCAACACGCGCGCCGTCGGCGAGCACGTCGAGTACGAGACGGGCACCTGGATCAGCGCCTCGCTGATCACGCGCGAGATCAACCGCCTGTGCCGCCAGTTCTCGGACGCCTACCGTAACCTGCCGACCGACGATTTGGGGAATTTGGCCAAGGCGATCCGCTACACGGCCAAGACGGTCATTCTCAACTCGATCGGGTCGGAGCGCCAGCGGTTCACCCAAGCAGAAATCCGCGACGAGGTGCACTTCCGCGTGCTGAGCGATTTCGAGTTTGACACCGAGGCCGCCTACTACGACGTCGTACGCTTTGTCGTCGAGGAGCAGCCCATCAGCTTCCACCACGCGCTACACTACACACTGTCGTGGCTGATCGAGTGCGGCAAGTCGCTGTCCCTGGACAACCTGCGCAACTACCTGAGTTTTACGACGCAGGAACTCAAGGCGCACCCGCGGTCCATGGGCCGCAAGCTCATGCCGCGGCGCGCCAACATGACGCCCGAGGATTATCTGATGGCCGCCTTCGACTATCCGCTGCGCGTCTGTGCCTGGCTCGCGCAGATGAAGGCCGGCATGTGGGTGCGCAACGGTATCAGCCTGCGCCACCAGGCCGGCACCTACCGCGGCGTCAGCCAGCGCGACGTCGCCCACCACCGCGATATTTTCCTGCTGCAGACGGCGCTGGTCGTCTGCAACCCGAGCCGCGTGCTCGTGTCGATGATTGACCGCTTCGGCATGGAGCGCTGGGTCAAGGGCATCTTTGAGCAAAAGGCCGAGGCGCAGGACGACTCGCAGCACCTGGACGTGGTCGAGGACATGATCCACCTGCTGATTGTGCTCGTGAGCGACCGCACGTGCCTGGTGGAGGCGGCCGACGACAACGCCACGCAGCTGCTGGCGCTGCGCCGCGACATTATCCACGTGCTTTGCTTCAAGCCGCTGTCGTACACGGACATTTGCAACAAGCTGCCGGACCGGTTCCAAGAACAGGAAAACTTCCAGGACGTGCTCGAGGAGATGGCGACGTTCAAGTCGCCCGACGGAAATACCGATGTCGGCACGTTTGAGCTGGACCCCAAATACATTGAAGAGGTCGACCCGTACAGCGCGCACTACAACAAGAACCAGCGCGAGGAGTCCGAGACGGCGTACCGCAAGTGGATGGCCAAGAAGACGGGGCAGGCGGCCGAGTCGATTGTATACGAGCCGAAGCTGCAGCCGATCACGTCGGGCGCGTTTGTCGGGCTGTCGGATTTCACGAGCACGGGCGTCTTTGCGCAGCTCATCTACTACTCGCTGCTGTACCCGCTTGTTTCCCAGAAACTGACGCCGACGGTGCCCTCGACGCGCATCGAGACGTTTTTGCAGGTGGTGCTGCACCTCGTGCTGATTGCCATTGCCGAAGACAAGACGTATGGCGCCGGCACAGGCGCTCAGGAGAGTGACCCCAACGCGGCGTCGTTTATCCGCTTCGCGCTCAACCAGCAGGCGCGCAGCAACTTCATGCCCGAGTCGCCCGAGGCCAAGACGATCGTGGCGCTGCTGGACATGATGTCGACCAAGGACGAGTTCAAGGCGTGCCACCCCAAGATCACGCTGATTCTCAAGCGGATGCGCCAGAAGCGCCCCACAGACTTTGAGTCGGCGTATGCGCGGCTGGGCGTGTCGGTGGACCGCATCAGCACGGCGTCGCCGGCGTACGACAGCAGCAACGCGCACGAGGAGCGCGAGCGCAAGAAGCGCGCGGCGCTGGACCGGCAGCGGCGCGTGATGGAGCAGTTCCAGGAGCAGCAAAAGAGCTTCCTGGCCAACCAGGGCGACATTGACTGGGGCGTCGTCGATGATGAGGGCGATGAGGACGAGGACATGGAGGCGTCGGCGACGGCACAGAGCGAAAAGAAGCTGTGGAAGTACCCGAGCGGGACGTGCATTCTGTGCCAGGAAGAGACGGACGACCGGCGCCTGCACGGCACGTTTGCCTTTTTTACCGAGTCTTTGATTCTGAGACAGACCGACCTGCAGGACCCCGACTTTGTGCGCGAGGCGGCGTCCACCCCCAAAAACCTGGACCGGTCGGCCGAGAGCATCCGGCCCTTTGGCGTGGCGCACGAAAACCGCCAAAAGGTCATCAAGATCGGCACGGACGGCGAGCCGTTTGAGTCGGAGCGGCAGGTCATCGGCAAGGGCTTCCCGTCCAAAAACTGCCAGCCCGGCGTGCTGTCGGTCGGCTGCGGCCACATTATGCACCACCACTGCTTCGAGGCGTACTTTGAGGCGACGCTGCGCAGACACAACCAGCAGATCGCGCGCCACCACCCCGAAGACACGGACCGGCTCGAGTTTGTGTGTCCGCTGTGCAAGGCTCTGGGTAACGCGTTCCTGCCCATTGTCTGGAAGGGCAAGGAGGAGTCGTACCCGGGGGCGCTGGTGCCGACGACGTCTTTTGCCGCGTTCTTGGACGACCAGATGGCCGGCCAGGGCTATTATGTCTTGAGCGCGCCGCGGCCGCCCGACGACGTACAGATTTCGCAGCGGCAGTACGTTGGCTCGTCGATGCTGAGCAGTGTGTCCGAAAAAGCGTCGCAGCTGGTCTACGAGGCCTGGGAGCGGCTCCCGCAGAGCCCGCACTACCTCCAAGGTCCCGCGTCAGGATCGGGTCCTGGTGGTCCTCTGGGTGCAGCCGGCTGGCCGCCAATTCCTGCCGCCATGGCCGGTGCGGCTGCGGCAGCTGCTGCCGCTATTGGTGTTGGAGGCGGTGGAGCAGCAGCTGGAGGAGGAGGCGCCGGAGCAGGCCCAGCCTCGGCTGGCGCAGGGTCTGTGACGGGCGGCGGCGCACGCAACCAGCCGGAGCTCGCCAACGTGGTGCGCGACCTCGTGTCGGCGTACCGGCGGCTGAAGCGCACGCTCCGGACCAACGACCTGCCGATGCTGCAGGTCGCCGACAACGGCCGCGGGCGCAACGAGCTCTACGGGACGGACACGCTCGCGCAGGCGGTCGGCTACTCGATCTCGGCGGCCGAAATCCAGCAGCGCGGCACGGACGCCGAATACGGCATGACGTTGCTCTCGAAAATTCCAGAGCAGACCCTGACCCATTTGAGGATCCTGAGCGAGACAGTCACGTCGTACATTGCCGTTGGCGCGCAGAGACACGGCGGCGACAACCGCGTCGAGCGCGAGTACCGGCGCGACGCCGAGCGGCAGCACATCCAGCTGTTTGTGACCATGTATTTTGGCCAAGAAACCGAGTCGACGGCACAGCCGACGACCAAGCACGACCCGCTGCTCGGCATGGACCCGTTCATCTTCCTGGCCGAGAGCGTGTTCGGCATGGCACCCTCTCTAAAAATGGAGGTCGCGCACGTGGTGCGGCTGTGCTACCTGGCCGAGCTGGTCAAGGTTGTGTACCACATGGGCCGCAACATTCCCGTGTCGGCGTGGCTCAACGAGCTGATGAACAGCACCAACAGTGGCGACAGCGACAAAGACCCCGCGCTGGCCAACTTTGCGCAGTTCTGCCTCAAGATTGCGCACATGGACCTGGAGTCGCGCACAAACAACAGCAGCAACAGCGGCCGGCGGCCGGCGGGCGTCATCGACGCGTCGCTCCTGGCCACGGACGCGCTCGGCGCCAACCGCGGCTTTGAGCAGGACGGCGTCAACACGCTCGAGGACTACTACAACTTTGTCAAAAAGTACGCTCTCGTCTTTTTGAGAAAAACAGTCGTCCTCATGTACGCGCACGCCGGCGTCGACTTTAACACGCACGTGTCGCCGGCGCCTGAACTGTCCGAGCTCGAGCGACTGTCCGAAGTCCTCAAAGTGCCCTCGTTTGACGACATGTGCACGGCCCTGACCGTCCACGCGCCGTCGGCCGGCTGGCCCGCCTCGACGGAGCAGCTCGTCAACGGCTGGGTGCACCACTACTACACGCACACCTGGGCCAAGTACAAGGGGGCGGCAGCGACAGTCTCGGGAGCAAGCTCTTCCACGCCCGCAGACGGCAGCACCTACATGGTGGGTCCAGAGGATGAATCCACAAGCAGCGCCGGAAAAGCGGTCAGTACTTCGACAGACGCCACCGCACTGGCTCCACCCCCCTCGGCCCTCCTCAGCCACCCCGGCATCTACGAACTCGTCGGCCTCCCGCAGCACTTTGAGCAGCTGCTCGACGAGTGCACGCGCGCGCGCTGCCCGACCACCGGCAAGGACGTCTCGGACCCCATGATTTGCCTGCTGTGCGGCGAAGTCTTTTGCGGCCAGGCCATCTGCTGCCTCAAGGAAGAGCGTATTGGGAGGACCAACGCCCGCCGGCGCATCGGCGGCGCCCAGCAGCACATGCGCCGCTGCCAGCGCAACATGGGTCTGTTCCTCAACATCCGCAAGTGCTGCATCTATTACCTGCACCGCATGTCCGGGTCGTACGGCTATGCGCCCTACATTGACAAGTACGGCGAGGTGGACCTGGGGTTCCGGCATGGGCGCCCGCTCCAGCTCAACCAACGCCGCTACGACGCCATGCTGCGCGCCGTCTGGCTGAGCCACGGCGTGCCGAGCTTCATCAGCCGCAAGCTCGAGATGGACATTAACAACGGCGGGTGGGAGACTATATAGAAAAAATATGGGGTATTCTTGGTCTTATTGGGCCGCGCTGGCGGCGGTTGATATAATTTTGCTTCTGCTTTTGCTTCTTGTCTGGCCTTTTTATCTTTCGTTTGTGTTTCCATTTTGTTTCATCTTGTCTCCTTTCTTTACAAACGGCCAGTATCTTATTATGGGAGCAGATAGTCAGGCGCTTATAGACGTCTTTTGATTACTAGTTATTCTTATTCACTTCACTCTTATTACTTTCTTGTTCAGATGATAAAATACCCCGTTCTTTATCAATCCCTTTTCAATGGATTGCCTATTTTATTACCTAATTTGTTTCTTGCCCAACGCCGTATTCAAACATCGTAATGTCCTGATATTCGTAACCTAACGCCTGAGTTCATGCCAGTCTTGACTGAGCCGGCCCCATTTACCGGTTCAAAGTCGTCCTTCTACTCCCTCTCATCAACCTTTTCTGGCTCTTCAGCCTCGTCTCCCTCCTCGGTATGCCTGTAGACGTTGATCCATCCGTCCTGGCCACAGCTGACCATGGTCGCGCCACAGACGTCGACCCAGAACACAACGCCGTCCCTGTGAGCACCCTTAAGACGCTGGACAATCTCCTTGGAGCCGACATCCCACAGCACGACGTCGCCGTCCTCGCTGGCCGCAGCCACAAACGGCTTGTGCTTCTTCTTTGTGGGGTCTCTGTCTACAAGCCGTCCAAAACAGCCGCCAATGGAAAACCGCTTGTTGAGGTGGCCCTGGTACGTCTTCTTGACAATGCTCGGCTGCGCGACGTAGTCCCAGAGGCGAATGCACGAGTCGAGGTTGAACGCGAGGACGAAGCGGCCGTTGGGCGAGAAGCAGACATTCGTGACAGCCGGGTTGTCTTCGTTGAGCAGCAAGAGAGTGCGTAGGCACTGCCCCGTGCCCGTATCCCAGATCCGGATCAGACCATCCGTAGAACAGCTCACGACGAGCGTGCCGTCACAGCAAAAGTCGATGCCGCTGACAGGGTCGCTGTGCGCCGGCAGACTGCGCATCAGGCGGCCTGCGCGCACGTCCCACAAAAAGACGGCCTCGTCGTAGCTGCCGCTGGCCAAGATGTTGCCCTTGGGCGAGAACGCGAGGCAGTAGACGTAGTTGTGGTGGCCGAGGAGGGGCAGCCTGGTGCCGCGGGCACCCCCGCTGCTCGCCGTGCCGTTGCCGTTGGTGCCGTTGATGCCCTCGCGCAGCTGGCGGCGGGCAAAACGGACGGCCATGGCGGCGGCCGAGGGGACGGCGACCCTTCCATCCGCGTCCTCGCCTTCAGCTCCCTCCGCAGCCCCTCCGTCCGTCAACGCCTCTCCCACGGCGTGTGCCGGCTCGGCCGTCACGCGGTCCCACAGCCGGATCGCCTTGTCGTCGGCGCCCGTGGCCAGCGTGTTGGAGTCGGGGCTCCACGCCAAACAACTCAATCCCGCCACGTGGCCCACCAGCGTCGTCATGTGCGCGCCCGTGGCGGCGTCCCAGATGCGCGCGGTCCCGTCAGCCGACGCAGACGCGATCCAGCGCCCGTCGGGCGAGATGCGGACCTGCGCAATGGGGCCGTCGTGGCCGCGCATGGCCAGGACGCGGCGGTAGTGCGGGCGGGGCGTTGCCGAGCGGCGTCTTCGTCTACGGCGTTTCTTTGTGTCGGGCTGGGCGTGAGATTGGTCGCCATTGGTGAGGGGCGATCTGGACCGCGACCGCGAGCGAGAGTGTGATCTCGAGCTGAAATGGGAGCTAGTAGAGCGGTCCCTTGCCCGAGCACGAGACCGAGAGTCGCTTCGCAAACGAGACCGCGAGCGCGAGCGAGAGTGAGAGTGAGATCGAGATGGGGAAGGAGAACGAGATAAAGATCGGGAGTGTGGGCGGGCTCGAGAGTGGGAGTGTCGTGGAGAGGATGCATGCGAGTGAGCGCGAGAGCTCAGTTCCGAGTCAGAGTCGGGGTGGGGGTGTTGCCGCGATCTTGATCTTGATCGTGATCTTGATCGTGACCTCCTCGTGCGTCGTGGCGATCGAGACGATGCTGGAGATGGCGACGAGCTGTCGCGTTTTCTGTGAGCTCGCCTCGATGACGGAACATCGTCGTCACTGTCATCGTCGGCTGCCGCCAACAGTGCATCCTTGCGGCGTATCGACAGCTTGTCCGCCTGCGCTTTCGATTGTGGTTTTGACTGTGCTTGTGATTTCGTCTCGCCCTCTCTCACTTTGCGCCGCTTCGCCGCTGGATGGTCGGCCGTCGCGACCGCCACCGGGGCCATGTCGTTGTGTGCGTGGTGTATGAGAGGGATTATCGCGCCGATGATAGAGACAGAGGTGATGGCCGCCCGTGGATTGGTGTCGTTAAGAAAATCGCGTGGCAGGGCGCGTTTGACCCTTCCTTCACGACGTCGTTTGGCGTGAGGCAAGGCAAGAGCAGCCCAAATTTTAGTGGGGTCGCAGCCCTGTGTACTCTTCATGTGAAGGCACGTGACCATATTGAGACGACAACAACATCGTTGATGATGTCTAAATGAGACGATGCTCATATTACATTGCACTCACTCAATCCACTCACTGTTTGTCTCTTTTGCTGTCTGTATCCTCAAACACAGGTAGAAATCACAATCGAGCGAGTGTTTGAATCATTTCCTAAATGTGTGGTGAGCAGTATGTATATCCAGTAATTATCTGATTAGGGTGTCGATTGCCTAACGGCACGCCTTGTTCCCCAACCTAGCGCCTTCGACCACTCGGCCATCTTGGTCTTGGCACGATGGCCACGACTTTGTTGCGAAGGGTAATGATAGTTACTTTACAGTAAATTTTAGATCGGTTGTTTCTTTTCAAATGTCTTTATTTTATTTATTTTACCAATTTCGTTGATTTTACTGCTTTGCTTTCTTTTTTAGAAAATTTAAAACAATACAATTTAAAAATGTACGAAAATAATTCAATAAACAATTCATCATCAAAATACAAATCTTTCCCAAAACAAAGATCAGCAAAACAGCATTGACATTTCAACATTGCAAAGCCCATGCCCTTTTGATCATAAGATGCACAGCTATTCAAATCGAGACTAACATTCAAATATCCCTGAAATGACGATAGATGAGCGACAGCACCTGAAACGATTCCGAGAGGATAGTTGGTTTAGAGTGTGATTTCACCAAGGATGTCAACACTGACAAAGAGGAGAGACGAGAGGGAAGGCGAAAAGAACACAACACACACAAAAGAGGGTGTGAATCGGTACCGCCGGGAGGCGATGGAGAGAGACGAGTAGGAATGATGTGCAAATCCAACGTCTGAGGGCTCTCGGGCTTTTTTTGTTGTGCTCACTTTGCGCACGGCCGCGAGAAGAGGAGAAGAGGGGGCGGGGAAGATGACAATGAGCATCGCAGAAAGAAGAAAGACGTTGAACGATACTTGTCGCCTGCCTCGGCTACAGTAGACTGTTTGAGCAGGCCGTTAGTTTGTTTTCAAACGATTAGCAATTAACTCTTCATTTGGAGAGATGAAGATATGCAGTGACTGGACTGGGTCACGGTCTAGACTTGGATTTGGGACGAGGCATCACAAGATAGACTCATCGAGGCGTTTCTAGTCGACAGGGTCTATTTCGTGGTCGTGTAAACTTTTCTTATTTTTCTACCTTTTATTTTTCTTCTTTCCTCTCCTGCCCAACCTGGATTCTGGCTCTGGCTCTGGCTACGGGCGGCACAAAACGTCATGGCGTGCATCCAGGCCGCGGCCGCATGTTGGTCGAGAAAGAGGAAGAATAGAAGAAAAAAGAAGAATTAAAGAAAAGAGAAAACAAATCCTGTCGTCCACGTTGGGAACCGTTCATCCCCAAATCTGGTCATTGGCTGGCTAAATGTGTTTCTTGTCCTGTTCATCGTCTTGACCTGCCGTTTCCTCCCAGGTTTTATAGTGATTACGGGGACGACGTTTGTCTGCGACGACATTCTCGGATTTCTGGGAGAGTTCGAGAAACAGAGTTCCACAGAGTTCCATTCGTATCATCGACGCCGCCTGTGTTCGGAATAGACGAGATTCAGATCTCCAGGATGAAGGACCTCACGACAAGACGACAACACGAGACGATGATCTACAAGGACGTTGTATGTCAAAGGTGACTGCAACTGGTCCACGTGTTGGCGTGCCATTTTTCTTCTTCGATGCTGGCGAGGGGGACCAAGGAAGAGATCGATGAAGACTGCTCACGAGATGGAGATGATGGACACAGGCATTTTTCTTTTCTGGGGGACATCTTGCAAGCATTGTCAGACGAGTAGCAATGCTGCAAAGCAACGATCAGTGCACACTTGTGTGCTCGAGCAGACGCACAGAGTGTGATGAATGTGGTCAACTGCAGTTGTATGCATCGTGCATCGCCAAAGCCAAAAGGGTCGAGCGTATGCAGTAGCTGACCAAACAAGCCGACAAGGGCAGTTTCACGATAATATCTGAAATGAAAGTAATATGTGACTGTCCTGCATGGCAGAGCGATGGGCAGTGAGCACATAATTATTCCTGGCATTCGTGACAGACATATTACTGGCATCCGTGATATCACAGTCGACAGTCTTGCATGGCCTTTTGCTTTTGCCTCCGTCCTGCATCAAACAATCGAGGCATCGAGCGTTTTGGCTTTGTGAGTGTTGATGAACCAATCGCGTTTGTTCAGACGTTGGTCTTTGCATTGTTGTTTCCTCCCGGCGTTTTTCTTTTTAATTCTTTTTGGCTTCTTTTCCCTCCCTCTTCCCTTTTTGTCGTTTTTGCCTCTTTTCTGTCTCGGTCGTCACACCACGCTGCATGCACCATGCACGCACATGCACTAAACATGGGACCGGGCGGGAGTTGACTTGACCACACGACAAAAAGAGCTAAAGAGCTAATGTAGGTCTTACAAAAACAGCCACTTACACGCCAGTGCCAATGCCCGCCCGGCATCCGGACGTGATCGACACGCCGATACGGATGCTCCCTACCTGCGATGGGAACTAAGAGGAGGCGTGGTGCTAGACGGAGTCTTGTATCGTGCCGACTGACGATGACTTTCGCCAATTCTCATCTGTTTCTTTTTGATTCCTGTTTCTTCATTCACTCATTGCACTGATAGGCCTGTCCTTGTTGACTTCCGTTTTGATCCTTTGCCAATGCCTGCCCTGCATCGTCTGCCGTGTCTCCTTCTCAGATTGACTCCCTAGAGATTCCCTCCGCTGCCTGTCCCTGCAATGCTTATTATTCCCTTTGCATCTTAGCAATGCACTCTGATCTTGTCCGAGTGCCCCTGTCAACAAAACGACAAGATTGTCGACGAGAGAGGATAAGCAATTGTCTAGAAGGGGAAGTGGTATTTTGCCTCCCACTTGTACTTTGGTCCGGCACTTGTTATCAATATCAAGCATAATCACATTGTCACACTAAGACACTCTACTTTATCCCACGTCGTACGTTGCACTCTCCCACTCTCCCACTCTCGCTTTCTGTGAATCGGTATTATGCCGGACTGTTTCCAAAGTTGAGGCAACCAGTGTTCTAAAATGGCCAACCCTATCGATGGACACTATGTTGAGACGAAGACACAATGGTGGGCAGAGTTTGTCACAAAAGTACGCCGTAGAAGTGGCTGGACTCTGTGCGCTTGTGTGCCCGGGTGTGGCTCGCGTTTCCTCGAACCGGATCGACTGCGAGTGTGGTCGTCACTGTCATTGTCACTGTCTCTTTCTCAACAGTCTTTTTTGACTCGAGCTTTGGGTTTGGTTTGTGACAGCGCGAATAGCCTATTCAGTCAACCACAAAAGTCGACAGAGAGGAAGCAAGATGAACCATAAACTCGACAAAACCAAGAAAGCGTACAACGGTTTGTGGAGATACCAGTCTTTTGAGTCTTCAGGCCTGAGCCGCCCAAACTGAGCCGGCCAGCCTCTTCATTACCAGACTTTCCGTCTCCAAACGGCAGTGGTTGGAGTCCAAGCTTTTGTGGCTTTCCTTTTTGGGCCTTTTTGTTTGGGGCCTTGCTGGTCAGGGCGTTGATGGTTGACGGGCGATGGGGCCCTGGGCAGAACCGCATAAACCAAAAGTCTGGCACCGTGGGCTGGGGGAGGAGCAAAAGAGGAGGGGAAGACACAGAGGAGAAGACTGGGGTATTTACTTTAAAACCAAAGACTGCGAAACAGAGGGGAAGACGGAGGATGAGAAGTAAAAACGAGGGGCAGGTTAGCCACAGAAAAAAGGGCTGTGACGGTGATGCTTGTTGACATGGAGAGGATTTATGGAGAGGATTGTCCGGCAGAATGTGTCGAACTTGTTTCCCCCCCACATCCGACCCAAGAACATCGTGACAATGGTGAGAACAGGACACGACAGGACACTGAAGATGAAAACAGAAGGGGCGGGGCCTCGTCAAAGACGGCTTGATGCCGAACCGTTCGTGAATACCAGAGAAAAGAGAGAAAATGTAAAGAAAAAAGACAACGAAAAAGATGCATAAAATGGTTGTTGACGGCAGACGACGACAGTGCAGACGGCGTAGGATACGACGACGGTTCAATGGCTGTGGATATGGATATGGACATAGCCGTTGTTGACGTTGACCGCCTGCTTAATATGGATGTAGTTCGGAGTCTCATGTTTGGTACGAGAGGCTGGTGTTCATGTTGGCCCATGCTGGCCCATGTTGACTGTTGGTTCGTGCCTCTTTTTTGCTTCACCGCCCGTGTCAAAGCCACTTTTTCATACAGATGGAGACGGACGACACTTTGTTGGTCGCCCTTTCGTACGAGACGGAACGGAGTACAATGTGGCTGGCTGCAACAATGGCTCTGTCCCGTTTTGGTTATTTTGGGTGCAGCAAAATATAACAGAAATTGTGCTGCATCTGGCATGCCTGCAGTGTTACTCGACTGACATGTCGTACGGGTACAAAACAAGCACAAGAACAAATACGGAGGACGGAGGACGGAGTACTCGTACAGAACACAAGCACAAAAAGGACAGCACAACCGAGTCGACTTTTGTCGACTTTCTTTGCAATCTCCCGCACATGCATCGGGCGGCTTTGCCGTCCCACCGCGTCCGGCCGGCGTTTATGAAAAACACACTTGTCTCCAGTAGTTGAAGAAGAAAGAAGAAAAGAAAGGGGATACTGTGTGCGTCTGTGTGTACACTTTTTTTGACGCTTCTGGCTTCTAGAACTGCAACAGGAAACAAACTTGGAAGAAAAGGGAATGGGCAGATGACTGGAGGCGCAACCAAGACGGAAGAAGCCCGGACGCCGGACGGACGTTTCTTCTTCCTTTTTCTCCCTTTTTTCTCTCTTCCTCTTTTTGATGTTATGTTCAAGGCGGGACCAACCCCTTGTCATCAAACTGGTGACGGACAAGGCAAGTCGAGTGCAAACTGAGACATGCGACGCAAAGAAGAAGGAAAGAAGACGAGGAAGAAGCAAGAAAAGAAGGAAAGAAAGCAACAAAACTGCAACGTCAAGAACACAGCGAAACAAGGAAGAAAGGGAAGAAAATGGCAAAAAGAGAGACAACTGACAACTGACGACAGACAACAGTCAAAAAGAAAGCATATTTGCACTTGCACTGCAACGGAAGAGATCCTGCAGAAGATGAAAAATAACCGATAGAGAATAGGGGAAGAAGACAGGAGGAGCTTGCTTGTCTCGTTATGTCGATATCCCGACTGATGCTCCGTATCTCGTTGTATCTCACCGTCGTACGGAGTACCACCATCGACATTGTCGTGATGAAAGGAGCGAGGCTTGTCAGGAGCTTCCTGTTCCTCTTCCTGCCCTTCCACAGCTCAGAGCTCCCAAAAGAGACACCTGCCACCTGCCGCCTCCACAAAAAAGGCTCGGGCCTCTCAATACTGGAGCCATTCGGTCGTTTGGGGGGCACTTGGGGACCACTGGGGACCGCTGGGAACCACCAAAAGCACGACGCAAGGGGCACACGCCCAGGCCAAGACTGCCGTTACGACCGCTAATTGGCCCGTGACATCCTGACAGTGGCAATTGAAGGGGAGGAAAAAGGAAGGAAAAGGCAGGCTCGACAGGATATCTCACAAAAAGGTGTGTTTGTGCGTCGTTAGGTCATTTCGGTGGCAAGGCTTGTGTTCCTTTTTGCTGTCAGTGCTTTGGTGGTGTGGTCTGGGGGATGTTCGATGCAAGGGAGGAAGGAAAGCCTGGAGGGAAGCAGGGAAGGAGGAGGCTGGCCGGCGGAAGCCCGGCGAGGGAGGAAAGAGCAGGAGGGAGGGTAGGAGAGAACGAGAGAAAAAGGAAAGAACGACAATGTGAGGAGACGAGGAAAGAACAAGAACAATGCCCATATGGAATGGAATACGTCGTCGTACATTGGCAGGTGCGAACGGCTATCTCCCTCCAAGATCTCCAATTCTCAGAATGAGACACGCACCTCACTCTCCCACAACGGCCATGTCTATCTCTGTCTATCCCTCGCGCGTCGTTGGTCCTCGTCGCGTGCCGTCGCAGGTCGTCTAAGAAAGACAAAACGACAAAAAAAGAGACCAGAGGCAAAAACTACCGACGGCAGCGGGTAAGGCCCGGGCTCCTCTTGACAGTCGAGACAAGTCTCCATCGCTGTCCCCATCTCCATCTCCAGGATGTTCTTCCTTTTGCTGTGAGATGTTTGTTGCGAAATAACGATCTTCGACCTGCTCACCGGAAGACGACTCCATCCTCGAACGGTCCACCTGGAAAAGACAAAAAAGACAGGCATTCGACAGGCATGTCATTTGTCAACAGACAGTTTCTTTGAGAAGACTGACACTAGAGACCCTCCAGCATCCCTTCATCTCAAACGGTAGACGCAGAGGCGACAAAACAGGCGCGTGTCTCACACTCTATTCCAGCCATGCTCGATGCTTGATGTTTGACACGCTTTTATCGCAACTAGCAGAAACGGTCTATCAGCTAATGTATGCTCTTTAGAAAACGCCCCTAAAACCCCCCTAAAACGGTTATCATGGCCTGGAACACGTTCGCGCTTTCCCTGACAGCTGGGCTGCTAGCTTGTCTTGTGCAAAAGCAAAACGCCACAACGCCCAGAAGGCGCAAACGGTCACTTTTTGGCGAGCCGTTTGTTCTTTCCTTTTTTGCAGTCCCAGCATGCTGGTTTGACGCTCTTGCCAGTATTAACATATATTAAGCTCCGTCCGCCTGCATCATGTAATTTATTCTCACAGAGTGAACTGCATATAAATACGTCGACGTCGACGCTCTGTCACTCGTGCTCATTTATCGCCTGCAGCGCCTGCATCCGCGAAATCAAACTGTCACCCGTTTTTGAAGCTCAAGAGCTGCGCTTCGTCCTCGGCGCCGTTGGTCAACGGTCTCCTTTCCGTTGCGCGCTAGCACCACCACTGCACGCCCAAACAAGCAAGAGCAATCTGGGTCAATGTCGAGAGTGTGCAAATGGAAAGAGACGAAGAGGGAAGACCCACCGCGCTAGGGCTGCCCACCCCTGGCCTGGGCCCCTGCCCCTGGCCCCGGTCGCTTTTTCTCTTTTCTCTTTGCTCTTTTCGGACCCCTGTCCCCCTTTGCTCTCAGTTGCGCCCCTTTTCAAGAGCAGCGTTTTTGACTGCTGGTCTTCTTTCATCCACACACACATTGACGACGAATTGCAAGCGATTCTGCGTTTTTATCGACATCTTGCCTGCCAGAAAGTGAAGGCCCGATCGTGACAATCCTGGTCGTTCCTGCCTCTTTCTCTTCTTGCCTCACTCTCCCTGTCCTGAAGGCGGCCCTCACATGCAAATATCTCAGGAAAGACTGCTCCTCGAAGCTCTGTGCAAATAGATGTGCCCTCCCTCAGCACCCGCCTGTAACCGTAACTTCACTGCTGCAACCCGCACCTTCCCATCGCATGCAGCGTAGCATCGTCGCTCCTTCCCTCGTCCTCTCCTTCTCTGCCCCTATCGCCTCTGCGCGCGCGCTCCTTCCGGAAGTGACTCTGGAATTGTGCTCTTTCTGTTTTCAGTGCTGTGTTGTTGTGTTGTTTTGGTGTTTTGGCATCGACAGTCGTCTTCGTAGCTCTCCCCTTTTCTTGCTTTTGGACGACCTCGCTTTTCTTGTCCCGCCAGTCTGTTTGCTGGCATTCTCCCTTGCATCTTGTATGCCGACGACATATCATATTCCACGACATCTTTGCGTGAGAGGCATTGTATCCTCTGCTCTTTTTCTATTTATCAACATCGACCACTGCTGATGTCCACTGGGTCCCCTGTCATCTCCAGTTCGGCCATCGTCCACCCGCCCAATACCCTTCATCTTGACCCCTTTTCTTAACCTTTTTACCTTTCTCTGGGCTCTTGTCCGTTTTGCTCGACTATTCCCATTCTGTTTATCTCTCGCCCCAAAACGAGCCTTCGCGCCGGCCCCGACTCCAAAGCCTCCACTACTGACAATACCCTGGTCAACCTGGCCAAAAGAGCAAAGGTCCCCTGGTCCTTTGGATGCACGAAAAACGACCAAAAGACGTGCTTCGACGCGTCCAAAAAGCTGTAATTTGCGCTTTCAACGCATCCCCTCACCAATCGCCCCCCAAGATTTCCCTCGTTTTTCTCGTCGGTCCCTCGTTTCTTTTCCTCGCGCGGCGCGACACCCTGGTCGCAATCAAAATATTTCAGGAGCGTGCAGAGCACCGTAAGTAAAACACACAGAGTCCACCGTTCGTCTGCCCACTCGTGGAAGTCCACTTCAGAGTCCACCGCCCAGCTCCCAGCTTGACAGTTGGATGGGTCTCCGTTTTGACTTTTTTTGACTGGTGGCTCTGGCGCACTTTGGCTTTGGTCTCTTTTCCTCTTTTTCCCTCTTTGGGTATCCATCCACACCCCATCCCAGAAACGAGAACCCTCGTCTCTCCCCTATTTTCCTTTTCCCGCGTCCCCAGAACCAGACACATGGGGCGTGTCCTCCCTTTTCTGCCACTCTTTTTCTCTGCTCTCCGTTGAAAGTCTTCTGTGCTGGTGGTTCCTTTCTGCCACCTCAAATTTTATTTCCCGTGTGGTGGAACTTCCTTTCTGGTGTCATTGTTCGCTTTTCCTGTGGTATCTTTTGGGTCGTCTTGGTCTTTTTCTGGGGGCCTTTTCGTTTGTTTCTCAAAATTGGTCCATTCTCCTCCCACACACGCCCCCCTTTTTTTCTTTCTTTTTTGTTTCCCTCACCCACTTTCCACTTTCCTCTTCGTTTTCGATTTGGTCCTTGGACCTTTTGTCTTTCTCATCCTCGTCGTCGCCAGTTTTTTCTTCCTCTCTCCAGAGCATGAATCTTACACGACTGGCTCGCCAAACAGAGGAAGAGGATTAGGACAAACCTCGAATCACACAACCACAAATCACAAATCTAATATCCCGTCCCAGGACACACCACACACACCCACGACGTTCACGAATTATCTCTTTTTACCCGCGCGACAACACAGCTTCGCCGGCTGGGTTTGATGTTCTTCTTTCCTGTTCGAATGACCTTGAGACCATAAGGATCCGCCGACCCCTTTTCCCGTCTCTTTCGTCTCTTGTCGCCTTCGTCTGTTCGACTTTCAGTTCCTCGCTTTCTGCCGCCTTTTCTCGTTTTCCCGCGCTCGCGATCGCCAGTTTTCCCGTTTCGTTTTTCGGTCTTCGCATATCGTTCTTCGTTCTTCTTTTCCTTCTCGAAGTTTGCAATCTTGTTTAGCCAGACCAAGCCTTGGTTCCCGACTTTCTGGATTCTTACTCTCATTCGCAAATTCTTGGATGCTCTCGTTCCTGCATTAAAGCATTGCCGCAGTGAAATTCGATTCGTCTTAATTCCCTGCTGTTATCCTCCACACACAACCGTCAGCTTGGTTTTCCCCCCTATCGGCAAAAAAGGAGTGCGCGCCAACAATACAAACACAACCATCAACAAATAGAACGCTCCCACAAATCAAGGACCACCCAATACCGCTCGAGGAAGGGACGCGCCGCCAACGCATCTCCTTTGCCTCTGCGGCTCCACGCGGGTTGGCTCAATCGAAGTCGAAGCAGCCTTTTACTTCTGCCTACTATTCGCCCCTCGTTCAAATATAGAGCGCCCACGAGTCTAAATAGCCATGGAGCCCCCCGTCGCGTCGGCAGCGCCCGCCGCGTCCGCCTCCTCCATACCCTCCGCAATCGACACTCACGGACACCACCTCCCGTCCTCAAATCTGCCACAATCGCCAGCCTCGCCGGGCCTGCCTCGGCCCATGAGCGTCATGGTCCGCCCCTCGCCCAGAAGCAACAGCCGCATGAGCGTCGGCAGCAAAAATGGCGGCAGCCGTGCATCCGACGAAGATGGTCGCACGTCTGTCAAAGTTGGTACGTTTTTGTCTTTTGTCCTCGCTTCGCTCGTGATCGTAGTGCGATATTTTCAATTTTTTACTCATTTTACTAACACGCATATTAGCTGTCCGCGTTCGCCCACCATTAAGACCAACCGATCCTGGCTATGAACTCATCCCCCAGCGCTTCCAGCGCTCCATGGTCCAGGTCAACTCCGACACAAGCATATCCATCGACTCACCACAGGGCCGCAAGCTCTTCGTCTTTGACCGCGTCTTCAGCCCCGAAGTAACCCAGGACGGCGTTTGGGACTACCTGACCGACAGCGTCAACGCATTTACCACGGGCTACAATGTCTCGCTCCTTGCCTACGGCCAGTCCGGTGCCGGCAAATCCTACACCATGGGCACGTCCGGCCCGACCGAGCAGGGTGACCCCGAAATCATGGGTACGTATTTTTTTGATGAGCCTTTTCAGCTTTTCACATGCGCCTTCTTTCCCCTCATCTTGAATCATCTCGATTTTTATGTGCTCCTTGAGCAAATTGATTTTGCGCTCCCCACATCCGCCACATTCCTGACAGCGAATCCTGGACTAACTCATTTAAACAGGCGTCATTCCACGAGCCGCTGCGGCGCTGTTTGAGAAACTCGAAGGCGCCAAGACGAACAGCAACCGTAACTCCATGTCTCATCTTCGTGCGCCCAAGGGCTACGGCGCAAGCCAGGCCACGCCTCGCGCCGACAAGACCTGGTCCCTCAAAGCCACCTACGTAGAGATTTACAACGAGCAGCTTCGTGACCTGCTCATCCCCGAGAACGTGCCCACCCACGAGCGCGCCAATGTCACCATTCGTGAGGATGTCAAGGGCAACATTATTCTTACCGGCCTGCACCAGGTCGAGATCAACTCCGTCGAGGATCTGCTGAGCGCCCTCAACTTCGGCTCGACGCTGCGTCAAACCGATGCCACGGCTATCAATGCACGGTCGTCGCGTTCGCATGCTGTTTTTAGCTTGAACCTTGTCCAGCGCAAGAACGGCTTCCAGTCCACCAAGGCGGAGAAGCGCATGTCTGTCCCGCTCGAGGCCATGACTGGCACAGAGTCTTTTGTTACCGTCGACAGCAAGTTCCACTTTGTCGATTTAGCCGGTAGTGAACGCCTCAAGAACACGGGCGCCCAGGGCGAGCGCGCCAAAGAGGGTATCTCCATCAACGCAGGTCTTGCTGCGCTGGGCAAAGTGATCTCTCAGCTGTCCTCGCGCCAGCAAGGATCCCATGTCTCCTACCGCGACTCCCGCCTCACCCGTCTGTTGCAGGACTCGCTCGGCGGCAATGCCATCACCTACATGATTGCGTGTGTGACGCCGGCCGAGTTTCATCTCAGCGAGACTCTGAACACTGTCCAGTACGCCCAGCGCGCCCGTGCCATCCAGAGCAAGCCGCGCATCCAGCAGGTCGAGGAGGGCGACAAGCAGGCCATCATCGACCGTCTCAAGGCGGAAGTTGCCTTTTTGCGCGAGCAGATTCGCAGCGCTGCGTCCAACAACAGCCCTGGCGAGCGCCGTGTCATGTCTGCGACGGAGCGGTCCGAGCGCCAGGGTGAGCGGGAAGTCGAGATGCAAAACGCCCTGCTCGACGCCCAGGAGAACTACACGGCCCTCAGCCAGCGGCACGCAAAGCTTATTGCCGAGATGGCCAAGGCGCGCGATATTGAGGCGGCCGAGTCCCAGCAGCACCAAATGGCAGAGGCAGAGGCGGGCGAGGACAGTGCCACCGAGCGGCTAAATCGCTCCAACACTTTTGCCCACGCGGTGGAGCAGGTCGTGCTCGAGTATGAAAAGACCATCCAGTCGCTCGAGCAGTCGCTGTCAAACACCCGCGCTACTCTTTCCAACACAGAAACCAGCCTGCTGGAAAAAGAGTCCAAATGCGCCTACGCCGAAACCATCAACACCCAGCTCCAGGCACGTCTGCAGAAGCTGATGGACCGCGAAGCCAACACCGAAAGCTATCTCCATGACCTCGAGTCCAAGCTCGACGGCCACACCTCGGGCGAAGAGAAGAATGCCACCATCATTGTCGAGCTGCGCAAGGAGATTGCCCGCATCCGCGAAAATGAGGCCACCTGCGAAGACTACATCTCGACCCTCGAGGAACGCCTCGCCGAGGCCGACCAGGATGCCGAGCTGATGCAGCGCGAGATTGACCGCCTCGAGCAGGTCGTCGAGCGCCAGCGCAGCCTGGGCAAGCTCGACTCGCTCCTCTACGAGCTCGACCACATGCAGCAGGCGGACGGCAGCGCTGGCCCAGGCATCACATCTGGTGTTGACGCTCTCGAGGGTGCCGTCAACGGCAACGGCGCTGCCCCCAACGGTATTGGCCACGGCCACCGCCGCACGGCCAGCCGCAAGATTGGCGAGCACCACTCGCGCAGCCTGAGCCATGTTAGCCGCCACAGCCATAGCCACAGCCACAGCACCGACGTCATCCCCGAAGAGGAGGACGGCGAGGGTCTGGAGGCTGGCGCCACCCGCGAGATTGACGCGACCATCGAGGAGGAGGGCGTCGAGCAGGAGGCCGCTGTCGAGGGCGAGGAGAAGGCGCAGAACGGTGACGTCGATGTTGAGGTCGCTGCCGACGCTAATGCCGACGCTGAGACGGCCGAGGCCACGACTCCCGAGGAGACCAACGGTACACAAAAGACTGTTACGCCTCGCCCGTCGCAGGCCTCGCTGCACGCCACTAAGCGCTCCGAGAGCTTCACCAACCCGGCCCAGTCCAAATTTGTCGCCGACAAGCTCGAGGTCGTGACCCAGGAGCTCGTCGACCTGCGCGTCGAGCACGAGTCGACTGTCAACGAGTTTGAGATGCTGCACGCCAAGTACGAAGAGGCGCTGCGCACGCTGGCCGAGCTCCAGGACGCCGTCGACGAGGCCCGCCACCCGAGACAGACCGTCCGCGACTCGATCCTCTCTGTCGCCGACACCTCGCAGACCCGCCCGTCGTCGTACCTGTCGGACGCACGGTCTAGCGAGCCCGAGAAGAACCGCCACTACTCATCGTCGCGGTCACTGTCTTCGGAGCTGTCCTCCGCCCTTGAGTCGCCCGCTACCATGGAGCACTCGGATGCCGAGACGCTCGCACCCAAGAAGGGCACGCGTCCCACGAGCATTGATGTCGCCGCCGCCATGGGCATTCCCCAGGTGCGCGAGATCGAGCAGCCTGAGCAGCCCACTGAGGAAGCCCAGGAGGCCGAGCCCAAGTCGCCGTCCTCGCGCGGCATCGTCATGTCGCCCAGCTCCGACAGCATCCTGGAGGCCGAGGTCGAGCGCCTGCGTGCCCTGGCTGCCGAGAAGGAGGAGGCCGAGAAGCAGCTGTCTGGCAAGTACGCCGAGCTGGAGCAGCAGCACCACCAGACTCTCGATATGGTCGAGGAGCTGAAGACGGAGGTGGCCAAGGCACAACAGGCTGCTGAGGTGACGTCGCCTCGCTCGTCGACGCCTGTGATCCGCCGCAAGTCGAGCCAGAACGTCATGATTATCGACCGTGCGCACCGGTCATTCGCTTCGCTGCGGAACATTGCCACGGAGAACTTTGAGGGCAACCCCGACGTGATGCAGAACTTTGAGCTCAACATCAACGCGGCCATGCACGAGCTGCACGCGCGCTCGGAGCGGATCCAGGAGCTCGAGGCCGACGTGGCGTCGACCAAGAAGGAAATGGACACTAAGATGGCTATCATTTCGGGTCTGACGCGCGAGCGGTCCAGCTTGAAGAGCTCGCCAATGGACATGTCGGTGGTGTCGACACTGCGCGACCAGCTTGAGAAGAACGAGAACCAGATGAACCAGCTCAAGACGGCACATGCCGCTCGCGAGCAGGAACTGCAGACGGAGCTCGAGAACCTGCGCGCGTCCCTCGAGGCGGCGGCCGCATCGTCGTCGTCCAAGACCCGCGAAGTGACCGAGCCTACCGATGCTCCTGCCACCGCCAACACTGTCACCGCCGAGGAGCACGCCGAAAAGGTCCGTGGCCTGGAGACTGAGCTGGCCGGCTGGGAGACCAAGCACCAGACGGCCCTGGCGTCGATGGAGGACACGGAGAAGCAGATGAAGGAGCACATTGAGCAGCTCGAGTCGCAGCTAGCGACGGCCAATGCCCAGCTCGCCGAGTCGACCAAGAACGCCGCGGCCGGCGACGAGGAGAGTGCGGCTGCCAGCGCCCGCCAGGAAGAACAGGTGCAGATGCTGCGCACCGAGGTCGACGAGTACAAGGCCATTATCAACAGCAACGCGGCCAAGGTCGCCGAGCTCGAGGCCGGCCACGCGTCGGCCAAGTCGGCGCTCGAGGAGGCTGTTGCCGCCCGCGATGCTGCATCGGCCGAGGCCGAGACGCACAAGTCGCTGGTGTCGCAGCTGGAGTCCAAGATTGCCGACCACGAGAAGGCGCTGACCGCGCACCAGGAGGGCCTCGAGACGCTGCACGCCAACCACGCGCGCGAGCTGGAGACGCTGCAGGCCTCGTCGCGCAAGGAGTACGACGAGGAGGTGCAGGTGCTGATGACGGAGCACGCCGAGAACATTCGCATCCTGGAGAGCGACCTGACGGAGGCCCGCGAGGACCTCATGAAGGTGGCGACGCAGGTGGCGTTTGCCCTGGGCCTGGACGTCAGCGTCGAGAAGATCACGGAGCGCATCGAGGACCTGATCGCCGACCAGAAGGCGCTTGGTGTCGAGCAGAACAAGTCGCTGGAGCTGCAGGAGACGGTCAAGGAGCTGACGAGCATCAGCGACTCAGTGATGCGCGACCTCGAGACGGTGCGCTCGACCCTCACACAGGTGCTGGGCCCCGACGCCGAGGCGGTGCGCAAGCCCAACGCGACTGTCGCCGAGCAGGCGGCGGCCGTGCAGAAGCGACTGACGGAGCTGGAGAACAAGAACAAGAAGAACTCGCGCCTCGTGGACGAGCTCGAGGAGCAGCTGCAGACCAACTTCGACCAGGCGCAGATCACGACGAACCGCCTGTCGACGCTACAGTCGGAGCGCCACCAGCAGCTGGAGGAGGCGACGTCGGCCAAGATCCGCATGCAGTCGGAGCTCGAGGCCGTGCGCGAGGAGTACGCGGCTCTGCAGGCGCGCTTCGAGGGCATGGGCATCCTGCCCGACGGCAGCGGTGCCGGTCCTCAGCGGTCCAACTCGGCCAGCTCGCAGCTCCGCAAGAGCTCGTCGGTGGCGTCGCTGCCGTCGCCGCCGCCGGCCATCCCTCTGCCGCCTCTGCCGAGCTCGCAGTCGCCGCCGCCCACGGCCAACGGCGGCGTGCCCTCGACGCCGACGACCATGCGCCCGCCCAGCAAGGACATTGCGCTGCACCAGATCCAGCAGGACCAGGAGGCGCGGATCCGCACGATCGAGAAGCACCTCGAGGCGGAGAAGCAGCTCACGCAGACTTTGGAGGAGGCCCTCACCGATCTCGAGGAGCAGTCAAAGAAGCTCAAGACGGACTGCGACGCATGGCGCCGCCGTGCCCAGGACCTGGAGAACGAGAACAAGGAGCTCAAGGACAAGCCGGCGCCGGACAACCGGTGGAGCCTGCAGCAGGTGGAGGAGGAGCGCAAGAAGCGGCGGGATGCGGAGATTGCGCGGGCTCACCTCGAGGAGCGCATGAACGCCATCAGCAAGAAGAAGAAGAAGGGTTCTCTGAACTGCTTCTAAGAAGAAAATCACCAAAGGTGTTCTCTCTCTCTTCCTCCTCTTTTCTCTCTCTTTTTCTCCATCTCTCCTCATCACCTCTCTCACTTTATTTCCCTCATCTTTTTGGATTTGATTTTGATTTACGTCTTGCGATGCGTTGAGATTTATTGAGTTCTGTTTATTTTCGTCACCATTTCTTCACCACCTCCTCTTTCTTCTCCTCCCAAACAAAAACACAGCGTCTTCGCGCAAGCGACACTACTCGAATTCTCTTTTCAATCCCAGCGCCTCGTTTCGTTTTGACTTTTGTTTTTGTTTGTCGTTTTTTGTCTTCTTGTCTTTTTATCTGTCTTCTTTTAGTTATTTAGATACCTTTCGCATTGGGTGGGCTCTGTTTTGCTCGACACCAGACGTCTTTACCTCTTTTTACTTTTTACCTTTACTCTTACTTTATGTCCTTATTTACTGTCTCCTCCATCTTACTCTCTATCTTTCCTATCTCTATTTCCTTGAGTCAGTTTCCTATGTCGATTTCTCGATTTCATTATTCTTTCTCTATCTTCTCTCTTCTACCTTTACATATTTTCTACTGTATCCTCTTCGCTGCCCCCTTTCTTCTTATTTACTTATTTCACAGCACTCCCCCTATTCCTATTACTTCTTTTGAATGGCTGAGATGACATATGAAGTTGTTAGAAGCATTTAGTCTTTTTTTGGAATTTTAACCTATTTATTCTTTTTGATATACTCTGCGTCTTCACCTTATGCATAATTTGATTTTGTTTTTGCAACGTTTTGATTTCATCCAAGTTCAAAAGACAGCAAACAGCATGTCCTCCCAAATTGGTAGCTACAACAAACACAATACAAGCACAATACAAGCACAATACAAGTCAATGATACACCTGTACAGAAATTATCTCTACGACACACGATCTCCACTGCATGAACCAGTGCACTTGAGAGTCTGGATTGCCCGTTGCAAACGCTACATCGTAATGTGACAGTCACAGCGGGAGAGTGGCAGTGGCAGATAGAGCATCGTATCGTGAAAGGCCATAGCGGTTAAATGATATATATCATCAACCAAAAGTCGTACTGAAGTCTACGCATGCTATTATCTATCACCCTCATATGCCGTATTGGGCATTCCGTGACAGGAACAGACAAACATCAACGGGGGATGTGCCTCGTTTCAGGAGATCATTCAAAGAAAAGAGGCGTTGGAAGACAACTTACTTCCTCGTCGATAGTAGCCGTGATATATATAGTGATAGTTGTCTACCTCTCGTCTCCTAGCAATGCAACCTCCTGATAGCACGCAACAGAGCATCGTGGCCAGTCATGGACAGCCATTCA
The DNA here is from genome assembly GCA_021396245.1 of Sporothrix humicola. Taxonomy (NCBI): domain Eukaryota; kingdom Fungi; phylum Ascomycota; class Sordariomycetes; order Ophiostomatales; family Ophiostomataceae; genus Sporothrix; species Sporothrix humicola. The sequence continues at coordinate 211,799 of WNYE01000026.1, forward strand.
CAGCTGGCGACACTCCTGCAAAAAGAGGGTAGCACTGTAATTTCATCGGTCACTGCTATTGTCACTTTCAGTCACCTTTTGTCTCCTTTCGTTGACTGTCATTTCGTTTGATCATTTTTCGAAACGTCGTATCGCTTTTCTGTCGACTGAAGTGAGTTGCGTGTTTCTGAGAGTAAAACAGCAATCTCTTGTGTTTTTCGTTCGTCTCTTCTTACAAAAACATGCTGTATCACAGTAAGGTACAACACACACGCACGTAGAATGTGCAGACACATGCATCATAGGCATAGACAGATGTAGACACCGACAGAATGCAGACAAGTGCAGACGCAAACAACGTAGGACAGTGTTGCACGCCCCTTTGCCACAAAGACAAAAAACCAGACGAAAAGCAGACGAGCAGACGAGAGATGAGATGCCCCTGATTCTCGGTTGCACAATAACGCCCCATCTCATCAGGCGCACATAAAGGCGAGAATCTCGAAAGGTCCCTCTTTAATTTCACCACGATCCTCGAGCTCTGATTTTGTCTATTTTTGTTCCTTTTTTCGAGCTCGCGATGCTTTGATATGAGTGCATGCCCGCGTAAATTTGTTTATATCTTTGCCATCACGGCGTCTGATTTGCCATGTTCGGTCGACTATTGACAAACACCTCTTTTCGTGATGGTGCTTGTTTCGTTTCTCCAGTCGGGAGACCCTTTTCCCACCTTTTTCCATTGTTCCTACGGAGCATGCCGCATGTCTCGCCATTCTTTGTTTCTCTGCACGAACAATAACCCACGAACAAACGTGCAACGGCCATACCAGAGTCTCGGCAGGTGTCGAATGCAGTCTTTTCTTGTCATGACCCAATCCTGTCCCAGATGTATGGATTGGTCTCGTGTAGTCTCGTCCCCTAATCCCAAAGCCGTTTCATTTTGGCATTTTTGGCATTTTCTTCTCTTGTCCAAGTGTCGGGTCCCCTTCTTCTCGGTGAACGACTCTGGAATGCCGTCCTCTCTTGCAAAACGTGCCTCTGTTTGACCTGGCCGGGCGTGGGCTGAACCCTGACTATGGCAGACCGAACCTAGCCTGCATTCCCTTGCTTTTTGCCTTATTGCCAGACGTTGTTCGTGTTCACCTCTCATCCAATTGTCAAGACTTCCCCTGATTCCTCCTCCGAAAAGCTTTACCAAAAACCAAAGCCATGCCGGGTAAGACAGTTAGCCCTTGGCCCCCCTTGCGTGGAACTTGTCTGTTTCTCTCCGAGCTTTCTATTTTCTGGATTTTCGGGGCTTTGGCAGTATTGGCAGTAAAAAAAGTTTGCTTCTCCCTTCTCAGCCTTTTTTTCTTATTCCTCTTCTCGCCGTAGTGCATCCCCCTTTTATTGCATGCATGCCAATCCACTGCCACATGTTGAGTGCATATCATATCATGCGAGAAGTCGAGAAATACAGCCAGATGGAGTAGGAGGAGACGAAAAACAAGAAGGAAAAGAAACAAAAAGACAAAAGAAGAAATGGAGAAACAAAACAGAACAAAACGTGCAAAGAGAACAAAACCAAACACAAAACACACGAGCAAGAAACACAGGATCGACAGCACACGCAGCTGCAGCCAAAAAAGCATGTCTCACTTTCGTGTGCGCGAGTACGAGAGAGAGTTCAGGTCCACGACACAACCACGACCACAACTCGCCCACGATGCCTTGCCTTGTCTCGTCACACAATGACGCCGCATCTCAGTTTCCTTGTTGACTGTCGTCTCTCTCTCCCTTACTCGGCCACGGCGGTCCCACGCTGGATCTGGACCACTGATCAGCGCGATGTGCACTTCGATCGAGGGCGGCCTTCACTTTCACTGTCACCTTCTTTCGTCCTCCACTTTCTGTCTCTTCTTTTCTCCTTCTTCGCAGCTGTCTGCGTGTCTCGGTCGTGCCGTGTCGATGTATGCCGTCTCTTTCGTCCGTCTTCTTGTCTATTTCCTTGTCTGCCCTCGATTTGCGTTTCGAGTTTCGAGACCCTGCTTTGCATTCCATCAACGTCGTCTTCCCCGCCACTTCTTTTCTTTCTTCTCGTTTCTTCTCTTTTCTTCCCATTATCAGGCCGCTCGGCATTCGATTGTCCGTATCGTAGCCTCCTCTTCCACTTTGACCGCGTCCATGCTGCCCTGACCCTGGTCTCTGTGTCTCTGTGTCTCTTGGTGACAAACATCCCCGGCCTTAACTTCACACGGGATTGACTTGGCCCGCGCGTTCCAGCACCAATGACCAACAGTGACTCGAGTGGCTCGAGTGGTCACTTACTCCTCACTGTTACCATGCCCGCGGGTCAAAGCGCGACTGCGACGTATCGTCGAGTGCAGTTCTGAAAACACCGCAGTACTGTGTAGTAGGAGTATGCACATACGGAGGAGTTTTGTAGGATCGAGAGCACATATCGCGGCCAAGCCTAACATCCAAGCCCAAGCCAAAGCATGACAAGTACGACGTGAGGGATACAACAATCCTGACATCCAGGCTTGCCAGGCCCGGAGACAAGGCCTGTCCCTGGACGTTGTGCAACACTGCCGTGACGGTGACAAGAAAAAGAGAGTGACAAAAAGGAACACGGCACTTGGTGGTGTTTGGGCAACTCTGAACTTCAGGGTCAAGAGCCCCTTGCTTCCGTTTTCTCATCCTCTCATCCTCTCGCATCGTTTCTTTTCGTCGACCTCCAATGATCACCGTTTTTCTTGTGAAAACCCCTTCTCGTGGCTTCAGCTGGATCTGACTTGCATCTGGGATTTTCTCCCTGAGATCAACTTTTATCCTGTGATAACCTGGTGAGGTCATCCTCTCCCTTGCTTCGTTTTGAGAGAGCTGCCTCTCGGTCTTTTCTCTTGCCCGTTTTTTTGGTCGACAATTGACCCATTCAAAGGGGGGGGGGGACTGAGTAAATCGTTTCTTGTTTTGATGTTTTGTTCCGATGCAAGACAAGAAAGACATTCTCCTCTCTTTTTGTCCTTTTCTGTCTTTTCCTGTCTTTTTGGTCGTGTTTCGTTTTAGTTTGGCCGCCTTGTCTCAGTCCAACACCACCATCACGCCCTCGCTCAGAGAACATCCATTCTTTCGCAGGGTTTGATAAGACGGAGGCCAAGTCAAGGGCAGACGTCAACTTGGTAGCGGCGGCTTCTAAAGCCTCTAATTCAGGGCCAACACGGCCCTAAAGTCGCCGGCCTGCCCGCTTGCCCGCACTGCCCGCACTGCCCGCACTGTCCGCTAAACTCGGCTTGCCACTGGCATCCCAAGCGTGTTAGTCTCAGCTTTTGACAGTCTCGCCTGTTTTTGTTAGCGGTCTATCCTTTCTGCTTGGCAGTGGACAGACTTCCGGCCATCTGGGGATGTCGAGGAAAGAGATGGAAGGTAAAGGCATGCTCTGACAAGAAAGGCGATTGGTCCGTCGTTCTCTTCCATTGTCAATATCATTGTCTAGTCAAAGAAGGTCAAAGGTCTCGGCTGCGGGCTTCATTGTTCTTGTTCTTGGCCATAATGTCGACATCGACATTGGCATTATTCATTGTTGTCAAACGTCTTCTTTTGGGTATTTGTTTCGTTTGTTTGTCATCGACATTCACCGTTCATTTGCACAGAGGTAAACATACTGTACGTCGTACCCACTGGGTTAATGTCACTGTCATGTCCTCGGAGATCATCCAATTCTCGAGTCCCGCTTCAGCTTCAACACCGAACCCTCGAGTCCATTCCTCTTGTTCGGTGTCGTTCGGTATGCAATGGGATAGTGAAGTGTAGTAATAAGTGCAAAATAGTTGCAATTTCGGTCATCAGTTCGTACTGCAAATATCTCTCCAGAATCCAGCCTCAAAGGCCAAGCGTTCAGACCCAAGAGCTCAAAGCGTGCAGCAGCCGGCAGCCAGCCTGCAGCGGGCCAAACGAACGCGTGCCTTTTGGTGCCTTTTGGTGCCTTTTGGTGCCCTTCACGTCGCAGTGCTATGCCAATGCAATGCAAGCTGCAATGCATATGCAGTGCACGCGGCAGACAAGAGACGAGCTGCCTTCTCTGAAGGTCGAAGATGCTCCTAAGATGAGATCAATCTTGAAAGAGCCCGAGTCATCAAATCACCAACTCACTGACTGGAGCTCACTCGAGCACTCCAGCTTTTCGGCTCCGTTTCCTCTTCTTCCTCCACTTTTCGATTTCTTTCTCTCCGTTTTCTCGTCGACTTCTTTTTTCCACCATCACCTCTGATCCCTTCCTTTTGTTGTCGTTTCAGTACAGAGTACTGCACATCCTCATTCCAGCAGTGGGCTTCTAGCGGGAGGGACCACTCAAAACGCCTGCAAGGCCCGTAAAACCCGTAAAACTAGAGGGGACTCATTCTCAGCAGAAAAAAATAACCCGAGAGACTTGTCCATGCTGACCACGTTCAGACAAGAAGACTGGTTCAGAAGGCCCTGAAAATTCCACGATCGATGATTGGCATTGAGGCCTCATGGCTTTCTGTCTTCTCCCTCATGGCGTCCTCATGGCTGGGCATTCTTCGATCTGAATTCTCCGTCTTGAAATTGAAATTGTTCTCAGTAATAAAATGAAACCAGGTCGACTTGGCCTGCAAAGACGATCAAAGACAGAAACGCCCCCTTTTGTTTTCTGTTCTGTTTCTGCCCACAGTTTCCGCTGTTTCTGCTCCCAATTAAGCTCAAAACTCAAAGTTCCAGTGGACAACGATTTCTGGAAATATCGTCCAGGCTGTGTTTGATGTTCTGTAACTCTTGTAACTCACCGTTTGCAGCTCAAAACTCCCGTGACTCCCTTGTAATTCCTTCACTGCCACTGTCACCGTCATGCACTCACCTTGCTTTCCTCATAGCTCACCACTCGCACCAACATCACGTCGTATCGCCCCTGAATTGGACGCGTTGGGGTGATCTCGGATGTGCTCCGGCAGCCAGGCGAGGCCAGGCCTGTCTGCCTGTCGACGTTTTTGCTTTTTTGCTTATTTTCTTTCTTTTGCAGTCCCCTCACTTATCATGTCGCCACTTGACGTTCTTGACTGTCCACTCCCACCACTTTATCTTCCACTTGTCTTCCCACTTTCTGCCGGCAACGACACGCGGTCGGCGGAAGTGATCTGAGCTTGGAGGCGTCGAGTAGTCAAGCGTCAAGAGTAAATCATCGAGTAGTCAAGCAGGGAGATAGTCGGTGCAGTAGCGCTGGCGGTCCCGTGGCTGACTGGAGTCGATAGTGGCTGCGGCGTTTTGAGATCTTTGTTGTCGAGGGTGTCTTTTCGAGTCTTTTTTTGCTGTCTTTCGCCCTCGTGTTGACTTTTGAAATTGGACTCGATGGCAAGTCGCGGACTCAGACATTTATTTGCAAGCTAGCACCAAAAGGGGCATGGCGTCCTTGAAACTGCAAGGGGAAAGTGCAAGTGCAGGCAGGTGCAGGCCTGTTGGCCTGGTGGGTGCTCTGCAAGGGCACCACATCGCCCATCGCGAGGAAGGACCGTCTGTTCGAACGGAAAGAACTTGGTTTCTTTTTCTTCGATTTTAGGCAGTTTTTGTCACTTTTTGTGTCAGTTGTTGCTTCCTGTTTTCTGCTTCTTGTTCGAGTGTTCGCTCTTTCCCTGTTAGCAGCCGTTTGACTGCGAGGAAAGTGCGGCCCCTCAGTCCACAGCCGGTCCTGCTTGATTTACTTATATGAAGAGGACAAAATGAGGAAGTCGCGATGAGCCAAAAGTCGCGACTGCCGTACGCGTGTCTTTGCTCGCACCTGCCATTGAATGAAATGACCTCCGTATTCTTGCCATTTCTCGCTCCCATCACGCTCTCCTGTTTTCTCTCTCCGTTTTGCCTCTTTTTTTCTGCCCGTTCCGCCCGATTCCCACCAAATGGCCCACGACCAGAAGAACGCAAAAAAATGTCTACTCCGTAGTCATGAAAGCCCAAAAGCACAAAAAAGGGGCAGCTTGACGCCAAGCCGACCCAACACCCCTGGCCCCTGCTCGCGTGCATCCCTGCCCGTGCACCCACCCACACCATCCCGGTAGCCCCTGGCAGGTGAGTTAAGAAGAACAAAAATGGGAAAAGAAAGAGAGAAGAGAGAGGGTCTTGACAGAGCTCTGACCGCGCGAGTGCCATGCTGGACCACTTCCAGCACGACTTGACCACCACTCTAACGCTCTCCAGGCCCACGATGCCCACCTTGGCCACCTTATTTCCCAACACCCCGTTCAATGTTTCATTCCAACCTCGATTGGTCCTCGCGCGGGCCTTTTTTTCTTGGGCGGCCGATGCACCGTTTGAGTTGACTAGGAGTTGGGGTGCTGCCGTGCTGGGAAGGTCTTGAATTCGCTCACAGCAGTGCTGGAGCACGCTCAGGACGAGGACATCCGAGCTATTGCATCGCCATGACTTCTATTGACAGGCACAGGCATCCCCTCAAACTTGCAGACTATTGACGACGGCGGCCGGAGGAAGACTATCAAAAAGCTGCATCCGATGCATGCCTCATCCATCGTCTGCACGCCATCTTCATCCTGGACAGCCTGAACCCTGATCTGGGCCTTCTGAAAGGCCGGGCGCGCAGCATCAATACCGCGCTATTTACAACAAAATACTTGTTCCTGGACTCCCGTGCAAGATACCGTCCTATCTGGAACAAAGTCGCTATCGGTGCTGAGGCTCGAGCGTTTTGTTTTCCACACAGTTGTTTTTCGTTTTTGCCCCGAAGGAACCGCGCAAGCCCGCCGGGACGCAAAGACGCAAAGCTTCGTCCTCCGTATTTGCGTATCTCGAATTTTCAGTTCTCAGTTCCAGTTCCCCAGAAAAAAACCAAGCGAGTCAAACTAGCCTCGAGCCATGCCAGAGCCCGGAGATGCCCCAAGCATTTGCATCTCTGATGTCTTCATGTTTTGATGTTTTCCTATGTTGATGTTTTGATGTTTGCTGTTTTGAAGCTCTTTGCATATTACATACAGCTTGGCTTTGTTGACTTGTTGCTGTTACTTTGTTTGGTTCCTGAATTCTTATTTCAGTGCCTGAATGTCCTTGAACTTCTGATAAAAGGCTCCTGAACGAAGCACGCTGAGCCCTGCTGATCGACAGGAGGAACCACACCCAGCTTTCTTTTCTCGACGCCAAATCTAGAAACCCAGAAATCCAGCTGCAGCCCAGAAGCAAGCCTCCAGCCTCTTTTTGCTCCCTCACTTCAAAGTTCAGGGAGTCCAGGGGAGTCCAGGCCAGCCCAGCTGTCGTCGGTCGATTGAGTCCATTCTCGATTGCCTGTCACCCACCCACACCTCTCTCCCTCACATCCGTTCCCCGACTGAGCGAGCCTCTTTTCCTCTTTTCGAGCTGTGCCCACACCACCCCAGTCACTTAATCTTCCCTCGAACCTGACCCTGGGGCCTCTTTTTCTCACTGGCTTCTCTTTTCTCTTTTGGGGCATTTCCACTCGCTTGCGGCTCGTCTCATTTCATCTTTCCTTTTTACTCTCTCTCCTTCTCTTTCTCCTCCCCTCTCTTTTCGTCTTTTCTCCTTTCTCTTTTTTTCTTTTCTTCCTCTCTCCTCCTCCTATCCCCCCTTTCCCCTTCTTCCCTACTAACCCTCCAGGGCAGTATCACCACCTTCATCCAGTCGTGTGTGTGCTCCTGTAACTGTCGACAGCTTTTGTTTCTTTCTTTCTCCTATTTCTTTCTTTTATTTCCCTCCTTTGCTTCGTTGTTGTCCAGTGTGCAGAGAGTCTTGCTGTGTCTTGACTACGAGAGCTGAAAACGAGATTCGAGATCCAAAAACGACAAGACGCGTTCCGGCCGCCTCTCGATATTCCTTCGTTTTAGATTGCTTCCTCTCGTTCGCCTTTTTCATCCAATCCTCTTTTGTTTTCCGTTCTTCAGCCTGTTAGTTGACTTCTAACGGCGACAATTCCAATTGTTTACGGCTGCCGGTCCATCTATTCGCCAATTCTTATCTCCAATTTCGAATTCAAATTCAACCTCCTTTTTCTCACCACAAAAAGACAACCACATTCACAATGGCGCCTTCACTCAACGCCCACTCCTCATTCACCCGGCCACGCACCGGCGACCGCGATGCCCGTCCCAGCACCCGCGACCAGGGCGACAACAACCTCATAATCCCCAGCCGCACCTCGTCGCTGCACTCGCGCATCACCCAGCCCATCCCCTCGACTCTCTCCGCCAAGCCCCAGCAGCGCACGCCCAAGACTCTCACCCATGCCTACATGGTCTGCGGTGTCGGCCGCGAGCCCTCGCAATGGGTCAAGGCTCCCGCGCCCGCCCAGGGCAAGATTGGCCACATGAAGGGCGCCGTCGGCCAGTTCTGGCTGCCCGAGATCCTCGGCAGCAGCCCGCGTCTCGAGCAGGACAATGAGATTGCCCGTTCTCTGCACGCCGCCATGCGGGTGAGTCCAACAAGACGGCAGCGCGAGCTGTCCACCCCGAGACTTGAAAATTGAATTTTTAAATTTTACTAACATGTATCAGGCCTGCTTCCCGCATGATGTCGAGATCTGCACCGGCCGCAGCCAGCCGCACTGCGTCCACCACGCCTTTGTCCTGCAGCAGGACTCCTCGCACACGCTCTACGGCATCTGCCTCCGCGTCTGGTCCCGCGCCGATGAGAAGCGCGCCGAGACCATCCGCGACCTGCGCAAGCGCACCGAGCCCGACTTTTACGACAACGCCGACGAGACCTACTGGATCCCCTACTGCCTGTCGTTCCTGTCCCGCTACCCGCTCTACAACCTGCTGGGCGACTACCTGCGCGGCATGTGGATCCACTGGAACAAGGCCACCAACCTATTCCACGCCGAGGAGGTCTCGCGCATCCTGAGCTTCCCGGCCCCGCGCCTCAACGACCTGGTCCGCATCGACATGAAGGACTATGCCCTGTGCTACCAGTTCCCCTCCTCGCCCACCGGCTTCCAGAACTTTGCCATGTGGCCCCTGTTCTGCTGTCTGTCCATCCCCAACATTGTTGGTGTCATTGAGGCCGCTGTCTCGCCCACGCGCCGCATCATCTTTGTGTCGCACTACCCGGCCATGCTCACCATGGCTGCCGAGACCGTGCGCTACTGCGTCCGCGTCTACGAGTGGAGCGGCCTGTACGTGCCTGTTGTGCACGCCCGCCACGCCAAGGAGCTTGTCCAGGAGCCTGGCCCGTACATTCTCGGTATCACTGCCGAGTGCCGCACGCTCTTTACTGCTCCCACTGACGCGCTCGTGGTCGACCTGGACCGTAACTTTGTCCTGACCTCGAGCCCGCCCACGGCGCTTACGCCCGGCCAGCGCAACAAGTTTGTCCAGCGCCTGACCCAGTCGCTCAACGGCGACGTCACGCCCTCGGGCGTTCCCCAGCACCTGCGCTCTGCCTACGGCGGCGGCAAGCTGGTGCCCGCTGGCCAGATCATTGTCATGCGCGGCGAGGTCGAGTCGATCCAGGACCCCGAGTGGTGGGCCCAGGACTCGGTCATGGCCGTCATGGACCACGTCTGCGAGAAGATGGGCCGCAACTCGGGCATCAAGGCCGTCTTTGGCGGCTCCGTCAAGAAGCCCCTGATGACCAAGGTCTCGATGCGCCACCTCAACGAGATTGTCCGCGAGCGCAACCAGTACTCGCGCGACGCCCTCGAGGCCTGGCAGGACTTTATCAACCTGAAGGGCCGCATGGACACGGAGCTCGCCAAGGTCACCAAGCGCAACAACTACCTGGTCGAGGAGCTCGAGAGCTGGAAGCAGCAGTTCCTCAAGTTCCAGGCGTTTGCTGAGCAGCTGACCAAGGAGACGCAGGACCTCAAGATGAAGATTGAGAACCACAAGCGCGAGAACCGCCGCCTCAACGGTCTGATCGACCAGCAGAAGGACGACAACGCCCGCCTGTCGGTGCGCCTCACGGGCACCGAGAAGCAGCGCGACGACGCCCTCGAGGCCCTGGTGCTCCAGCAGGAGATTGCCGAGGAGCTCGAGCGCGAGCGCAAGCGCAACATCAAGGACCTGTCGGCCCTGCAGCACACCAACGTCACCCTGGCCCGCCAGCGCGACGAGGCCCGCCGTGTGGTGCTGCACCTGCGCAGCCTGATTGGCGGCCAGAGCCACCACATGGAGCACCTCATCGAGTCGCTGACCAAGCCCGACGAGATCATCGACGAGCTCGAGAGCGGCTTCGCCGAGGAGGACGAGGAGGCCGCTGCCGCCATGGCCCTCGAGGGCAGCACGCCCGAGGAGATTGAGGCGGCCACGCTGCTCAAGGCCCAGGCCCGCGCCAGCAAGCGCTACTCGTCGTCGAGCTTCAAGGACGTGGCCGACCGCCACCTCAAGGACAAGACCGACGCCATTGCGCACATCATCCGCAACATTGCGGAGCAGTGCCAGGCTGCCGTCGAGGGCCTGCAGCTGGCCCAGGACGCCGTTGAGTCGTCCTCGGACAGCGAGGCCCGCCAGCAGCAGCGCCGCACGGCTTCGGCCCAGCGCCTGCGCCGCACCAGCAACCTGTCGACGGCCACGACCCACAGCGACGACGGCCACTCGGCCTCGGCGTCGGACGTCGGTGACGACAGCCTGCTGCACCCGGCCTCGGGCCGCTCGTCGAGCATCCCGCCTACGCCCGATCTGATCCCCAACCGGGCTAGCACGAGCATGTCAATTGCGTCGACGGCGACGACGCCCGAGCGGTCGTCGCAGCAGTACGTGGTCGGCCACGACGTGCCCACCAAGATCGTCGAGGACGACGAGGACGAGTACGCTGAGCGCAGCGACGTCGAGACGATGCCGGAGCCCGGCATTGTCGGCAAACACGCCGACAGCCTGATCCACCGCCCCTCGGGCGCGCGCATCAGCGCTCTCGGCGGCACGAGATGACTCAAAGATCGGCGCGGCTGGGGGTGGTGAACACCAATGCCACTCCTGAATTAAAAAATCTAACGAGCCACCGCACTGTTCGATCGAGTCTTTTTGCTTGCTAACGTCGCTCCTCATTTTCTTGCGTCTCTTTCTTTTTCGTTCTCTGTTTTGTACTTTATCTTGGATGGCGGATCTTTTATACCACGTCCTCGAGCACACTGGCGTTGATATCTCCTTGTTTTTTTTTTCTTTGTTATTCTTTTTGATTCTTCTTTATTGTCTTTGCACACCCCTCGATATCTCTTGTTTTAGTTTTTCCTCTGTTCTTTTGCTTCCTTTCTTCTTCTCGTCATTCCTTATGATATATATTTTCTTCGTTCTTCTTTCAATCTCAATCAAATTTTGGAGAGTAGCTTACCTGGAAAAGGACTACTCTAAATGTTTATTTTGTTTATCTTGCCTTTTGCCTTTTTTGTTGACTTTTCTGCAGAAACGTCCGCAGTCCGCTTTATTTATCTTTTCTCTTTACTTTTTATCAAAGGTTGTCCATTGGGACACGATGTTTATTAGCTGTTGGCAGTTGAAAAGACGATATTTTCTGGTGAACACGTACTCATAAATTAAAGTGATAATGTAATTGTAAACAACCTCTCATAAGTTCGTCTTGACATGAGATGAAGGCGGTCTGCACGTGTAAGTGAAGCGACCACTGAGCCTTTGTTCTTACAGTGAGATGATCATGCGCTAAAATGAAGGTACGCGCCGAAAATGCTCCTAGCCCTGAGAGTAGTATTAGCTCGGCTTATCTTATCGATAAGGTTGCCATCCGCGCCTGCCTCCCCTAAAACTTTTTTTTCTACCGTTCTTGCCCCCTACAATTTCGCGTCTCTCTTATCGTTCGCTCAATCGCTCCTGCCCAGGAAAACATACCAAATTCACACCTTCCTCACGACGTTTTTTCTTCGACAACCCCCTTTCACATCACGACAATTGTTTTTCTCCTCACTTCCTCCCTCAACCCTCACAATGGCGTCTGCCGACCCGCTGCTCACAACGCAGTGCAGCGTCTGCCGCGCAGGCCCGCCCCGCTACCGCTGCCCGCGCTGCAGCCTCCAGTACTGCTCGGTGCTGTGCAACCGGCGGCACCGAGCGCGCACCAACTGCAGCGGCATTCGCGATGTGACGACATTTGTCCCGAGATCGACTTTGAGGACTGCCCAGGGCATCGACCGCGACTACAATTTCCTGCAGGGGATCGACGTGGCGCGCAGCGTGGCCGTCAAGCACGTGGTGGACGAGCGGCGGGTGCTGCGGGCGCACGAGGCGAAGGCGGTCGTGCTGAACGAGGAGGATTCAGAAGAGAAGGAGAGGAACAACGACAAGAACAACCGGGGGCGGTGGCAGCACAAGCACAACAAGTATGGCCAATACGGCCGGCGAGGGCAGAAGAGCCAGTCGAACCAACACAACAACAAGAACCAGAATGACAAAGAAGCACAAGGCCAAGCTTTGTACAAAATGTGGGAGGGCGAGGAAGTTGTGTATCGGCCATCCAGAAAAATGGCAGCAGACGCGGCGGCAGCCCTCCTCGAATCTGTCCGCGCAGAAGCAGCTGCACAGGACGACAGTGACGACGACAGCGACGACGATAGCGACACACCCAAAACGAAGACGAAATCCTCCTCCCCAAAACCTCCTACTTTCGAAGCCGGCGTCGGCCCTCGAGTACGCAGCAAATGCCGGCGAAAGAATATCGATTTGCTGGGTGCACCGCCCGGGTTCATGCGCCAGAAACAGAACCAGACAACCATTGTCACGGAGACGCTGAGAGGCAAGGGCGGCGCAGCGGCGACCACGGTCGTGTTTCTGCACTGGCAGGTGGAGTGGATTATTTATGCCGACACAAGCGAAGGGACTACGCCCACGCAGGTCTTGCGAAGGGCAAAAGACTGGACGCCGCTGTACCGGGCCTACGCTGCCCTGCAGCAGGCCGAGAAGCAGCGGCAAGAAAGGGAGGCCAAGCTAGGTAATGCTCTGGTCAAAGAAGTGGCCGAGGGTGAGGACAAAAAGACTGTCAAAAAAGACGACAACAAAGACGTTGCCATGGACACTCGCGGCGATAGCGACGACGAGGCCGAGGTCGATGCAGAGTCGCAGTCGCCCAAGCAGTCGCGGAGAAACAGGAAGCCAAGGCACAAAAAGACGGCGCCGTTCAACAACTCCTTCTTCTTTACCTACGACGTCCAACACGCCCAGGACGTGATGCTGGCCCAAGACCCGGCCACCTCGGAAGCGGCAGCGACTGCTGTGCCTACGACGACAGGGACATCGACGGCAACTTCCGCCTGGCACGACCGCGCCGTTACAGACGACATGCCGGAACAAGACGTCTCCGTACACATGTATCACAACGCCCGCTACGAATACTCGTACTACCTCCTCAAACCGCATGTCCCGGGCGTCGTGCGCGCATCGCAGGCCAAGGAGCTCATCCCCATCGACTCGGCCGACACTCTGTCGACCATCCTGCCGGGCCGGTCGGTGCTCGAGTTTCCGACAATCTATGTCTTGCCGCGGGGTGCACCGCTACCCAAGGGCCATGTCCTGGGATCTGTTGGCCGGCGTGTCTTTTTCGAGGAGCCGGCCGAAGTCAAAGGGAAGCAGCAGCAGCAGAAGGCGACGAAAGCCAACGGGGCCAACAAAAGGCAAAACAATGGCAAGCAGGGCCCGAATGCAAAGAAGCTGAAGACGTCGGGCAAAAACAACAAGAACGACTCGGAAGAAGAGGGCGAGATTCTCGAGGGCAGCGGCGACGTCGAGCTCCCAGATGCTAAGACTGAGCTGGAGAGCGAGACGAGCAGCAGCGGCACTGACAGTAGCGAGGAAGAAGAGGAAGAGGAGGAAGAAGAAGAGAAGGAGAGCAGTGAAGATGACGAGGATGGCGAAGCAGAAGAGAGCAACGGCGACGAAAAGGGCCCCGTTACTCTCTCCCATTTGCTCAACACGATCGGCAATGCTGGCACCATGCCGGTCGATGGAAAACCCAAGCTGGTTGTCTACGACTCGTGGTCTGAAGGGTCAGACGATGAGTGAGGGATGTAATATAATGTTTTTATTTTGTTCACCATGGCAAGCGTTCATATTCATAGACATAGGAGATCATATAATATACTCCATCGAGTACGGGATCGTACACATTAATAGCATATTGCATTGTATTCACTTTAATTGCTCAATCTGGGACAGTGTTGTGTATATGACGAAGTCACAAATGTGTGCTTCTTCTCCTTTTTTATTGTTTGTTTGGTTTGGTTTGTTGGTTGTTGTTGGTATCATTGTGGTATTTCGCAAAATGGAAGAAAATTGAGAAAAAGACCACGAGAGAGGCTCGAAAGACGGATGAAGAAATGGCAAATGACAAGGATGAAAAGATGAGTACGGAAATAAAACAAAATAGACAAATAGACGCCCTGTCGCTCCGTTGATGTTTTTTGTTCATTCATCCACTCTTTTCGTCGACACCAGATCATGAAAAAAAAAAGACAGGCAAAGAAAAGCATGAGAAAAGAAATCCATTTCGCCTTTCCCGCACAACCACCCCTTTCCATTTCATAGTTTCCCCCCTTGCCAACGATCGCCGGTGATCGTATTGTTTTTGCAAATGATATTCATACAGAGGAGGTTGAAAAAAAAAAAAAAAGACAAGAACACGTACGCAAACCCGAAATTTCAGAGACGCAGATACAAAGCAAATGCAAAAGCAGGAATAGAAACAGAAACAGAAACAGAATGCCGCAAATCACTGATGGAATGGTACCATCCTCATATCCCGATAAATAGATGGGATTTGTGTAAACGTGTCGAAACGTCACACTTGACTACATCAGGCAACATAGACACAACAGCATCACTGCTGCTGCTGCTGCTGCTGGTTGTTGTTGTAGTTGTTGTTCTGGCGGTAGTTGTTGTTACCGCCCCGGCCCCGGTTGTAGCCGCCACGGCCCCGACCACGGCCCCGGCCGCGGTAGTTTTGGCGGTAGCCACCGTCGACGCTGCCCTGGCCAAACGTCTCGACGTTCTTGCGCTGCTCCTCGCCGCGGTAGTGGGGCCGGCCGCCCGTGTTGGACGCTGCCTGCTGCGCCGCGGCGCGGTCCTTGGCCTCGCTCGAAATGTTGTCAAAGAACGAGCGCGTCTTGCTGTAGGCAGCAGGTGCCTGGGCATCGCCGCCGTCGGCGGCACCGTTGTCTGCGGCACCCGAGTCCGAGGCGTGGGCGCTCGCATCAGCGCTCGGCACACCGGCAGCGGCCGAGGCGTTGACGTCGGCCTCAAAGTTGCCGCCGGCAATCGCCTCCTTGACCACATCCTCCTTGTTGAACTTGGCGTTGGACGACGCAAAGTCAAAGTCGGTATCGGGGACCTCCACCTTGGCGGCCCGCGGGCCGTTGTTGTAGTGGCCGCCGCGGCCGCGGCCTCTATACTGGTTGTTGTAGTTGTTATGATGGTTGTTATGGTGGTGGTGGTTGTTATAGTTGTTGTTATTGTTGTAGCGGTTGTTGGCCTGAGCCTGAGAGGCGGCGTTGACGCGCATCTCGTCGACCTTGCGGGTCAGGTTGTCCAGAGTCGTCGAGCTGCTGCCACCCTGAGGAGCAGCCTGCGCCGGAGGAACCGAGCCCAAGCTGGCCATGGCCTTTGCAACTGCTGCCTTGGCGGCGTCTGTCGCGCTCTTCGCCGACGCCGCTGCGGCACCAGAATCGGGTGCAGCTGGCTGTGTCTTAGGCACTGCCGCCTTCTGGGCAGCAGGAGAAGCCTCCTTTGCCGGCTGGGCCTTGGGCGGCTGGCCTAGAGACTTGGGCTCCAGCTCAGCCGGGGCCGGAGTAGGACCCTTGGGCTTGTCGGCTGACGCAGGCGGCGCTGAAGCATCACCAGCAGGCTTCTGAGGCTGAGGAGCGCGGCCAGGACCAGCAGGACCGCCAGGCGGGCCGTTGGGGCCAGGTGGGCCACCCGGACCACCGGGAAACTGCTGTGGCGGGCCCGGGTAAAAGTTGTTGTTCCACTGGGGACCACCAGGGCCGCCAGGAGGACCGCCGGGGCCACCAGGACCGTTAGGTCCAAAGCCGGGCCCTTGTGGCGGGTACCAGCCGGGAGGGGGAGGGTAAGGGAGGTTGCGAGGAGACGGGCCGTTGGGACCACCCCAGCCGCCAGGCGGCATGGGCATGTTGGGCGCAAAGCCCTGCTGCGGCCCTGGCGGACCTTGAGGTCCTGGGCCGCGAGGAGGGCCTTGGGGCGGGCCCTGTTGGTACTGTTGTGGGCCAGGGCCGCTGTTGTTTGTGGGACGAGGGCGAGCCTGCAACAGGCATCAAAACGTGTTAGTAGATATTCCACACGGGGAGTAAATTGTGAAAAATGTGTAGAGAATGTGGTAAAAAAAGCCATGGGATTTGCCAGATCAGAAGGAAGGCAACGGAAATATCAACATGGGGTTGTTTGCGCAATTCAGACAAGTATGTTTTTCATCCGAAAATGTTTCATCATAAAGGCGTCCCAGGCGGGGGGGTTGGTTTGTAGGGGGAGAGATGTCCAAGAAAGACTCGAAAAAAGAGGGAACGCTGTATCAACTTACACCTAGAATGGCTGGGTCGTTCGGAACTTGTGCTGGCGGCGGCGGCGGTGCGGCATTGTCCTCGATACGGAGATCCTTCACGTCGCTGCCACGGAACACAATATACTCGTAGATCTGGTCTGCTGGTGCAATCTCCTCCTCGGGCTTGCCTTTGCGGCCTTCTGTGCCGTATGAGACGACATTCTCGAGAGAAACGGTCGAGTCCTCCGAGTTGATGCTGTGCAGGATACCTGAGTAACGGATGTCACTCTTGGAGATGAGGGAGATGCGGGCTCTATAGGAGGAAGAGGGATTGTCAGTAGCTGTGTCGGCATCATATATTGGGGAATTGAGGCTATGCTTACCCTAGGAACTCCGACATGATTGCGAAAGGTCACGCCAGAAAACAGAGGGGAAAGGGAAGTCAATTGAAGAGGAGCGAGGAGTCGAGGCGTCAATTGGCCGTCAATTGGAGGTCCAAGAGACGACGGTGAGTATGACGGAGGAGTAGAGGAGGAGGAGGAGAGGTCAAAAGAGGTCGAAAATGAGGAGAAGTAGAGAGGAAAGAGAAATATCGCGATGATGTGGGAGATGAAGAGAATGCAAGGGAGGATAAAAAGAGATCGCGAGAATAAAAGGAACGTGGGGAGAAGAGAATGAAGGTAATGAGGAGGGAGAGGAGGTAAAGAGAGGATCGTGGGTGGTGGTAAGAATGAGGTCGAAAGAGGTCAAAAGGCAAAAGAAAGAGAGGAAGTGAGAGAGGGAGGAGGAAAAATTGGGATTGGAAGGTCAAGCTGTGAGGATTTTTGCACCTGTCCACTGTTTTTGGCGGCTGGCCTTTTGGGAAGGACCTGGAGGCAGCAAAAAATGGCAGGGGAAGGTGCGTGGTTGGTGGGTGAAAGCTCGTACCTGCCCTGCTGCCCTCAGGAGGCTGGCAGGTCTAACCGCAAACAGCTTACCGCCACCGAACACCGGCACGTGATGGCGCTGCCCCCGCTTTTTCAGTTCAGGACAGCTTGAAGGACAGACGTTGTTTACGGGGCAAGAACCCACTAAATTTACAGGGGCTATGTAAGTATCACGAGCCTCACATCAACATGTCAAAAATGTGCACAGGAAACGAAATCAAAGGTCCAAAGTCCGGAATGATATTTCAAATCGATTTCTTCATAAATTAAATAACAAATGGCGTATAGGCATATTGATGTCGCGACTTTCGCAAGAAAAGACCACAGTACTCAACTCCACGACGCCATAAAAGGCTCCTGATGCTGTTCCGCCAAAGAAACCTCACTTTGAAAAACGCTGCTGTTGGCCCTCAAATCATCGTCTTTCCAAGGACTACCTCCGTACGGATTGTCCATGTAAACCTGCGGCAGGCGGTGCGTTGTGCTCGTGCCGGCGTAGTATGGACTGCCCGGCGTCTTGCCAAACGACTTGTGGCCCCAGAACAGCTTGGATCCTCGAGCGGTCGGAACGATGCCGTCCTCTGGGCTGGATTCTGGCTCAAAGAATGAATCGTATGGCCACTCATCAATAATGTCGATAATCGTCTGGATGTGGCCAAAGGCGCTGGGTAGGGGTCCACTGCGCCGTCGAAAGGCCAGGAACAAGCCAAACAAAAAGAGAGCGGCTGTGAACATGGCTAGATAAAATATCTGCGGCATAAACATGCAGACACCGGTGTAGTACCACGTGCTAATCGCCAAACTGAACATCCAGTGTATGATACACTTGAAAATGAAGAGCACAACCGATTCCCACGCCGTGAGAGCCGCCATAATCGCACTTCGGCTTTTGCCACTTTTGTCCGTTTTGTTCTTTGCCCTGCCATGCACCGCCTTTGCTCCGCTAGGACTGTCCAATTCACGATAGACAGCCTCGTCTCGTGATAAATTGACCAGCAGTTCGGCACAGTACAGCCCAAACGTTATGGGAGCCTGCATCAGAGTCAAAAGGCCCAAGGTTATGGGCGTGTAGCGATATTGGAAGACGCTAGTCCAGTAAAGGTTGACTGTCGGCGTTGTCTTACTGGGATCATCAAGGACAAATGACCGCAACAGCTCCCACGACGTGCCCTGGATGGCATCGAGGCCACCACGCGATATCAGAGCATGCGTGATGCCACCCCAAATTGTGCATAGGATCGGTAGTGCAACCAAAAACAAAAGTATCCAGAAGACTCTGTCGTGGGCAATTATCAAGGGCCGCTGTTTGGACCGTGGAAAGATGGCCTGAGCTTCGGCAAGTTCCGTATCGTGGACACCCATCATGCAACGGCCCGGACGGTGGATATAGTAGTTGTCGTTCGTTTTGTTGTCCTCTTCGTCCTTGCTGTTGCCATGCCCCTCCATGCAGACACGTGCCACTATGAGCGGATTAGAGCTCCAGCAGGGTATATCTGTAGCGACAAGAGCCCATGTTGTCAGGGCCGCCTGGATAAGAAAGCTCACACCGAGTGTAAGTAAGCCAAGCGAGTTGAAACGAACCTTTGCGTCCACTTGCTTGTCTGCCCAAGATGCCATCCCAAGCATGACTTCCAACTCCGTATTCTCACCGATAAACATAATTGGTGTTGAGACATAGGCCGTCAGGATGCTGACGAAGTAGAGCGCATTAGCCCACCATGAGTTGGCCCGGTTGGAGCGGGAGCCGGTCAATAGTCTGAGGTTGGTGTTGAAGACGAGGCGACCTTCGCGATATAACGACCAGCGAAGCGAGCAGGTATGGATCAAGCCCATGCTGTCACAAAGAATGGCAACTAGATGGTTAGCTCGAGTCGTAGATCATAACCTAGTGTCATAGGGTTAAATACCAAACATGTTCAGTGCAAGGGGAAGGAGTTCAATCTGTATCGGGGACATGGTTATTGTATCCAGGAATACAATCGTGTCCCCAAGGACCGTCTCTGTGGAGTACACCATTTTTGTACCGTAGGATGTAGCCCCTATTGCAACGAGCCATGAAATGCCGAGACCGATCTTGCACCACAGTTTGGTGGTCTTGTCGCCATTGGAGAATTTTTTGAGAGGCCGAGGCTTGTCGGAGTCCGCCGTGGCAAGTCTGTGGAAGCGAAAACGCATGGTTTCTCGTTGATATAGCTTATCTCGATGCACTTGCAGAGGGTGTCGGACCGGACAATACAGCAAAAAGAAGAAAGAAAAAGAAGAAGAAGAAGAAGAAGGAGAAGAAGAAGAAGAAAAAGAAGCTAAATGCCAGAAGAGCTGAAGGAAATTTGAAGAGTCTGTACGGAGTACGGAGTACTCGAGCCATGGTTGAGGTGGTGCGGGCACGGGTATTGATATTGTACGACGTATAAATCACACAGTCCAAGGATATCGGGAACGAGACGGGGAACGAGGAACGAGGCGGAGAATGCAACCCAACAAGCACACTTCCACGGATGTGATAAACTTCAAGTAAGCGCCCAACTGCACAGGGCCTGGCCCAGCCACATTCAGCCGTCTGCAGGTCGGCGAAAATAGATGTTACAGACTGTTGTTGGCCATTCGACCAAGCTGGAACCCGTGGAGGGTTTCTGCAGGGTTGGTCAAGTGGCCAGCTGCATGAGCAGGCCGTAAATGAAACCTTGAGTGCCTGTTCTATCACATATAAAATGTAGGGAAATATTTCAAAAGATGTTCAGAATTTGTTATCCAAAAAAGGTTGCTAGAAATGATGGCAAAAAAGCAGCGCAAACAGCATATCCCATTCTGTTTCATTTGTCGTAAATGCATATAAACCCGTAGACCGTTGACCGAGAAAAAAGGAAGAGAAGGAGAAGAAGAACAATAGGATAAAATAAAAGCGGGTAAAAAAGAAGACCAAGAGAAAAGGAAGAGAAAAACGCTGAAAACAAAACCCAGAAATGTAAATGTCGTAGCCGGACCGTTGAGAGTCATTTATTGTCGTTTATAGTGCGTGACGTATTGTGTCGTCATACGCCGTGCTCGCGCCGTCCTCGCGCCGTACTCACGCCGCAACACTGTTCGTCATGCTGCCCCAGCGGAAGCGGCGCAGCGTGCTGCCCGTCGACGACCGCATAATCTCGCGGCCGCAGGCACCTGCGCCCGATGCCGAAGTGTTGGCCGACGCAGACATGGACGAAGCAGCCGACATTGTCGACGCAGCCTCTTGGCGGCCAACCTCGCGGCCAATCACGAAACCAGCGCCGAAACCGACAACAGAGACAAGCACGACGACGCCGGCACTGACGACCCAGGTCAGCAGTGTGGGGCTGATCATGGTGACGTCAGACTCGTTGTTGGCAGCCGACGACGAAGTGCGCTTCTTCTTGGTGACGCGGGGCGAGGACTTGCTGGCGCCTGTGCGTTTGCTCTTGCTCGACGTGGAGACGGCGCTGACGGCACTGTTCCGAGAAGAGTGGTGCTGCTGCTGCTGCTGCTGGTGTTGCTGGTGCTTGGTAGAGGTAGAAGCGGCAGCGTTGGATTGGCGGGTAGTCTGCGCGTTGGTCTGTGGAGGCATCCGCGGAGGCTGGAATGGTGTGCGTGTGCGCGGTGACACGGCCCCTTCATTGTCGTTGTTGTCGTCCATCAGCTCGGACTCGGGCACAAGACGCAGGCCCATCGGCTGGTTGCTTGGCCGCAGACCGGCGTTGGCCGAAGACGACGACGGCTCTCCACCCACAAAATCGATGTCGTTGCCGTTGCCACTGCTCGGCTCCTTCTTGGGCAGGCCACGGGCAGCCGCTGCGCACGACAAGAGCGTGGTCAAGGATGCCCGCAGAGCCGCATCGTTGTCCTCGCGGTAGGACGGAGACATAAAGTTTGGGGCTGAGTTGCGTGCAGGCCGTGACGAACGCGGCGCATAGGGGGCCATGTGTGGAGGCATCTGAGAGTGTGGTGTGGGCAGGGACCGGTGAGACGAGGGCTGGAGGTGGTTAGGAGGGTGCGAAAAGGCGTTGGGCTGTGGCCGGAAGGTCGGCGGGCTGTTGGACGAAGAAGGCATGCCGAGGGCCGTACCGTCGTCATCGTCGTCGTCTTCATCGTCGCCGTCGCTCGCTTCCACCCGCTGCCGCAGCCGGGCCTGTGCTGCCTGGTATTGCAAGAGCGAGTAACTCTGAGAGGGCCGGCCGCCGCCGATATCCATTTCTAAATTCTCGGCCGAGCTCGACAGGACCCGGTCTTCCTCGCTCTCTGTCTCGTCGTATTCTTCCTGGCTGCTGCCTGCCGAACTCCGGGCGGTGGGGTTGATGGCGGTCGTCGCGGAGGAAGGGTGGTTGTGTGTAGTTGTCGGTTGCCTCGAGGATTGGGGAGACTGAGAAGATGCGGCCGCTTCGACTTGCTGCAGCAGACGACGCCGCCGCTGGGGAGTCGCATTCGCATTCGCATTCGGCATGGCACCGCCGTTGACGCCTGTGGCACTGCTGCCGACGCGCAGGCCGGTGATGACAATCTCGTCGGCAATCGAGGACAGCGACGAGGACGACGGCTGCGAGGCGATCTCGACCCAGGACTCGCCGCCTACCGTGGCGGCCATATTTTGGTGGCGTGAATTAATAGTGGAGGCCGTCGTGGTCGTGGTGTTGGTGTTGGTGTTAGTTGCTGGACCCTCAGCGGGCAAGAGAGGGTCCCGTCTCGTTGGCGGCGGCATAGTGGATAGTGGATCCGATGCGATAAGGCGCGATGATGGGATGGCGATGGGTTGTGAAGGGAAAAGTATCGTGAAGATAAAAGTGTCAAGATGGAAACAGAAACAAATGAAAACAAATGATCAACTCCTCACGAGACGAAAAAAGGCAGTCGCAAAAAGAAAAAGTTGGTGTGGCCGGAAAGAGGCACCCCGTGTTTGAGACGCCTTGCGCGCGCGGTGGTGCAGGTTGGTTCCTGCTAAACTTGGATTGTTGGCACGGGGCTCGCTGTTCCAAGGAAAGAAGGCGCGGGTGGGCGTGGGATGGGTGAGTTTAGGTTGGGCGTTGCGCGAAACGGCAAGAGGAGTGAGGAAAAGTCGTAAATCGTGAATAAATGGCAAGAGCGATGGATGAGGGAGACAAGAGACAAGAGACGCCTCGTGGATCGACTCTCGTACGAGTAAAGAAGACTGCAGCCGTCCGAGACCCGTTGTGTTGTGTTATGTTCCAGATGAAGTTTGTCGTGGGATGTTGGGGGACTTGTTCCTTTTACTTGTTTTGTCAGATACAGTGTTGGCGTGCCCCCCGCACAGAAGTGAGAGAAGTGACTGACTGTGCAATGTGCTGGCAAATGGGTTGGTGACACGGTATTGGTCTCCGCCTTCTTATTATTACTTGTTGATAGAGGGAAGGAAATAGGGGGGCCGTCTTCGGAGGGCAGGCGTGAGAGGGGGGAAGCCAAGCTGAAAGGAAGGCACGAACTGGATGGTGGTTGGGAGAATGGGAATGGACGGTTTTGGTAAGTGCCCAAGTGAGCCGTGACGAGGCGAGGAGAGAGGAGAGAGGAAGAGGAAAGAGGGAAGGGGAGAAAGGAGACAAGGGAGGAAAGAACAACGGATGAAACGGGAGGATGGTTTGTTGAAGGGAAAGAAAGAGTGAGTAGGCAAAGAAGGAACGATAGAACAGATGAAAGAAGGAAGAAGCAACAAGGGCAAGAGGGAAAGGGGAATATGGAAGGCACGAGGAGCCAAATACAGCCAAAAACGGCTGTGATCTCTCAGTCGCTCCTCCCTCTCCGCACCGTTGCGGTCTTGCACCTTCTTCTCCTCTTTGCCCAACAATACAGGTAAAAGGGGTCTCGACACTACAAGTCAGAGCGCTACGTCAGGGAGAAGAGAGGGGCCGATTTGGAACTTAGACTAGCGAGGCGCAATCCAGACGTGAGAGCACGAGGCCACGGTCCCAGTGGTGCTGACCGCCTTCCGGAGAGGGGAGATAACAGCGGTATCTCCAGTTGTTTCTGTGCTTGATTCAAGTGAATCTCCTCAGTATCTCCAATATTTTGTCTTTCTGCCAATCTTGTTCTATTATCTGCAGACTAACGCAGTTGGCGGGCGTAGTGGATGTCGATCGCGCTTGCCGTCTTACGGCGGATGGGGACGCTGTGCGCATGTTTTCTTTGTTGCGGTCTTCGTTCTAATACTACTCTATTGCTCTTTCCCTTTGTCCCCTTTTACGTCCTTTACGTCCTTTACCCCCTTTCTCGACTTTGAAAGTGCAGGTGCTCCTTTGCTCTTGCCGGCTATCTTGGAGAAGCTTTCTTAGCGTGAAGGTGAGAATATATACGCGGCAGTGTTAATGTCAAAGAATAGAAAGATCTGAAGAGGATGAGGATGAGGAGTGATGTGAGATTGAATAGCAGGATGGGTGGGGTGAGGGAGGCACGGTGTGGTGGCCAAAGGCAGGCCAAGAACGGCGTGCAGCCGCACTGGCAACCCACCTTTTGAGTCCTCAAATAGCATGTTGTGAAGCACATTACCATCTCCATACTGAGAAACGGTACTTGTATTTTGTTGGGGAAGTAAGGCAGTAGGGAAGGAACGAGGGGATAGGAAAGGGGAAGGGGGCGACAAGATTATCATGCTTCTGGGGCTGGCCGTCACTGTTGGCTGGCCATATATGAGGAAGGAACGGCACATTCGGAGCTGAGGAAATGGAAAGTGCCATTCTGGGAGTCTTGACACTCAAGCGGAAGTATCTCTTTCTGCGAGCAGATTCCATTCACATTGTGTCTGGCGCGTTCTTTCCATCTACGAGGAAGTCTCAATGGAATACACGACGAATGGTCCTGTCAGTCGAGACACTTCGAAGTTAGTCGAGATCGGGCGAGATGTGCTCTTTCCCCCACTTCCGGCAGCAATGACGCGATGGGCTGTCGAGCGGCGTCGAGCTGGCCACTTACATAGTGCGACTCGAACCTAAACAGAAAGAACAGCACACAACCTGGAAGGTGCGCCGAAACACGCAATGGAATGCAAGGGCGCCCTACCAAAAACGCGTGTCGCTCTTGAATCTTTAATTGGCACGCCACACTGTAAATAGCGCATCTGTTGTTCACACTAAACGCCGCTGCGATTTCGGGGCTTCGAGTAAGTCCCACTCTGCCCAGACCTCTTTCCTTTCTCAACAATACAAACGACGACGTATGCTTCTCTCTTGCTTGGGTCTTCTTCGGGCATTCTATTCTACAATGTCAACAGATTTATACCTGGCTTCGTGAAATCAAGTCGATCGGCGGATTTCTTCCAATATGGCTCGATGTCCTCCAAAAGACGGCCCAGGCAATTTCAAGATCCTCTCACCGACTTACACGCATCCTTGCACAGCATGTGCGGGTGGATCGATTGTTGGTTTTGTGGTTTTCTGGCTTTCTGTTTTCTCGGTTCCCATGTTTCTGTTTCTGCGTCTGGCACGGCACTGAAGCGGCATGGCAGCTGGTATGCAAGTACGACGGACATGTACGGAGTATTATGTATTACCTTGTCTCTTGTAACTTAAAGTGCAAGGCAAGAAGGGCGCCGGTTGGTGCTGAGAACGGGGAATGTATGCCGGGCCGTGTGTTTCTTTTTGCCAATTTATTTTACATTTATTTTATTCCGTCTGTTTCAACGCAGTCGTACAGAGCACAGATGACGCAGTTTTCTGCAAGTCTTTAAGCCATGGCCCGTCTTTCTTTTTCTTGTCTGCCGTCTTGCCATTTTGCATCTTGCGATTTCCAAGTGAAATCGTCTGGTACGACCTGTTCTATGCGCGTCCGATAAATGAGCATCTCGAATCGGCCGACCTTTAAAAGGCACTCCCAGCACGACGCGAAAGTGTAGAATAAAAACACACAGCCTCGACAACCTACTCCAGGCATTTCTTTTAATCTCCCTTATTATGTCACTGGTGGTGTGCAAGAAAGACAGTTGAATGTGACCTCCAAAAAGAGCCAATGGCAGTCGAGCATGTCGAGGCTGGCGAGGTCACGCTTCCCTCCAACAACGACGATGAGGGGAAACGCGAAATCGCAGCCTGGTTGGACGACGAGACAAGGCATGTTGAAGGAGGCGAATTTATGGTGACAATAAATGTAGACAATTTAATTAATTATTTATTTCATTACAGTGTATGTGTGTAGAGTTTTTCCCGATTAATTTGCTTCGATTTAATGGTGACAAAAATAATGTTAATAAATACTTAAATAAAACAAAATAAACAAATACGAGATTTTTAGTTCTTCAAAGTGACAGAACCACGCCAATAATAAAAATAGACAAGGCTGACATCTAATGAGAGATCTATTAACAGAATATAACATTCACTGGATGCGAGTAGCTTTCCGGCGAGTGAATGATAAGAGGTCAACCGACAAGGCTGGACAAGGCTGTCAACATCAGACATATCCACAATAAGCAGACAATAGATAGGCACAGGCACAGGCGCACACATAATATCGTCACATGGTAGAGAATGCAGTCACGAGGCACAGTGAATGAGACAAGATGCTAGCAGTGAATAAACTTTTATATATAACCTGAACGCCGAGGCGTTTCTCTGGTATGCTTTTTTCTATCATATGGTATTACGGAGAAGAGAGAAGGAAAAGGAAAGGGAAAGGGAAAGGGAAGGGGGAGAGGGAAGAAGAACCTTCTTTTTCTTTTGTGCATTTGTGTACTTACCAGCGCGACAAGTAAAAATCGACTCGAAGAGACCCGGGGGCGAGCCCGAGTCTCCTTTTGTAAATCCCCAATGCCTTGCTAGCCCACGAAGACGAGGCGACGACAAGAATGAGAAGAACACATACTTATCATCGCCTCTAGGCAGAACTGGTCTCGAGAGACCTGAACTGCAATGCCCCGGAATAGAGTGACCGATCCCAGTTTGGAACAGAAAGAAGTAACTTTTGAATAATATACCCTTCCATCCATACATTAATGTGTATGGAGGTCGGATAGTAGAGCCCTCAGGAGAGATCCCCCAGTAAAGAGTAGTTTCAAGACAGAAGTAAAGCCCACAGAAGAAAGCATGCGTGAAAAATAGAATAACCATGTACCAAAGTAAAGAAAATCAAGTTTTGCCCCAAACAGAAACAGAAAAAGAAGAAACAATATGAAACCCATCCACAAAAAACTTTTGTTCTAATCGTAACACAGTCCCCGCCGACGAGCCTTTTGTTTCTGTTTCTTTTTCCTTTTCTTCTTTTTGGAGGCAAAGAACGGGACAGAGCCAGCAGAGCCAACGCGAGCCAAAATAAAACCAGTCATCAGGTCATCATCGTGTTTCTTAGTCCATGGTCCAGTACGACGTACGACGTAAAGGATTAGGAAAAATGGAAACGATTTCAAGCCCCACAGAGTTTCGGATCGAGCCCTCAGTTGTATCGCGGCTTCTTTTGGAATTAACCAAAGATGCCCTCTCTCACGAGCTTCTGGCTTTTTATGTTCGTGTTCGGAACCAACCAAACAAACAAAAAAGACCAGACCGACAGCCAACCTAGCCAAATACCCAACATTATGTGTACGCGCAGAAAACCAAACGATCCCTCGGGAAAATTATGCCGCTATGCCGCCAAAAGAAGATGTAGGAAAAGAGAAACAAGGCAATAAGACCCATTGTCGTTTCCTTCTAGTGTCAATCAACAGCTTAGAAGGTAGTCTTCTTGCCCTGGAAGCCGCCGCCGCCGCCACGGCCGCCGAAGCCACCGCGGCCACCGCCACGGCCACCGCGGTCACCGAAAC
The DNA here is from genome assembly GCA_021396245.1 of Sporothrix humicola. Lineage (NCBI taxonomy): Eukaryota > Fungi > Ascomycota > Sordariomycetes > Ophiostomatales > Ophiostomataceae > Sporothrix > Sporothrix humicola. Next base: position 238,886 of record WNYE01000026.1, read on the forward strand.
CGCCACGGCCACCACCACGGCCGCCGAAGCCGCCACGGCCGCCACCGCGGCCACCAAAGCCCCCACCGCCACCGCGGCCGCCGCCGAAGTCGTTGCGGGGCTTGGGGGTAGAGTAGTCCAGACGGACGTTGCGGCCGGCGCAGTCCTGGCCGTTGAGCTGCTCGAAAGCCTTCTTGGCATCCTCGATCGAGTAGAACGAGACGTAACCGAAGCCCTTGGGGCGACCAGACTCCCTGGAGAAACGTTAGTAGATGTTCATCAAGTACAGTGAAGACAGAGGGGGTAGAGGAGTGCTTACATGTCAGTGGGCAGACGCAGGCTCTTGACGCTGGAGACCTCGTTGAAGAAAGCCGAGACGGTGTCCTCGTCGGCGTGGAAGGGCAGGTTGCCGACGAACAGGGTGTCGCTCTCGGGGGAGATGGTGTCGCCGTACTTCTTGGCACGGTCGGCGGCGCCGCCGTTGGCGCCGTCATTGTTCTTGGGGCGGGCAGTCGAGAAGTCGAGCTTGAGCTCGCGGCCCTCGATGAAGTAGCCCTGCATCTTGTCAAAGGCAGCCTTGGCGTTGGCGGCGGTGTCAAAGTCGACGTAGCCGAAGCCGCGCGAGCGCTGCTGCTCACGGTCGGTGATGACGCGGGCGCCGATCAGGCCCTCGCAGACCTTGAACTCCTCGTACAGCAGGTTGTCGTCGACCTTCCAGCCCAGGTTGCCAGCGAACAGGGTGGTGCCCTGCTCGGGCTCGGCAGCCTCCTCAGCACCAGCCTCCTCGGCGTCGTCCGTCTTGGCCTTCTTAGCGGCAGCAGGCTCCTCGTCGTCGGCCTTGCGCTTCTTGGAGGGCTCCTCGGTCTTCTCCTCGGAGTCGGAGTCGGAGTCAGAGTCGGACGAATCGGAATCAGAGTCGGAATCAGAGTCAGAGTCAGACTCGGCCTTGGTCTCCTTCTTCTCGGCCTTCTCGGCCTTGGGCTTCTCCTCCTCCTCCTCGTCAGAGTCGGAGTCGGACGAGTCGGAGCCAGAGTCAGAGTCAGACTCGGACTCGCTCTCAGACTCCTCCTTCTTGGCGGCCTTCTTGCCGTTGGCCTTCTCGGCCTTAGGGGCGGGCTTCTCCTCCTCAGACTCAGACTCGGAGTCGGAGTCGGAGCCGGACGAGGCAGAGCTGTCCGAGTCGCTGTCGGACTCGCTGTCAGACTCGACCTTCTTGGCCTTCTTCTCCTTCTTGCCGTTGACGGCCTTGGCAGCGACGTCCTTGGCAATCTTCTTGGACTTTGCGTCCGAAGACTTGGACGGCTTGGTCACGCCGCCGTTCTTGACGCTCTTGATGGGGTCGGCAACAGCCTTGACCTTGGTCTCCTTTGACTTGCCCATTGTGAATGTGTGGGGGGAGGATGGATGTGAAGATGTAGATGGGTAAGAGAAAAGAGGACGGAAGAAAAAAAGATGTTGGAGAAGGTTGGAGAGAATGGAAAAAAAGATGTAGGAAGAGAGAGGAAAGAGGGAAGGAGATGGGACTGAAAAAATGGGAGAAAAAGGCAGGATGTTATATGGGAATTGGGGGAAGGAGCGACGAGCAGAGCCTTTCCTGCCTTTCTTTGCCTGTGCCAGGGACCAGAGCCTGCTTCCTGGCAAAAACTTTTTTTTGCACGGCAAAATTCTCTGCAAAATAATTAGCGTGGTTGGTCGGACACTAAGAGACTGACCATTGCATGAGTGGGGCCAGGCGGTGAGTGTCGAGAAGTGTCAAGGGAAGGAAAGGCAGGACCGCTCAATTGGGGAAAGTGCGGCCTGGAATGCAAGGCAGGAATTTTTGCTCTTGCTCTTTCCAGCGCCCGCCATTGGCTTTGGTGTGATTTGGCAGAGCCGGGACTGAACTCCATTTGAACTATCACCATCACGACGAACAACGACGACGACTGACGAACGCCTACCGTCTGGTCAACGACACAAACCTCTCTACCTTCTTCATCTCCCGTCGAACACCCCCACGTCCACAATGCCGACGCCCGAGTCGGCCTCGTTCCTGGCCAAGAAGCCGACAGTTCCGCCGACTTTTGACGGCGTTGATTACGACGACACAAAGCGCTTAAAGCAGGCCCAGGATGCGATCATCCGCGAGCAGTGGGTGCAGGTGATGATGGGCCGGCTGGTGCGGGAGGAGATGAGCAAATGCTACTACCGGGAGGGCGTCAACCACCTGGAGAAGTGCGGCCATTTGAGAGGTGAGTTTACCCCCGATTGATGGCAGATAAACAGGATGCTAACCCCCCCAGAACGGTATCTGCAGCTGCTCAAGACGGCCAGAGTCAAGGGCTACCTGTTTGAGCAGCAGAACTACTTTGAGAACAAGCAATAGAGCGTTTGTTCGGAGCAGAGCAGCGAGACGAGACGAAACGACGCGGGGGAACGGACGACCGGACGACGCATTGGCACACGACTACGGGCCACGAACCATCGGCCGGCGACGAGAAGAGCGAGCGACTGCCCAAAACTACGACGAAGGAAGCTCTGCTACGCGGAAGCCCTGGAAATGGGACACGAGAGCATGGTGCGAGGAGGGGAAAACGAGAAAATGGGCCGGGATGGCGAGGGTATTGGGCCCCTCTACCGGCACCCAATGTACATATCTACTGTGTTAAATGCAATTTTTTGAAAGCCAAGACGAGAGAGACGAGGATTACGGTCATTGGATGCGTGCACAAGGCTCAATGTTGCGATTTGAGACGTCATTATGAGCCATGGCCGTGATGTACAGCTTGAAAAAGCTGCCCCAGATGAGCTCACCAGAAACAGAAGGCACCTGATTGGTCCACTTTTGAGTGTGGATAGTGGGCGTTGGCAGTGGCAGAAAGGAGATGCCAACCATGCCGCATTGAGGACGAGATATGGCTTTCTTTGATCTGGAAATGTGAAAAGAAGTTTATTTTGGATTTTCTGACAAAATTGTATGATCCCAACACTCCTGCGTTGGTCAATTGAGAGGCTCATTGTTTTCTTTCAAATCTGGTCACGTGCCAAGCAAGGCTATGGGTTGAACTTGGGCAATTGGCGGCTAACGCCGAAAAAATACAGGTCTCTGACCCCTACGAAAAAAACTGTGGGCCCATGGGCAGAAAAGAGCTTTCTCGCGCCTTGAGTGAGAAACGTCGTGCGACCAGACGAAAGAGACGGCAGACGACTAAACCTCGACGACGACGACAACAGACGGCTACCGAGTCGCCCTCACACACCAATTGCCTCACACACACCAATGGCAAGCACAATGAACGTCTGCCGGACAGCCCTGCTGCGGAGGGCGCTGGCTTCGGCTTCGGCTTCGAGTTCTTCCTCGACTTTCTCTTCCTCGATCACATCACGGGCTGCAACCTCGCCATTACGTTCCTCTGTCCTTTCCTCCTCCTTCTCGACATCTTCCACACTCAGAAACGCCGCTGCTGCGGACGCACCATCACAAGACGCATCTGACGCAACACCAGCACCAGCAGAAGGCGATGCTGCTGTTGCTCCTTCTGCAGCCATCTCGTCGTGCCCCGAGGGAACTGTCCTCGTCGGCCTCAACTACACCAAGGGCAAGACCGACCCGGTCGCCAAGCGCGACGAGGACTATCCTGCGTGGCTGTGGAAGTGTCTCGATGTCATGAAGAAGACCGCCGCCGTCGAAGAAGACGCCGGTGATGAGTTTTGTACGTACTGCGAACAATGTCAATGAACGTACCCTGTACAACAGTTTGCTAACGTACACTTAGCCAAAAGTAAAAAGCAGCGGCGGCTGGCGCTGAAGCGGCAGCGTGAGCTCGAGGCCAAGATCATGGCGACGGGCGACCTGACGGCCCTGGCGCCCAAGATCCCGATGCAGCACCAGACGATTGATTTGCCCGTGGGCGTGGCCAGGGCCGAGGGCGAGGAGCCCGCTACGATCCTGGACGACACGCTGGAGGCGGCGACGAAGCGCAGGGAGCTGCGGATGGCGCTGCGCAAGGAGCGGCGGGCCAAGATCAAGGAGAACAACTACCTGCGGTCGATGTAGGTGTTGTGAGTGGGATGGGAATGAAAATGAAAATAAAAGTGAAAATGGATGGCTTAGGCATTGGGGCATATCATTGTACATTGTAAGAATACATAGAATCTGGAGCAAAAGAACGACTTCCTTCTACGAGTTTGTTTACGAGAGGACATATTTGTGGACGTAAATGATATGAAATGATATGATATTAAACCAGACGCCAGAGAAACCATGCGGCGTCGTGAATCGAGATCCTAGCCGAGAAATAGTACATAAAGTACACGATGAAGACGAAGATAGAAACAGAAATAATAAAGAAAAACGCATAAATAAAGAAATGGGTCCAAATATCCCGTGATCCAGTTAACCAAAAATGCTGTTCGCTCATACGCTGTCATGATCATGAGAGACGAAGAAGAAGGAAATAGAAGGAAACAAAAAAGAAAATGAAGAGAATAAAACAAGAGGGAAAACACCCCCCTACATCACTGCACAATTGTTTGAGGCGGCGGGCAGGGCGGGTATGGGCAGCGCCGTGTGGTGCCACTCCAGATGCAGCTGAAAGTCTGCCAGCGACGGGAATCCGTGCTCGTCCTGCGCGTACTTTGTCTGGTCGCCCTCGGCGCTGTCGTAGTACAGATAGTCGTCGCAGTACGGGCACCACAGCCGCGCCTCCCAGTCGCCCGTCATGGGCGGCAGGTGGTTGGCAATGGCGAGGGGCGCAAAGACAATGGTGCGCGGGCTGCTGGCGTCGGAGACGGCGACGGTTGTGGCCTGCCAGCGCGGGTATTCGTCCTCGCCGCCCTCGTCGGGTGGAGGCGTAAAATAAGAAGACGACGCAGTTGTCGACTGGCTGGACGAGAGCTGAGGCGACGGTCTCCGGAACGTGGGCAGTGGTGTTGTGGGATTTGTCGAGGACGCGGCCGAGGTTTTGGGGGCGGCAAACGGAAGGTAGGAAATAGAGTTGGACGAGGAGGAGAGGGGACTGTGGTTGGACGAAATGGCGGCCGGCGGCGTTCGTGTTGTCGGTAGTCGCTGAATGTCTTCCCAGACAACGTGGCCGTCGCAAAAGTCGCAGATGAAGGCGATATCGCGGTCGCCGAAGCGCTCAAACGTGCCGACAATGTTGCAGTACGGCACGAGGTCCTCGAGAGTCGGCGGTTTTGATGGTGGAGAAGGAGGTTCGTCGGGATGGAGGGGGATGGTTGTTTGTGCAGGTTCGAAGGAGGTATCAAAGGCGGAGGGTGTGGGTATTGGCGTATGAGTATTTGTTGATATTGGTATTGGTACAGGTGCTGCTGCTGGCGTATTATATGATGGTGATCTTTGCGGCTGCTTCATGGCGGACTTGAGCAGTGGTCGGTTCGATGTCGGGTTCGCGCTTGCGTTTTGTGAGGAAGACATTGATGGTTGTGGTGTCATTTCCACGCTCTCAAATTCGTCGTCTCCGTACGTATCGTTGAACCCCGACCGGCCTCGGAACCGTTCTTGGCCGGCAAACCGTCGTTGTTCACGCGCTCGTAACTGTGGTAGCTGTTGTTTCCATGCCGGCGTTCCTGGTACTGTTTGGGACCGACTTCGGCTTGGGCCACTGCCGCTACTACTCTCGCCATGTGTCTGGCCTCTGGCCTGTTGTTTCCGCAGCTCTTGCTGCTCACGATATCGGCGGTACACGAGGAACGCGCCCAGACAGCGCGCGCCACTACCGCTGCCGTCGCCGGCCTCGTGCTCGGCATTGAAGATGCGACGAGCCGCGCGGCACTGTGCACGGTGCAGCTGGCGGCGCAGATGGACGGTCTGGCGCACCCAGAGCGGGTTGATGGGCCCGCCCTGTCGGATCCAGTCGCGGAACAGCTGTGTGTGGTCGTCGAAGTAGCCTTTGAGCGCGGCCAGCTCAGCAAGCGATTCGGCTGGAAGGTTAGTAGGAGGAACACAATATGAATATGGGGGGTGTATGGGACTCACGCCTTCGATCATTCTCGTAGTAGAACTGGCCGTTGACGAGCGGGGCCATGGCCTGGAAGTCGCGCTTTGCCTCGTCGAGCGCCTCCTCGACGGCGCGGACCTGCTCAAACTCGTCCGGGCCCCAGCCGCGCTTGTCGGCAAACATCAAAATGCGCAGGGCGTCCTGTATGGCCATGGCAATGGCGGCGAGCAGAGAGCCGACGGTCTCGGAGGGTGTCGGCGCGGCTGCAGGGCCGGGCGCATGTCGTTGCGCCTGTTTTGACGCGGATCTCGCTGACCCTGACCCAGATCCTGAAGCGGAGGCAGACCCTGATCCTGACCCCGACGCAGGTGCAGAGCCAGAGCCAGATGCAGAGCCATATGGTGTAGAAGAGGAACCGGAACCGGACGCGGCCTTGTCCGTGGAGTGAGTACTTCGACTGGCCATGGCTGCTGTGTCGGCCGCCTGCCGTCTGGTGTCTCGTTCGTTTCGTTGTGTCTCTATCGTGTACTGTTTTTCAATCGTCGTATCTTCGTGTGTTCGTATAGTCGTCTCGCCCTCTGTCGGGGCTTCTCTCTCGCAAGGCCTCTCTCTACCGGCCGCGTTCGCTGGTCGGCCGAATGCTCAGGACGGCGCGCGGCGGCAACATGCTAAGCAGCGGGCAGACGGTCGTGGCGCGTGTGTGCACAGTAGGACGCCGTAGATTGTCGGCTGTCGAGTAGGAGGGCGTTGGCTGTCAAGTAATCTGTCGAGTCTGTCGAGGTGTGGCTATGTTGTCTGATCGGCTTGGCCTTGGACGTCTTGTCGTTCTGCCGTCGTGCTGGTTGCTGTCACTCTATCGTCTGTCGCTGTCGTGGGGCGTGGAGAAACGGAAATAATAGCGTCAGGACGCCCTGAAGCTGAAATTGGACTGGACAGCTTTTTCGAAAGGGCTGCTTACGCCCAGCCTTTTGCTATTCCTCTTTTTGATTTTTCGACGTGTCCGTATTTTTTCCTTTTTCCTTTTTTTGCTTCTGGGTTTCTGCTCAGTTCTCGTCAGGTTTGGCACGTTGTTCGTATTCGCCCGCTGCCAGAAATCAGAAAACGAGACAGAAATGGGAGCTGGAAAGCTAAAAGCCAAAATGGCAGCCAAGCCTCACTCGAACCCCCTTTGGTCGCTGCGCCCAGAGCTCCGTTTTCTGCTTTCGAGGGCGATTTTTGTATTCCTTTTTCTCACGGACTTATTGCGGCTGGATTCTGAGCGGGAAACAGAAAACAGAAAACGGAAAACGGAAAACGGGGAGCGGCTGTCAGCTTTTCTTTCTCTCTTTTCGTTTCTCGTTTCCTCGCTTTGCAAATCGTATTTGTTCCGTATTTTAATTTGAGTTTGTTTGGAGCGGCGGCGGCGGCTTATTTGGCGTATGAATTTGGCGTGACGGCGCCCATTTGGGTTTGTTTTGGCGTCGTTTTGGTTTGGTCGTTTGCCTTGTCTGTTTGTTGTCGCTTGTCGCTTTCTTGTCACTTTTTTGTGTTGGTTTTTGTTTCGAGATGGTTTGTGTTTTAGTCCATGCAGGCACAAAGGCTACGAGTTGGTTTTGCTTTGTCTGTTCCTTCCTTGTTCTTTCCTTGATCAGAGTCTCCCTTCCCTTCTGCACCTTCCTTTTACACGTGCCTGCCGTCAGCTTGTGAAAGATACAGCGTCCATTCGTGCTCCGTTCCTTCCTTCCCTTGGGTCGCTCCTTCTCTTTTTCTCTCCTTCTCCAACGCCTTCCCCCCTCCGAACCCAGAAAAAGGAAAGAGGCAGCCGGCGGGAGCTTGTGGCTCGAAACGTTGCTGATCCACGTAGGCGTAGCGGAGAGGGAAACAAGGGGACCCGCCAGGTACCGGGCACGCCCAGGCACAGGGTGGGGGAAGGGCAGAAAGGGAAAGGGAAAGCAGACAAAAAGTGTGTGGGTGTGGTATCTCTTGGGGTTTCTTGGTGTTTGGAGTACGAAAGGGTGGTGCGTGGCAGGGCGTGTGAAGGCGTTTTGGAGTTTCTGGCAAGGGCGGCCGCGCTCTTTCCTCTTTTCTCTACCCTCTTTTCCCTTTTCCCTTTCCCTGTTTTCGATCCTTCCTGATCTTCTCTTTTTGATCTCCAGTGTTCTGTTTCTTGTGCCTGGCCCTTTCCTTTTCTCCTTCTTTCCTTGGCTCTTTTTGCTCCTTTTTTTTGTTTGTCTCCCTTTCTCGGTTGCTCTTTCCCAACCTACCCGGGCTCTTTATCGAAGGATTCAGCCGCTGGAGACAAAACGGAAGGTAGGCGTTCTGGTCTGTGAGAGGGACAGATACAAAATACTTTCGAGATACCTTCAAGCAAGGGACAGCGGGGCGCTATGATTGATTGGCATTGCTGCTATTTCTGTATCTTTGGCCGTTTGTTCGAACGGTTTATGGCGTAGCGTATGTCGGTCCCTACCCTGGCCAGGACTGGCACTTTTTTAGTGTTACGGAACCGGTGACGTTTTCTGGGCTCACAAAAAACCAAAACGTTGATGGTCGTTCCTTCCACAGAAAAAGAAGAAAAATGGCAAAATGTGTCTGTGGCGCCTGCCAAGCGTGGTTGGTTATTGTCGGAGGCCGTTCTTTCCAAAGGCTTTGGAATTGCACTAAATGACTGAAAGGAACCCCCGAAACCCCAGATCGGCCAACTGTGCGAACGCTTTCTTTCCTGACAACTTCGTATTCGTTCCTGCTTTTGACTCGCTGTAGACACGCACTGTTCACACCAATTCAGCCTTACGGCAGTTGAAGAAAAGCGCAAGTCCGCAAATCGCAAATCGCATTAGCATTAGCGGGCAAAGCACGGAAGGTGCAGAACAAGTGCGAAAGCAGAGGCAGGAACAAAGGGCGGAAGGAGCCAAGACGACCGGTCGAGACCACTGTTGCTTTTGGCAGTTGCGGCACAGCGAAATTCGAAATTTGCTTTACTGGGCATACAGAAAGACGTCAGATATCCTCAGCTCAGCAAATCAAATATCAGCAGCATAAAGGGGCATGGGAGTGCTTGTGTCGCCACGCAATTTGATGCCCCGTCTCCCACCGTCGCTGTTTTGGCGAGCGCGCCGATATTCACCATGTGCGGCTTTGCTGCTGCCAGTCTGTCGTGATCTTCCGTCTGCCTTGACGGAGCTTCGCTGGATTCGAGAGTATGTCGACGAGCGAAAAGACAAGGCCGAGTGGAGGAGATATGACGTCCAACAGAAAGTTTTGTCGATGTGCCGCCGTCGTGGCCGCGGAGAACCCCTGCAATATGTCCTGGGCACGCAGCCGTTTGGATCGCTGGATCTGCTGTGTCGGCGAGGCGTATTGATTCCGAGGTGAGTGGTCTTCTTGAGTGTGAATATGCAGTCTTCTTGAGTGTTTGCGTTCACAGCTGACAGTGCAGACCCGAACCAGAGGCGTATTCGTTGCACCTGGCCGACATGTTGCTGAGAGAAAGAGTTGAACAAATGCCCAAAAACACAGAAGCAACTCCTCTCACGATCCTTGATGCCTGCACGGGAACGGGCTGCATTGCCTTATTGCTGTATGCAGAGCTGTACAAAAAGGCCAAGGCAGCAGGCATTGGGCCGTTGCAGGTGGTCGGCGCCGATTTGGCACAAAAAGCCGTGTCATTATCACGGACAAACGCCATTCGAAATGGACTGGTATCTAGAGATGTGGCCTCGAAAGAAGCATCGACGTCGTCATCTTCAGTCCGGTTTGTCCAGGGAGACCTGTTTTCAGATGACTGGCTGAATGAGTCAGCTGTTCAAGGCCTTTTGCAGCAAGCGGACCCTTCTCAACCCCCTCGAATCGATGTTTTGGTGTCCAATCCGCCGTATATTTCGACGGATGGCTTTGCACACGATACGGCACGATCTGTCCGCCTCTTCGAGCCAAAATTGGCGCAGGTTCCCGACCAAGTGCCGTCGTTTGTTCAGAACGGAGGACTGTATGCCGAAGCAGCCGCCGAGGACGTGTTCTATGTCCGTCTTTTGGAGCTAGCTGCCCGTCTAGATGCACGAATTTTACTATGCGAAGTCGGCGGGCTCGAGCAGGCCGAGCGAGTTGTGGCACTGGCTCTGAAGCAGTCCTTTCTTCCACTCGAGGTCGAGATCTGGGCCGACCACCCAGACATTGTGGACGTCGACGACCCGGAGAGGTCTGTTACGGTGGCTGGCCGGAAAATATCCATCAAAGGCGGCGGACACGGCAGATCGGTATTTATTCGGAGGAGATGATGTCATTCATTAGAGCGTGAAAGAGACAGAACGCCAAAGAGCAGCGATGCTATTGTACGATACGATGGTGATATTACATTATATACAGATACCCAATTTACATACGAGTGGATTTAACTCCATCCTTCACCACCCCTAGAAGACAAAGTTGACCAGCTTGCCGTTGCGGATGACAATGGTCTTTTTCGCCTGGCGGATGTCGGGCTTGCCGTCGCCCGTCAGTCGGGCACGACCCTCGTCGGTCGCCAGGACGGCATCGGCCAGCCAGGCGCCCAGAGCGTCGCCCTTCAGGTCCTCGGGCGCGCGCGGGATGTCGACAGCGACCCGCAGCTTGCCGTTGATCTGGACGGCGCAGTTTTGCAGGCGCGGCTGCAGCCAGGCGACGGAGCCGTCTTCTTGCGGGAAGGCCGGGCCCTCGTCGTACGCGTCGGCCACAAAGAGGCCGGGCAGCTCAGGTTCCAGCACGCTCCAGCACTCTTCGGCAAAGGCGGGCGTAATGGGCGCAAGCATGCGGACGAGCGTGGACGTGGCTGCTCTCAAAACGGCCGGTGTGATGACGCCGGCCTCGTGGGCAGCAACGAGTGTGTTGGACAGGCGCATGAGGTCGGACACGACCGTGTTGAGCGCATAGACGCGCGTGTACGAGGCGGTGACCGAGGCGATGGTGAGCTGCACCTCGCGCCAGACGGCGGCATCGACGTCCCACCGGGCTAGGTCTCGTTCGCTTTTGGAGTCACGGCGGGCCTCCAGATCGTCGGCGACAGACTGCGACGGGGGTTCTGTTTGTTGAGGAAGGGAGGTCACCAGCTCGTGGATACGGCCGAGCCAGCGCGTAACGCCCGTAATCTTGTCCTCGTCCCAGTTGACAACGTCGGCGACGGCCGCCTGGAAGAGCATGTGAGCGCGCGTGGCGTCGGCGCCGTGGCGGGCAATGGTCTCCGTGGGGTCCACGCCGTTGTGCTTGGACTTGCTCATTTTTTCGTAGACGACGGAGGCGGGCTGGCCGGTCGTGAGAACTGTGGGTTGACTCGGGTTGGTTGTGGCATCGACCTCGTCGGGCAGCAGGTAGCGGCCGGTCTCGGGGTCGACGAGCGTCTTGCCGTGGACCATGCCCTGCGTGATGAGGCGAGTAAACGGTTCGTGGACGGTGGAGGGCGTGGTGGCAGCATCAACTTCGGAGTCGGTCGTCTTCTCCTCGGCGCCCACCAACTCTGACGTCATGAGCACTTTGTAGATGAAGCGGGCGTACAACAGATGCAGGATGGCGTGCTCGATACCGCCCAGGTACAAGTCGACGGGCAGGTTGGTCAGCGCCTTCTCGGCAGAAAACGGCGCGTCTTTGTTGTGCGGGTCGACAAAGCGCATGTAGTACCAGCTCGAGTCGACAAAGGTGTCCATGGTGTCGGTGTCGCGCTTGGCCGGGCCGTGGCACTTGGGACAGGGCACATTGACCCAGTCGGCGGCGGCGGGCGAGGCCAGCGGGTTGCCGACGTTTTTGCCGGCGAAATGCTGCTCGACGTCGGGCAGCGTGACGGGAAGATCCGACTCGGGGACGGGCACGGCGCCACAGCTGTCACAGTGAATAATTGGGATGGGCGCGCCCCAGTATCGCTGGCGGCTGACGAGCCAGTCGCGGAGACGCCAGCGCTCGGTGGCTGTAGCGAGACCGGCCGCCTCGAGCATAGACAGCAGGACTTTGCCGGCCTCTTTGGACGGGCGGCCCTTGAATGGGCCGCTGTGGGCCGTCATGTAGCCGTGGCCGACATACGGCGCATCCTCTTCTTCTTTTGAAGAAGTCCCGAGCGACTTGTCGTCCTTGTCGACATCCAGGACAGTAGTGGCCTCGTCTTCTGACGCCGACAGGACATAGCGGACGGGATCACCGCCGCGGTGCTGGCGCCAGAAAGCGTGGTCTCGCACATCGTGGCCAGGAACACCCATCACGGCGCCCTCTCCATAGTCGCCCAAGACATAGGGTGCCACATAGACGGGCAGAGACTCTTTGGCAGCATCGGGCGTGCTGTCGTGGTAGGCCAGCGGATTAATTGCCCGAACATGCGGCAGCACATAGCCAACCTTGGAGTCGGGCGGCAGAGCCGGCAGCGTGTCCAAAAACGCCTGGAGCTCGGGGTCCGACTTGGCCAGGCTCTGCACGACGTGGTGGGATGCTGCCAGAGCAACATATTGCACGCCTAGCAACGTGTCAATCCGTGTCGTGTACACTTCGAGCGCCGACGGGACCTCATGGTTGTACGCGAGAAGAGGGAACTTGACCAGCGCGCCCGTCGACTTGCCCAGCCAGTTGCGCTGCATCGAGAGCACGCGCTCCGGCCAGGCGTCGTTTTTGGAGAGGACATCAAGATCGTCCAAAAGAGCCTGGCGGTACTCGCTAATCTTCAAGAACCACTGCTTGAGCTGCCGCTTCTCGACGACAGCACCCGACCGCCATGACCGGCCCTGGGCGTCGACCTGCTCGTTGGCCAGCACCGTCTGGTCGACCGGGTCATAATTGACTTCGGCCTCGGCCTGGTACGCCAGTCCGCGCTTGTGCAACAACAGGAAAATGCGCTGCGTATGTTTATAAAAATCGGGCTCGCACGTCGACAGCTGCCGCGACCAGTCCCAGCTGCCGTTCATGCGGTCGAGCTGCGCGCGCATGCGCTCAATGTTGGCGCGCGTCCACGCCGCCGGCTGCACGCCGCGCTCAAGAGCAGCGTTTTCGGCGGGAAGGCCAAACGAGTCCCAGCCCATCGGAAGCAAAACATCGTGGCCTTGCAGCTGATAAAAGCGACTGATGACGTCCGCGATGGCGTAGACGCGCAGGTGGCCGAGGTGGAGGTTGCCCGAGGGGTACGGGAACATGGGCAGAACATATTTGAATGGCCGTGAGGAGGGAGAGTCAGACGAGCTGGCCGTCTCTGACGATTCTGAAGCCTGCTCTCTGGCGGCAGCCCACTTGGCCTGCCATTTCTGGTCGAGGGCAAGTAGGTCGACCTTTTGGTGCTCGCGCTTGTGTTGTGCTACATCTGCGTAGCTTCGTCTGTGTAAAGCTGCGCCCCGAGCAGCGAGTGGTGATGATGTGGGATTTGTTTTGGAAATGCTGGAAATAGAAAAGCAACTGCCGGGATGCAGTCGGGCGGCCAGCCGCAGACGCAATGCCGCCTGCACCGGCACGCTGCCTAGCAATCGTCCATTGGAGAGCGGCATGGCGGTGTGCGCATTGCAGGCCGAGAACCAGTCGCAATGTTGTTGTGTATAAGTGGCGTGAATGAGGTCAGACTTGAGGTCAGACTCGTGATGTTTTGATGTCTTTTTGGTGGGCTTTTTTTCGAGGGCTCTTATCGATAAGGAAGGTGCTAGCAGGCGAGCACCTGCCGTCATTCAGTAACAGCTCGCGTGGGCCAGGTCGCAGCTCTGGCAGGCACGACTGTGGGGTTAACCTTTAGCGCACCTGCCAGAACTGCCACTAACACCACCGAACAGGCCCCAAGTAATTGACAACACTCTGGCGTCGATGGTGCAAGACAAACGACGCACTCTGAATGGCCTTGGGGAGAAATCTGAAGATTTTATGGGTTTGAGTGTGAGATTGTGTAAAACAATTGGTCGGTGATTGTACATACAGCAAACTGTGAGTCACATAGATTTTACTTGAGAATACTGACCTCGCAATCAACAGCTTTTGATATATCACGAAGCGTCGAGAAGTACATGATTCTAGTCGATGTAATATCGATAAAACCAACAAGATGGCACCTCCAACAGACGAAGAACAAGAGGCCCTACAACAAGCCATTTTGGACCAACTGGCACCAACACCTTTTGCATGCACAGGCCGATTGATAGCTCTCACAAACGGCACGACCAACTTTGTCTTTAGAGGCACTCTTGCTACACCACAACCAGACGGAGCACAAAGTATTGTTATCAAACATGCCACCGACTATGCAGCAGTCAACAAGGACTTTCCCCTGGATGTGACGAGATCTGTAAGTGACGTCGACGGGCGGGTGTCATTTATGTTTGTCCAATACTGACAAAGACAGCTCTTTGAAGAGACGATGCTGGATGCTCTGAATGCGTTTCCACAAGTAAATCAGAAGACTTCTTTTGGAGAGACGGCCAGCGCCTTTCAAGCAAAAGCCCCTCGACTTCTCTGGTTCGACCGTGCCACCAACACCCAAGTCCTCGAAGACTTTCCAGACGCTGTCGACCTCAAAGCAACATTGTTGGCATCTGCCGCAGGAGAAAAAGAGACGAGGCATCCTTTTGCGGGCGACAGACAGCTCGGTCACTCCATCGGCGTGGCTCTCGGTACATGGCTACGCTCCTTCCATTCCTGGACATCTGAACGCGGGCCGGCCCGCTCATCTCTCCGAAAAGCGATTGCAGCAAACGAACCTATGCGTCGACTCAAGCACCAAATCACATATGATGCGTTGTTGAGAGTCGTGTCACAGTTTCCAGAGGCGCTGGGTGATCGACGGCCTGTGTTGGAGGCCGTACAGGCAGCAGCAGCTGCCGAGTTTGACAAGAAGCTGCCGGTCGACCATGAAGACAACTCTGACTCTGACTCTGACTGGGGCATCATCCACGGCGACTTTTGGTCTGGAAAGTGAGTAAAGTCGGGGGTACTGTTCGATTATATCCTCCTCCTAACACTTTTAGCATCCTCCTTCCTGGCGAAGACGGCCTGACTTCAGACTCGTCCTCGCAGCTCTTCATCGTCGACTGGGAGTTTGCCCAGTACGGCCACCGCGCATACGATATTGGCCAGCTGATTGGTGATCTCGTCGAGCGCAACCATTTTAAAGGCGCAAAAGCGTCACTCGACGTTCTCGCCGGGTTTGCAGAGGGGTACTTTCCAGAACCGCTGGACGAAAAGAACCTCGCCCTCCGATTCCGCATCGCCATCCATACCGGCGTTCAGCTTATTGGATGTTTTATTCGACGCGCGCCGACTGGTCCATGGCCAGGAACGACCGAGCAGACTGAAAAGGCCATCCGGTTGGGCACGGATTTTGTCGTCAAAGGCTGGGAGAAAGACCGTGCCTGGTTTCAAAACAGCGTCCTTGCGCCGCTTTTCATGTAGGAGGGGGGAGAGAGAAAAGAGAAGAGAAAAATGAGGGGAAAGAAGAAATAAAATAAAAGTGTTTCGTCGGCAGGATCCAATGGTGTCTTTTGATAGAACTTGAAAGTATGACACCTGTCAAGAAAGCGGTCTTTGGTGATAAACAGCTCGGAAGAAAGATCATGAAGAGAAGGTCGACTGCTTTTTTTTTCTTGATGGTATGTCTTCCAATTGACTTAACGCAAGGAAGAACCTTAATATCGTATGTGAGCTGAAATTCACTCTAAATGGTCGTATTGACGACAAAAGCAGCCAAGTGGTTTGCGGTCGTGCAAAGGGATGAAAGACGAAAGACCAAAGGCAGAGAAATGCCGGATGCAAATTGGGATGTGTTGATGTTTGCCCCTGAGAAGAAAGGTGAAGTGCGCCAAATTCTCTTAGAATGCACTGTTCTGCATATTTTAGGGGGCACTGGGGACGGTAAAATGACCCTATTTCAGGGAATCCACTCTCAACCTCGACCTCCTGCCAAAACCAGCAGGGGCAATTCTGCAGTGATTTAAGGTGTTTAGTCGCGCCTTCCTCTGCCGTCATTGGCTGGCGCAACTGCCCTATGCGCCACATGCTCCTTCCAACAGTGGTCTCGACAGGGGCCAACAGGGCCAACAGGGCGACGTTTTCGGAAGGCGCCCCCTGTGCTTGCTCCAGCCAATCCCAGCAAGCAACTGCCTGTACTTCCAGGAAAGAGCCCAGACCAGGCCCGTTCGCGAAAGACCTTGTTTCCTCACGAGCCAACTCTATTCTTTTAGTCTCTCTGTCTTTACACATTGCATCACCAGCTTCTCTCCTTTTTCGAGATTCACGACCTGACCACGACAGCCCTTCCGACGACGCCTATACCCGATTACTTTTCAATCAGCAATATTTCTATTGTTCTCACACGGCGCATTACACGACGACACCATTTGGCCAGCATTTAGCACACGACAGCGACAGACTAGCATATCTATCTTTCTCGATTCTTTTGACGTCTGCCTTGGGCACTTGACCTCCTTGCTGTCCTCGATTGGCACCCCGACACCCTCTGACGACTTCGGAAGACTTCAAAGAACTCCCCCGACTGCTTCCACGCTTCACACGACTGCTGTGGCCGCCATGCCCCGAGGCACACAGTAATCCCTTTTTCTCCTTTTCGACGACGACGATCAACAGTTGTCGTCGATTTTAACGACTTCTCTCTTCGATTTCCCCATCTCCTCCCTCCCTCATCTCCCGACATGCCTGCCGCGTACTCGAATCTGCAGCCGCACACGCGCGACTCGCTGGAGCTTGCGTCGCTGGCCAGCTCGAGCCAGCTCGATCTCGGGTCCAATGCCAGCGGCGCCGACGGCGGCGTGGCCTCGTCGCGACCCAGCATCTCGTCGTCCCGGAAAGCGTCGTTGGAGCGCGACGACCCGCTCGACTTTAACAACCCGGCCGCAATGGGAATGGGCCGCCGCGACAGCGACGACTACGACGCCGAGGCAGACGACGACGGCAACCGCCCATTACGATACGGCGGACGGCCAGGAGGAGGTCATGGCAGGACGTTTTCGGTGTCGTCGGGCTTCGATTTGGCGGCAAACCTGTTTCCCCTGTCGTCAACAACGGGTGGTGACGGATATGCGCCGATTGGCGCGCCGACATCGACAGCAGCCGGCAACGGCGGCGGACTGTTGGGTGCTGGCTCGTTGGAGCGACACAAAACGCTGACGTTCCTGAACGGCCTGTCACTCGTTGTGGGCTTGATTATCGGGTCCGGCATCTTCTCGTCGCCGAGTCTGGTCAACTCGAATGTCGGTTCTCCGGGCGCCGCGCTGATCGTGTGGGTGGTTGCGGGCGTTTTGGCGTGGACGGGTGCCGCGAGCTATGCCGAGCTGGGCGGGGCGATTCCGCTCAACGGCGGCTCCCAAGTGTATCTGGCCAAGATCTTGGGCGAGCTGTTTGGGTTTTTGTTCACATGGGTAGCTGTTCTGGTCCTGAAACCGGGCAGCGCTGCCATTATTGCGCTGATCATGGGCGAGTACCTGGTGCGGGCCGTCGTGGGCGCCGACGCCGTCGATGTGAGCCCCTGGATCAACAAGACCGTGGCGCTGCTGGGCGTGCTGCTAGTGACGGTTATGAACTGCGTCTCCACGAAACTGGGCACGCGCGTCAACGATCTGTTGATGTTCCTCAAGTTTGTGGCCCTCATCGGAGTCACAGTCACTGGCATCGTCGTGGCGGCCACGGGCTACTCGTACAACGGTCAGCCCAGTCTCGACTGGAAGACGCACGAGTGGTTCGCCGGCACGAAGCTCGACGCCTCGGCATGGGCCGTCGCTCTGTACGCTGGCCTCTGGGCTTTCGACGGATGGGACAATACAAACTACGTCGTCGGCGAATTCCGCAACCCGCGCCGCGATCTTCCGCGCGTCATCCATACAGCCATGCCGCTCGTCATTTGCTGCTACGTCCTGGCCAACGTCGCGTATTTCCTCGTGCTCTCGCTCGAGGCCATTAACTCGACTAACACGGTCGCCGTCGTCTTTGGCGCCAAGGTGTTTGGCCCCGTCGGCTCGCTCGTTTTCGCGCTGATCGTCAGCGCCTCGTGCTTTGGTGCCCTCAACAGCTCGACCTTTACCAGCAGTCGGCTCGTGTACGTGGCCGGCCGCGAGGGCTACCTGCCGGCCATCTTTGGGCGTATCGGCCTGGGGTCGGGCGACGAGGCTGGAAGCGGAGGCGCAGGCGGCGGAATGGGCGCCAGCGGTCTTCGCACGCGGATTCATGCGCCCAGCAGCCGCAACTGGTTCGGCCGCCTGTTTGCGCGCATGGTCGCCGACGAAGACACGGGCTTGTTTTTCACGCCCATCTACGCGCTCGCCCTCAACTGCGCGCTGACCTGTGCCTATGTTCTCGTGGGCGAATTTGGCACGCTCCTCACGTTCTACGGCGTCGCCGGCTACACGTTTTACTTCCTGACCGTCCTCGGCCTCATCATCCTGCGCGTCAAGGAGCCCCACCTCGAGCGGCCCTACAAGGCCTGGATCACCACGCCCATCATCTTTTGCTGCGTTTCCCTGTTTTTGCTGAGCCGCGCCATCTTTGGCCAGCCGCTGCAGACCGTCATTGTCGTCGGCTTCGTGCTGGCCGGCGTGCCCGTCTACTACTGGCGCTTCTGGTCGCAGCACAGCGGCACCAAGCGCGAGCGCGGCGACGGCGGCGACATTCCCTGGTACAAGTTCTGGCAAAAGTGGAGGCAGTAAGTGATGGGAGAAGAGAAGTGTTCAATTGGCGTTAGGGCGGGTCAAGGACTATCTTTGTATCCTTTTGTGTTTGTATTTATATTGTCACGACTTTGACTTTGGACCGGGCCGGACTTGTCTTGCATAGCAACTGGGGTTTGAATAAAAGTGATTGAGTTTATGGGTGTTGACTTTGTTCATTCATATGATCCGTCTTCAATCGTTGATAGTGTGACGTATTGACACCTGTCGAGCTTATATAATCAGGAACGCCCCACTAAAATTGACAGCTCTGTTCTTTCCGTCGTTCTTTCCTTCTATCCTTCTTTGGCGGGGTTGCCGGTGACTGTTCGGTGCAGCTTCCTCCAACGCTACGAAACGCCGCCCCAACGACGTAATCGTTAGCACCTTCCTGGTTGGAGAGCACTAAATTTTTGATTGCTTTAAGGGAAGAGGCTCTTTGTTGTGGTCGTCTGTTTTTGCCTTCTTTCAACATCACCACTTTCACGACATTCACACATCAACATAGCCAACATGTCGAGCCGGCAACTCAAGAAGCTGCGGGTGCAGGAGGAGCGGGCGGCGCAAAAGTCTGCACTGGGCGGCGACAATGGCCACAACGACGGTTCTGATAATGAAAACGAAGAAAACGACGAAGACGAAGAATCCGAAGTCGAGACACGGCCACGGCCAAAGAATGTGTTTGCCGCGTTTGCAGCACTAGGCGACGAGGGCGACAACGACGAGGACGAAGACGAGGACGAGAACAACGACAACGAAGAGGCAGCACCAAAAGAAGACAGCGACGACGCACGAGCCGCACCAAAACCGAGCAAAAAGAAAAAGAAGAAGAAGAAGA
The DNA here is from genome assembly GCA_021396245.1 of Sporothrix humicola. NCBI lineage: Eukaryota > Fungi > Ascomycota > Sordariomycetes > Ophiostomatales > Ophiostomataceae > Sporothrix > Sporothrix humicola. The sequence continues at coordinate 258,253 of WNYE01000026.1, forward strand.
AGGGCAAGGGAGGGAAGGCCGACGGTGGAGGCGAAGCAGCACCAGGTAAGGCTGCTGCTGCTGCTTCAACAACGGCGGAGCCGACCGAGGACCTTGACGAGATCGATCGCGCTCTGCAAGAGCTTCGTCTGAAGGATAAGGAAAGCACAAAAGGAGGCGCGGCAGGCACAGCTACTGCCACCCCCTACGACACCTCTCGCGGCATCAAGGTCAACTTCTCAGACTTGCGGGTGCTCAACGAGCTGCGCGAGGTGTTTGGCCGCGACATCGTGCAGGCTGCCGCTGCGGACGATGCGCTCGGCGTTCCGGGACGTCCTCGCGGCGAAGCAGCCGAAGGCAACCCGAACGTCGTCATGATGGACCTCGAGTCGTTCCTGAGAGCGCCGCCACCACCGCCGCGCGGCATGGTCTACGTTGGAGCCAACGGGCAGCGGCTGCCGACATCGGGCGGCATGGCTGGCATAGTGGCCAAGCGCAACCCTTTTATCCAGTGGAAAGATACGTGGCCACGGGGGACGTCAGGCGGCCTTGTGATGCGGCAGTTGACAGACCCCAAGAAGGAAAAGGCGGCAGGCGGGATCATCGAGTACACATATGTGCACAGCGCGGCCTATGTGCACTTGGAGGACGCGTTCTTTACGCTCGTCATGATGCACAACCCGCAACCCCTCATCCAGTTTTTGAGGGAACACCCCTTCCACATTGCTTCGTTGATCCAAATCAGCCGCGTGGCCAAGCTGCAGGACCAAAACGCGTCACTAGCCGCCGACCTCTGTGAGCGGGCGCTCTTCTCGTTTGGCCGGTCGACGCTGTCGTCGTTCCGCCAGAAGCTGGCCGAGGGCCGTGCCCGCCTGAGCTTCTACCGGCCCGAAAACCGGCAGTTCCTGCTGGCGGGCTACCACTACATCCGCAGCCTGATTGCCCGCGGAACGTACCGCACGGCGCTGGCATGGACGAAGCTGTTTATGAGCCTGATGCCAAACGACGAGTACGCACTGGTGCTGTATGCACAGTCGCTGGCCGTTCGGGCATTCGAGGCACGCTGGCTGGTCTCGTACCTGGGCAAGGAAGACGACGCGCAGGTCCCAGCACTCCGCAACAACCCAATGCGGGACTACGTCTGCCAGTCGCTCGTTCCTGCACTTTTACAGTTGAAGGACGTCGAGGGTGCACGAGCTGCTTTGGCAAAGGGCATGACCCAGCTGCCGTGGCTGTACGGTACGATCTTCCAGACGCTCGGTCTCGACGTGCCGCGTGCTGTCTGGGGCATCCCTCCGCGCGACGAAAACGAGACGCTCTACACGCAGTTGTACGTGCACCTCACAAAAGAGCTGTGGGACGTGCCACAGGCCAGGTCGCTGCTGCAAGAAGTCGCCGACAGTCTGTCCACCCAGCCCAAGGTCGATGCCAGCTCGCTGCCGCCCGCCTCGCCAGTAACCCTCAGTATTGCCCGCTTTGTCTACCTGGACAGCACGCCTGCCCTCATGGCGCTCGTGCCCAAGGATATGCTGCACGCGGCGCCCAACTACGACTTTGACCCTCTGCCGCCGCCGCGCGAACAGAACGAGTTCCACAACCCTTCGCAGGTGCGGCCCTGGATCATGGCCGAGAGCGACCGCGTGCACGGTGGACACAACCACATGCCGGTGCTGCCCGATGATTTCCTGATGCCGGGACAGCTGATTGAGGTGGAAGAGGCGGATGATTTCGATCACGACCATGATCCTGATTTTGATGAGGAGCTGGACGAGGATGACTACGACGATGGTTTCGACGACGAGATCTACATTCAAGAGGATGATGGTGACGACGACGACGAGAACGAGACAGGCGGCCGTGAAGAGCCGGTCAACACCCCGGCCGACGCTCCAGCATCTTCAGCGTCTCCAGCAAGGCCGAGTCAACACCAAGGCGGTATGCCAGGAGCATGGTTTGACGATGATGAGTAGGGGCGGTGAGATGGAAGAGGACAGCCTCCCAAACGCACAAAGCACGTCGTACTCGCATGTATTACGATAAATACATTTTAGACAGCAAAACAATAGGACAAGACATCAAACCTATTTGAGAAAACTTGCTCACACCCACACGTCTCCACGTGTCTCTCACATCTGCCGAGCTAGATAACACCGTACCCTGCACCCTGCAGCACTCTGTAGAAGCCTAGAAGACTAAAAGACGAGAAGAAGGAAGGAAAGAAGGCCGTCTTGTTGCGTTCTCGATTTCTCGATCGCCGGCAATGCAAGACAGTAGAAGCCGGCCTGCTACGATTCGCTACCAGATGGACGCTGCATGTACGCTGTGCATCGTAGTGTGGATCGGCAGATGTGGTTGGCTTGGCTTTTCTTTGGTTTTCTTTCTGCATTTCTTTTCATTTATTTTCTTCTTTTTTTTCTTCTTCCATTTTCTTCCCCCTTTGTGCACCTTCCCTTTTCGCACCTTCCCTTTTCTCTTTTCTCTTCTCTCGCTTCGGCTGCGGCCGTGCCAAGCGATCAAACCCGGACGGGCCGTGGAACGATGGAAGGATAGTGTAGGAGGATATTCAAGTAGTGTATTTCAAAGCAGCTCAAGCTTGAGCTTGAGCTAAATCTTTGTAGTCTTTCTTTCTTGTCGTCTGTCGTTTATTATTGGGACTCTGCTTTTGAGACTTCAAGACTTTTTGCGACAAACAGTTGAGCACGTTTCATCTTGCGGGCCATGAGGATTTGCAGGGAAGGAACGAGGACCAAGAGGGAAGACGACCAAAAACAACCAAAAAGAGAAGACCAAAAAAGGAAAGAGACTTGGGGGCCGTTCAGACAACCGTTTCATGTCACCTTGGGAGGTGTGGAAGCTTTGATAATAGAAGGAGGCAAGGCGTGAGCAAGGCTTGGTCTTTCCGTATTAGTCGAGTGGCAAAGAGGCAGGAACGATTGGCATCGAAAGGTACAGGCACAAAAGCCGCAACGGACACGAGCCAGTCCCATGTATGCCAACGGTCTGACACTTTCTGGTCGGTTCTAACCATTTATTTTGTAAATAGTACACACCATGCGCAGAGATGACTCGCATGGACATTAATACTACCGGAAGCTGTCGGGTTTGCGGCACGCACAAATGATGCAGATGCTTCAAGATGGTTGGTAAAGGAAAGAGGAGAGACGTGAAAAAGGAAGGCGCGGACGGACAGTCGGTGGTCGGCCGAATTCGAGTTCCTTCCTTTATTCTTCCTCCATTCTTCCTTGCATTGAGGTCTTCAAGGACCTTGACAGCATACAAGCAACACTTTGCGATGTAAAGCCAACCAAGGAACAGCAGCTTCTTAGAGTAAAAGACAGTTGCACTTAGTCGATATCTCGAACAATGGTTAAAGCAATGTTGTGAGCACGCCATGGGATGCGACAAAGCGGACCACCAAAACGGCCAGGCGCGTTTAAGAAGGGATTTGAGAACGTTTAGAAAACGGCCCCTAGCCCACTGTATTTGCCCTGAGCTCCAGGCGCCCCTGAGCACATTGTGTTTTGCTTTCTGTTATCTTGAATACTGCCGCTTGCTCTTTCCTTTGCATTTGTGTTCGCTTTGCGCCCCTCCTTCGCCCCTTCCCGTCTCTGACGTTTCCCAAACTTGCAGTAGAAGCCGTGTGCGGTCTTGCGCCAGCCCAGCCTTTTCCAGCCCTTTTAGTGAGCGCTGAGCGCCCCTCGCTCTTTCCCCCGTTTTCCCCCTCCCCGAAACAGCCCGCACACCTCTCCACACACGCCCCTCCCCTAGCCCCTCTCGCCTCGCACCTTCCCCCAGTCTAGCTGCGGTCGCAAGCGCTGTCAGAAGACCAACGTAGTCAAAAAAGTGACGAAAGTAATATTCCGTCAGAAGCGATTTCTAATTTCTAATTCACGGTCCGGACACAACCACCCACCCGAAAACTACATATAGACAGGACTGCCACCTCGACTCACTTTGACGGACATCCTCCATTCCCATTCCACCCATCCAACCACAACCAACTTACAACTCACTTCCACCCTCACCTCAACACAAAGCTTCGCTTTCTCCCTCACAAAAAACTTCACAATGGCCGACCACACCTACAAGTTCAACGTCTCCATGTCCTGCGGCGGCTGCTCCGGCGCCGTCGACCGCGTCCTGAAGCGGTTGGAAGGTACGACGCGTAGCAGGCAGATCAGCTGCATCCCCTTCTCTCTCAAAACAGTCACTAACAGCTTGCAGGCGTTAAGAGCTACGAGGTCTCCCTGGAGAGCCAGTCGGCGACGGTTGTGGCGGACCCCAGCCTGTCGTACGAGACGGTGCTCAAGACGATCAGCAAGACGGGCAAGAAGGTCAACTCGGGCGAAGCCGACGGCGAGGCCCGCAGCATTGAGGTGCCGGCGGAGTAAGACGAGCCACGAGCAAAGCGAGTGGGCGAGTCGACGTCGAAGACGTCGAAGACAAGATATTGACGACGAAGACGACATCGACCCGACGATCGAGCGAAGCGAGGACACAAAGCGGGGCGAGGACACAAAGCGGGGCGAGGACACAGAGCGATTTACAAAACAAATAAGCGTTATGATTTTTACATGGGCCATTCTCTCGGACAACGAGGAATGGAGGGAACAACATTTGGACAGCAATGCATAAAGAAACATTGAACAATACTTGGAAGAGACATGCGATGTGACTGCATGAGATGTTGTGACATGATCGTACAGAGAGTTGTCTATGGTGCTGGGATAGCATTGACAGGACGAGCGAGTATCTGCTTGACGACACAGCAGTTGATAGCAAAAATTAAAGGCTGAGGTGAGGTGGTATGTTCCCATTGCCATGGATGGGATGCCTCCCGGTGACTTCTGCTTGCTTTTGTCCTCCTCCTGTTCTACTCTTGATTGGAGTCTATGTAGACAGCAATGACGACAAAACAGCCTCGCTTTTTCCACTTGTTGTTGGCTTCCATGTGGCAGTTGTTGCATGGTTGGTAACAAGGATACACAACCCATGAAACCCAGGAAAAGAATGGTAACTCGGGTGCACAGACACACTGATATTTACGTAGACATTGACATATGGGCGCACAATTGTACAAATACACGACTGCGGCTCGACTTGCCACGCGAGCCGGTACTTCTTGTGTTATCTATTTACGAGCTTGCATACAATGAGAACAGAAACTCAGAGCTGCACATGGAAAGACGAAGAATATGAGGGAGGGACACATCCAAATAAAGAATGGTTAACGAAAACAAAGCACCAACATACCATACGAGCACGAGTTGACCCACCCGCGTGGACTGTCGTGGTTGGTTCTTGTTATTTACCGGCGGCTCGACGGAACGTCCGCAATCATCGTGAAAATAGAAAAGGGCCTGCCAATATTTTGTGCCCACCAGACGGCCACTCTATTTATTAATATGCAAACGTATCTTGTGCCACACTATGGCAAGTTCTTCTTTCCGTTGCGCAAAGGCCGAGTGTCAAAAGATGTGTTCTCGACAGCACAAAAGACTGACTTGGATACCACATCCTTTAAGTTGTTGAAGAATGTAGTAGACTAAGTACAATAGAAAAATATGCAGCAAATGGCAAAACTACGTGAATAGTCTATGTAGAGAGAGGCTTTTCATCCGGAACTGGAGATGCCGCAACCGTCCACATTCTCGTTGCCATTCGTTGGCATCAACGAATTTATATTGACACCGTCTCCATTCCCCACAACACGGCAAATATATCCCACATTCTGTATCCCACATCCCATATCCCCATGGCACCGATCCCGGCTGGGGAAATGTGAGTATCCTGTCGTATCTGGACCAGTAGCTGTCCTCCCTTTCATTTCCTCTCTATACCCTAATATTTACTTTCAGTGAGCGAGTTTTCGTCACATATACAGCTCGGCCTCTGATACCCAGGAAGAGCGGCATGTTTAAGCGGAAACGAGTGTCTTCATCCTCATGTAATTTGTCACGATGAAGGTGACGAAAGACTGAACAGAGTCCGGGTTAACCACGTCTCCGTCATCATCATAATGATACCCATTAGTTCCTCTTCCTGATTAAATCATCTCGCATACACCATGCCCACGTACTGTTTACCTTCTTACGATGGGACTGCCACATGACCGGGAAGCACTCTCGTTCGAGCGGGCCGTCCTCTGAAATTGATGGCCGGCTCAAGCGGCCGCCCAGATTTATATTGTTATTCTCTCATCACTCATCCATATGTTCACGTGGGATGGTCAGAGCCTGGCTGAACCGCCGTAGTAATAAATAACTGGGACAAGACGTTCCCGCGTTCGTTTTCTGGTAAAAAGACAGTCGATCAGAAGCCATGCAAGCAAGTCTTGACGATCATATCAGATCTTCGACCCGGATTTTGATTTCATCACCAGCCTTTGGCTTTGATTTCGGCAGACATCACGATGAACTCTTTCACAAGATCGACAGCGGCAGTCGTCGCGCTTCTCGCCGCGCGAGCATCTGCCCATGGCATCGCCACTGCCATGGTCCACTGGCCAGACGGTACTTTGTATGTCAACACCTTGCTCTGATTTTACATCACCCATCGCACTATTAACTAACTCCTCCTCCTCGTCTCAGCTACCATGGATACGATCCGAGTTACCAGTATCAGCATCCGCCGCCCGTCGTCATCGGCTGGGGCATCCCCAACGACCTGACCAACACGTTCATCTCGCCGTCGGGCTACTCGACGCCCGACATTGTCTGCCATCTCGGCGCCACGCCGGCCGGCATCGCCGCGCCCGTCAATGCCGGCGACGTCCTCGAGATCCAGTGGAACAAGTGGCCCGCCTCCCACAAGGGCCCCGTCCTCGACTACCTGGCCAACTGCAACGGGCCCTGCGAGACCGCCGACAAGACAAAGCTGCAGTTCTTCAAGATTGGCGAGTCGGGCTTGTTGGACGCCGCCAAGAACGAGTGGGCCGCCGACACGCTGCTGGCCAACAACCTGAGCTGGTCCGTCCGGCTGCCCGCGGACATTGCCCCCGGAAACTATGTGCTGCGGCACGAGATGATTGCGCTGCACGCGGCCGGCAACGCCAACGGCGCGCAAAACTATCCGTTCTGCTTCAATCTGGTGATCAACGGCAACGGCACGGCCACCCCTGCCGGTATTCCGGCGGTCTCGTTCTACAAAGAAAAGGACCCGGGCATCCTGTTTGACCTGTTCACCAAGTTTACGACCTACGTCATCCCGGGGCCGCCGCTGTACTCGAGCGCGCTCAGTGCCGCGCAAACGAAGCCGGGACCCATCAAGGCCACGGCATCGGGTGTCGCCAGCTATATTGCGCCCGCTGGAGGAGGAGGAGCACCCAGTGTTACAGGGACAGCCGGAGGAGCGACGCCAACACCGGCAAATCACGCCGTTCGTGAAGCAGCAGCCGTCATCGGAGAAAGAGAGGCAGCTCCGGCAGCCCCGGCCGCAGCAGGAGCCACAGTCGCCGCTGTCGTCGACAACAAGCCTGCCGAGCCGCTGCCAACGACTCTCCTGACGGCCGTTCTCAAAGTCAAGGGAAGGTGATGGGTGTTTGCGCATGTATTTGTCTAGTCCTCTGTCTGTTTCTTTTGCCTGTCTGTGGTTGCCACTTCTATCTTCCTCCTTTTGCTCTTCATGGCTTCTGTCATCTGCATACAGTTCTCTGCATCCAGTTCTCCCCATACAGCATTCGCATTTTGTTTCCATTTTCCCATCCTTCTTTCTTTTCATCTCTCAGTCCTTCCTCCTTCTCTCCTGTCATTTACTCTCTTTATTAGCAATATCATACCAGTTAAGAACTAACAACCTGATGTCTCCTCCCGCCTTGACGTTTGGTCACTTTCCTGTTCTAGTGCTCGTCCTTTTTTTCAATAGTCTGCCTCGACCCTGTCAACTGTCAATGTCTGTGCTTGCTCTGCCTGCATTTTGATTTCAAATACGGCCTACATACACGCCGAGACGTTGTAGGCGAACAGGCATCCCTCTTTTTGATTTCTTGGTTGCATTAGTTGCTGGTCTGTCGATCGCCTCCTCTTTGTTGCCTCTTCTCTTTTTTTTGTGATTCAGTTATTCTTTTTTATTGATGATTTCTTTTCATTTTTATCTTAAACCATGACTCGTTTGATCATGTTTACTTGTAAAGAGTCCATTGTCGTCCTCCCTTTTGAAAAATACATTTTTCTGCCTTTCTTTCCCACTATATTCAGCGTACCAATGGGCTGCGTACGCAACTGTTCCCCCTCACCAGAACTGGGAAAATGCCAGATAGGATCGGCGGGTCTCGCTGGCAGGCTGGGTCGCCTTTTTTGGTGGCTTTGGGGTCACTTTCTGTTCGCTTTGGGCAGTTTTGGCGAGCTTTTTTTCGACCGGTGAGCGCTTGCGTTTTTCCACTTGCCGTCCACATGGCAAAAGGGCTGGAAGGGCAAGGCGTTACGGAGACAATACGTAATTTGGGGGTCAACTCCGGAGGGGACCTTTCGGAACACAGTAATCGTTTGTGCGCACAAAAAGAAAACAAATGTTAACATCAAATGCCGTCTATTTTTCTTTCTCACTTTTTATTCTTTTCTCTTCTTGACAGTTGGTCGCCCCTTCCTCACCGAATATTGTCACACTTGGCAACTGCCCAGGATCATTTTAGTCAAGGAAGCGCAGAAGGAAAGAGCTACAGTAGCCATCGTGTGCGCGTTTAAAGTTTCCCAGCTCATCTCCGTGCGAAACGACCGAAGGAGCCTGGACTCCTCCTAACTTGGACTGAAAACAAATAATCTCGACAAAGACGGCTCTCGGAAGCAGATAGCCACGTGTGGCCCTGGACTCCAGGAACCCTTGTTCTCTGCAAAACGCCCCCAAAATGCTCCAGAAAACCCAAAATGACCCAAAAATGACCCAATAAACACCCACTCAACGCTCGGGACCGCGCTCTTTGCGGACCTCTGCGGACCATAGCGGAGCACCACTCGTGTCCGAAGAGCGGGCGATAGATAGAGGCTGAAGGCCAGGGAATACGGAGTTTTTGTTCAGTTTCTGACGATAGTCTGAGTCTGAGAGTACTATTATTGCCTCGTCTCTTTTGTCTCCTTTCGTCTGTGTCTTTTCGACTATCAGTCGCTCCTTCCTTCTCTGCGACGTTCTCCTCTTTCGCTACACCGCTGTTTTCCAAATTCATTTTTCTTCTTCTCTTTTCTTCTTTGAAACTCCGTAGCCTTTCAATTTTTAATGGAATCTTTCGACAAAGTGGATTCGTCGGCGCATGGCACAGCCCCTGGCGCAAAAGCCAAGCTCTCCAAGCTCTCAGCTTTTCTCGGCCATCTGCGAGGATGATGAAGCAATTACTCCGTAGCTAGTCAATTATTGATTATTACCGCAGCCTCTCCGTGATTGTGTGATTGTTTGAGCAAAGCTTCTTTTCGTGCTCCTTCCTTTTGTTCGTCGTGTTCCATTCGTTCCTTCCGTCTTTCCATCTTTCCATCTTTCCATCATTATCATCTCACCATCCTCGCTCCTTCCCCAAAAGCCGAGCTCAATACAGAAATGGTAAACGACAGACTTGCACACGACGCAGGCACACCCTTGGTTGCTCCTTCCCTCCCAATGTCTTGCGTCTGTCTCCGAGTAGCCCTGTCACACACGAAAGAGACAAGCCAAGCGAAGGAAGGAACCAAGGGCAGCCAAGAGAAGCAATTCTAATTCTCTTGCCATCTTTTGATCTTTTAATTCCTCGTATCGTCTTAACCAGCTCAACCATTCAACCACTCAACCACACTTGTCGTCTCGCACGTCGTACTCCGTAATGTGACCAGTCTCATCTTCTCCTCTTCTCTCTTCTTCCATCTTTATTGTCAGTGGCCAGATGGCCAATCTCTCTTGATCTGTGGTTCTTCAGTCACAATTCACAACCAGTTTTCAACCAATATCTGCTCGGCCGTCGGTCATCGGAGATCGGACAAAGGTCGCCGCGCCTACTGTGGACGAAAAAGAGGGGGATCATATTCGTGCAGTAGTTTGACGTATTTACGTATTCCAGCGCTCTTTAGTGGACAGACGTCGCTTAAATGCATTCAACAGTGATTGCCCAAAACGGACACCACATCGTTGCTGCAGGTTGCTCTTTCCGTTCAGATCTGCTCTGTTGCTTTTGCCTGGTGCTCTTGCCTTGTGCTCTTGCCCAGGCCAGCCACGAAATCTCTTCCAGGTCAGGCAAGCGCCCAAGAAACCCAAGCAAGAGGCAAAAAAGGCAAGCGAGACAAGCGTTCCTGCCAGTACTTTTGACGAAAAAAGGAAATACTGTGTAAAGTAGATAAAGACAGCCACGGCATCTTCCGTGCCGTTGACCGCTGGCTCCTTCCGATTGTTGACATTCACACCACGGCTTTTCAAACCTCAATATTACGGAATCTCCGTACGAATATCACATTATCACATTATCATTGCAATTCTGCGATATACAATTCCACAATTCCTTTCCTTCCTTCTCCCATCGCATTGTGAGCGGACCCTATCTGTTTCGCCCACCTCTGAGTGGCAAGATGGTTCCGTCTGCCATGCTTTGCTATTGTTTCGTCTTTTCCTCTTCTTTTTCTATTCCGTCTCGGCTTTCCATCGATTGCTTCTTTCCTCTTCCTTTGTCCGTTCAAAACCCTCTCGATAGTGTTCCACTTTGCGCATTATGTGGTCCATCCGCTCATTGAAGCCCCATGACAACTATCAAAACTCCATTAGAACTCCATCAAACCCATTACAACTCCATCACAGGTCCCATCTTGCCCCATTTATTGCCCACTTCGCGCTCCCATCTTACCCCTAGCACGCCCACGCAAATTACGGAGTCCCGTGGCACATGGCACAAAACACAGATCCCGTATCTCTGAAATGGAGTTGCCCAAAATAAAAAAACGATGCGAAGAGAAAGATGGAGAAACGGCACCATGTCAGGTTGATACTGAAAAAAAAAAGTGATGTGTGATGTGAGGAAGGGATGGGGGCCAAAAGGCTTTTTGGCTTTCCCTCGTAGCCTTGGCGCCTTGCCTATCGCACTTTCCCGAAGTCTGGCTTCCGAGCTATCGGGTCTCTCTGTGTCTCTCTGTGCCTCTCTGTCTTTTCTCAACTTCCCAACCGTCGCATCTTTGGGGATCTCCCTCAGACGGGAAAGCGGTAAAGCGGCGGAAATGCATTATCCGCACCATGTTTTCCACACCCACTCTTCAAACTCAAACACAAATCGCCTTCTTCAACGCAGGGACGCCGTTCTTTTCTTTTCTCCTCCAAACTTAGCTAGGAACGCGAGACACCACAAACACCAAAAGCCGAACCATGACACATGTGGTGCTTGATGCCCAGAAATGGCAGTGATTCAGTAGACCTTTGATAATCGGCATTCAACCAGCGGAGATGCTTTTTTCACTCGTATTTTCGGGATCATCTTTATTCGTGTTTTTGTAAGAGTATCAGACTTTAATAGACTTCCTTGGAGATTTATTTGTCTCGATGCCCAGAAAATCTGTTGATCTGGATCCAGTCAGTATTATTAACTGGCAACAAATGTCAACGTCCACTCTGGCCACAATCGGATACTATGATCTGCATGCATTTTGATTTCGGGCAACGCAACCGGGCAAATATCCATCCTTTCTTCAGGGTGCCCTCCAGAGTCCAATGTCCCTTTCGAGCCTTTGAATCTTATTGCTGCGGGATTCTTACGGGACATGCATTTCGGAAACACTCGTGGGTTTCTTCCAAGGTGGATTTTTCTCCCTCGCCTTCTCACTGCAGGACGGCAGACCGCGGTTGCCGCCTTGTCGCCTGCGGATACTGACGCAGTCCGCTGCAACATGTTGTTGCAATGACGCAGTGCGGCAGGTGCCTCTTTTAGCAGGGCCTTTCTTTGACGGAGTATTACTGGGTATGGGCTTTTAATTCATTCTTAATTCTCAATCTCAGCCCCTAATCTCAATCTATCTCGGGCGCCTCCTCGGGTGCCTCTTGGGGCTCCAGGGACCGGCCACGAGTCCGTACGGCTACCGCTCTTCCCGTTTTGAGTATTGAATGCCCTTTTCCTCCCTTCTTACCTTCTTTCCACCCCCATTTCCAAGGTTGCCGTTCTGTTCGACATGCATAGACGCCATCCTATTCCTAATCTGCGATCCTTCCGCGGCACGTCAAGATACAGCTAGTTTCTTCAAGTAATAAACACTGTATGTTCAGAAAGAGTAAGGTGAGGCACGTTGGGCAGGGCCCTTCCCCTCACTTTGAGAAAGCTCAAGCTTGTCAAGCTCAAGACCAAGACCAGGCCCGTCTCGAGGACTTTAGGACCGCATGCCGTGCTCCGTCTGTCGCACGATCATAGCTCGACATGGCGTATGAGAAATGACGGAACAATACATTCGACGGGACGGAGAAAACTACGGGGCCTTCTCGTAAAATTATGTGCCCAAAACCGTAAAACCGTACTCCACGCATGAATAGAGTAAAGGGTGGGAAAGACAACAGACCTGAGCTCATGGCTGACGGACATCTCGCGGCTTTGGTGAGATTTGAAATGCCCTCAGACGCGCCTCAAAACTCCTCGAGCCCTAGACAAGCTCGACAAGACAAAGGCGGACACGGAGCAATCTCCGGATCGCTTGTCACGGGGTCTGTTCTTGTCTTGTATCAAGATTTAACTTTGCAAGTGTGGCCTCCCTTTCTCGGCCGGGGCATTTTGGCCACGATGGGGCATTTCGGTGTGTTTTTCTACATCAAATCTCTCCCTTTGCTTCCTTCGCCTCTTGTTTCTTTGGGCCCTTTTTTGGTCCGCGACTTCCAGTGCTCCGTGATTCCAGTCTTGTTTATACCCCCCAAATATCCTCATTTCTTTCCCACTTGTCCGTTGTTTATGTTCCTTTATTTTCTGTGTATTTTTTTCTGGTCTTCCCATTTTCCCTCTTCTTTTTGTCCTCTTTCCTATCTCGTCTCACCGTTCTTCCGCCATTCTCTCTTCAGCCCCCATCGGGTCCCGCTTGTCGCCTATCGCCTGTTGTCCGTTGTGTCTAGGCCCGTTCTGGTCATGATATCGATTTGGGGGCCAAAAATCAATGCGCCAAAACTCCAAAAGTTGGGAAAATGCGACAGAAAATAATAACAGATAATACGCCAACAGCCGCCGGCCGCGTTTTATGACGGATTGGCCGAACCTGTAGCTCGCTTTTTGGCGACTTGGCTTGCGTCTTGGGCCCTTCTTGGCTGGTAAGGCGTTTGTAAATATTGGTTGTCTAGGGGCGACCTTGCAACGCATCTTACACTTTTTGGACAAATAGTTCATTTTTTTTCGGTGAATGCAATGCTGTGTAAAAGAAAGAGAAGAGGACAGAATACTCCTCCGCCATGCCATCCATCAAAAAGTTGCCGACCCACCATCGCGCTTGCGCAAAGAAGGAACGATGAGGATTGAGTTCCTGCCCAGTCTGAGTTCAGTTGCTTGTGAGAACGCGGAGAAACCAACGTTCAAGCCATTGCTTGTTGACGCGCATGTGAACTTGCACGGCTCGCCGGTGTTCAGTCTGTCCGCATGTCTGTCGACTGTTGGTGTTTTTCTTTGCTTTTTACTGTCCCTTACGTTGCCATTTTCCATTTGATTTTGCATGATTTCTTTTGCAGAGTCGTGATCTACAAAGTGAGATATCTGTATCTTACAAACAACATCAGTAGCGAAACAGGAAAGAACGCTCCGCCGTACCTGCCCTCGACTGCCCTCGGCTCGCTTCCAACTTCCATCTCTTTCTCTTTCCACCGCCGAGAGTCCTTCCCCCGACTTCCACTTCCTCCACCGCTCCTTCCTTCTAATCAGGTAATATCGTCCTGCACTCGTGCACCTGCCCGGAGAAAATACGGAGTGTGCCACATGTCCCTTCCCCCCTATTCCGGCCGCCAGCACCCAGAAACCAGAAAAGGCCAAGGCGACTCCCATCCGCTACGGGCCAAGCGCTGCCTCGCTACTCCCTACGGAGCGCTGGGAAAGCATGCAAAACACGGGCGGGTGCTCTGCCAGTGTGCGCGGGGACCCATTTGGTCTGTCCATCGTGTCCATCTGGTGAACAAGTTCTACTGTGTAAGGTTAAAATACTTGGGACAAACAAAAGTGGAGTTTCAGGGCTTTTTTCAACAAGGGCCCTCCTCTCCTTCCTTACGGGCATGCAGATTTGCAGATGACAGCGATGCACTTGCCCAAAGCATGGGAAGAGAGAGGGAACGGCTTCTGGGAAAGAACGAAAACACGGCAAAAGAGGAAAGAGATGGCCATTGCTCGACGATCAAAGACGATGTGATGCCCAGACCTGGCTTGGCCGCTCGTTGTTTGCTGGGTTAAATAGTTTTAATAGCAGCACAACTAATAGCGAACTAGGTTCCTGGAGGGGAGATCACTTGGGTCTGTTGGGGCTTGTTTTAGGGAGGGGCCTAGCCCTGAAACCTGGTCGTGCAAGTCCGAGCAGGGGTTGTCAGCGACCAACGGACCAGAAAGAAGAAAAATAGAAGAAAAAGAAGCAACGAATAGTACCCCAAAAAGACCAGAATGCCAGAATGCCGCCAGACAGACCCAAAAATAAGAGACAGCGGGCCTGCGGCCCCGAGAGTCAAACACGCGCCAACTCTACAGAGTAACCAGCTCGTCCTCCGCACATGTAATGCTCCCCTGCCCATCGCTCCTTCCCTCCCGCCTATCACTGCAGGCATCCCCTCCACTGCCAGCAAGAGCGAGCCAGCCCACGGGCGGCAAGGCCAAGCACGAGCGCAGAGTCTCGGAGGCGCAGAAAATCTCGTGGCAGATGATGGGATGGCTGGCTCTCGGCTCCTGATTTCTCGTCTATCTCACCCTCTTTTTCTTCTGATTCGCTTTTATTACTGTGATTTAGCACGTTTGAAAAACCCCCTTTTTTTCCTTTCGGGATTTTCGTCCGTATCTTTGTAGCCTGCTCTATGGGGGAAAGAGCGATCTGAGAAGCACAGAAAAGGAAACAGCCACCACCGCAACACCACACGCGCTTTGAATGCACCTTCCAAGAGCCTTCCCCCGCTGTCTTGGGTCCGTCCTGCCCTCGCATGCTCGCACCCCTCGTTTTTTCCCACGTATCTGACCTGTAATAGTTCCATGTCCCCATTGCGCCTGCCGGCCGGGTCATCTCTGCAACAGGAATCTTCCCTGCGCCTTCCCTGCAAACCACACATTCATACCATAACTCTCACACACCTTTCCACGCTCTTTCTCCGTCTCGTCTTTTCTCTCATTTCTGTTTAAACGTCCCAAAGGCGGAAGCAACTACTCGTACGAAAGGCCCGCCTCGCCCCCCCTGCCTTGTCTCTGGGGCCAATCAGGATCCACAGGCCACACCCCAGGAAGTTGGGTCCTTGCCTCTTCAGCCCTCGAAAGCTGCCTTCCCGAGTCGTGCCTGCCCTTTGCGACCGGACAACCACAACGCTCTTTCTTTCTCTAAATATTACTATTATTTTCTCCTTCTCTTGGCCGGGCAGATTTCTCGATCTTCTTCTTCCCTTTTCTCTCTTTTTCCCCTTTTTGCTCCTTTGCACTTTTTTGCCATTTTGCTTCTCGCAACTCACCCTCTTCCGGAACACCGTTGCTCCAGAGCAAAGGCAAATCACAACATCACGACCACGGACGAGAGTGACACGGCAACTTCTCAGCCCCTGCACATCGCAAACTCCGCCCCTATTGTCGCGTCTCACCAAAAACGACCACCTGGATGACAAAAAGGAAGCCGTCTACGACTTGTCATTTTTGAGTTTTTTCCAACACTGTTTCGTCAGGTTTCCCAGGTCTCGCTCGACCCGGAACTGGACACGTTCTCGCCCGCCCAAGCTTTATTTGAGCTGTTCCATTTCCCTTGGCCGAGAACGAACGCACGGGATTCAGCCGAGAACGGACCTTGTTTTTGTTCCTCTTTTTTGTGCGAGCATCTCTTGAGTCTGTCCGCCACGGATCTGAGTTGCATCGCTCTCTGATCTAGCTGACAGAAGCGGGAGAAAAAAAAACGACCAAAAAAGACAATATCAAGGCCAAAGGAGAACGACACAGAATGCCTAGACACCTGACGAAACCCGACATCATTGCGTCTGTTTCTGCCCGCGGCCTGCCTTGAATTTCGAATTTCGAGGGCCCAATATTTCCTTTTTTTTCTTTATTTTTGTCCCCTATTATTTTCTTTCCTTTTTCTCATTTACTCGGGATCCTTGACCTTGCTCGTCCCCCACTCCCTTACTTGACGACAGACTCTCAAACTCTCAAACTCGCAAGCCCGCAAACTCTCGATTTCGGCCACGGTAGACACCACACGCCCATCGCCTCTCTGTGTGCTTTGTGTCTGTGTTGGTGTCTCTTTGCAGCTCTCTTTGCCTTGCCCCCTCTTGACGCTCCTCCTCACACCGGGACCGAGATCTCCTCTGTGAATGGGCACACGAGTGAGCTAGAGACAGTGCCGAGACGGGATAGAAGAGCGGACGTCTTGCTTCTGTCCTTTCTCATTTTTCGTTGTTATTTTTTTGTCTCCTTCCGTTTTTGCATTGTGTTCGAGCGTGCATTCATTCGTGCGTGTGTGCGTCGTCCGAGCGAGAATATACAGCAAAACCCAGCAAAGTCCAGAAAACCAGCCAGCCAGCCAGCCAGTCAGCGAAAAGAGCCGCCTTTCCTTGTTGAAAGCCTCAGCCACGCACTTTATTTTCCGCATTCCCATTCCTCCTTGACAGCTTAAGCAGCAGAAAAAGACACGGCAAAAGCAGAAGCAGCAAAAAGTAACACAAGCTCGCCGCCATCAAGTCAGCCTATCCTGCCCTTTGCGGCTTCCACAGTCGTTACGGTCGAAAGTCTCTCGCCATTGCCAGCCTATCGAGTGTATCGACATCCTTGATCTTTGACGGTTGCTCACGGCGATCCTCCAAAAGCTGTCTTGTCTCTTGTGTTCCCGGTCCAGCAAAGCACACGAAGCGCACAAAGAGGACACCAGCTGTTGTTAACCTGTAGTCTATTGGCTAGACCGGACGCCCGGCTCAGCTCAGGCAGACCACTCTTTCTGCTTTTCTGCTTTTTTGTTGCTTTTCCCAGCTTCCTTCTCTTTGGTACAACGAATCGACCACAGGCACGACGCTTACCACTCTTACCGCGCTCTCACCGGACATAGGCTACACCACAGCCGCTTCTTGCTGACACGCCGATCTGTGATTCGCGAGAGGAGTGTCATCTTACGGTGACTTTGCTTCGTTTTCAAACTTCAGCTTTGTCATCCACAGCGCTGTGCTGCAGCTCAACAATTCCTGGACCTGGATATTGGACTGACAGGATGCTCTTGCGTTTCTAGCAACGACCAAAGCACCCGTAAATTACCAGACTTGGACAGGAAAAGCAAACGAAAATACGGAGACTGGAGACACGTCTCGAGACTAAAAAGGAATATAAACATTGGCCGAGACCATTCGAGTATCTAGTCCGGATATCTTTGTTGCGACTATTTTCATCTCATTTACCCTTCACCATCTGACGACATCTAACCATCTCTGGATACGCCAAATCACATCTTCTCACCTCGGTCATCATGGACGACCATCCACACCCCCAGGCCCCGGACCGGCCAGATCGGACAGAAGGACAGGCGCAAGGCCAAGGACAAGGACAGGGACAAGGACAGGCACCAACTCCTCGGAAACAGTCATCAACACCCCCGTTGGGCTCCAGACATATGGTGTTTGATGCGGCCAACTGGCATCCAAAACCCGTGAAGCGGCCACGGCCTGTGAAATCTTGCACCGAATGCCGGCGGAGAAAACTGCGATGCGACCGGAATTGTCCCTGTTCGCAGTGCCAGCGGTCCTACCGCACCTGTCTGTATGGCAGTGGCGGCAACGGGAGTGCAGGCTCCAGCAGCAAAGGCACCGACCCCAACAACCCGAACGCGGAGTCCGAAGGATCAGAAGGCTCCGATGACGAGGACGACTCGGTCCCGGGGAGCGGCGGCGCAGGAGAACGGCCGTCGAAACGGCATCTCAGCCGGCCTGGATCCGGATCGACACCACAACACGCCCACGCGGTGCCGATGACCACGACAACAAGCAGCAACCACCCGCCACCGAACAACTCGTCGCTCAACCTGCTCCTGAACCCGCCATCACCGACCCAGCACCACTCCAGCCTCCCGTCACTGGGCCACGGACAACAGCAACAACACCATCATCATCACCACCAACACCAGCACCCACACGGGCACCAACAACAACCACAGCAGTATAGCCCTTACCAGCCGTCCTCACAGCCAATTGCCTCCATGTCGTCGATGCAGAGCTCGTTTCCGTCGCTTGCGCAGATCTCGAGCACGCTCGAAAATCCCGAAACGCTCCTGTCCCACAAGGGCGACGACCTGCGCAAATACGCAGCATCTCTGATCTTGCAGTGTGTGGTGCGCATGGAGCGGCTCGAGAAGCTGGTTGTGGCCCGCGATCCGTCGGCGCTTTCCGAACTGCCCGCCTTTCCATCGTCCTCTGTCCTCTCCGAGCTGCATCTGCGCGAGCAGCCACCGCGCGACCAGCAGCAGCGCGTTATCGAAGCGTCGAGCACGACAATGCGCTCTTTGAGCGTCAAAGGCCGCAATGGCCTGCGCACAAGATATTTTGGGCAGAACAGCACGCGCGTGTTGCTAAACTTGGTGCGTACCTATATACTGACAGCAGGGAGGAGCGTGCGAGATGTGGCAAAGGAAGAAAAGAAAAAGAAAAGAAAAAGAAAATCGACAGGAGCATGTTTTTGAACATGGTGGAATAATCGTGGAAATATAGGAGGCGGGTGTTGTTGTAATAGACACAGGCTAACTTTCTTTTTTTCGGGGGCGGTTTATAGTTCGACGAAGCCAAAGACTTCATGTCAGACCAGGCCAAAAGAGACAGCACGGGCGATTTGTTCTGGCGGCTCGAGCGGATCCACACTGCGCTGCAGGAGAACCATCTCCAGACGCTGAAGCCGATCACCGTCTTTGTCGACTCCATGTTGCCAGTGCAAAAGCGCATGGCCGACATCCTTCCGCGCCGCGACGTCTGCGACCGCCTTATCGGCGCCTATGTCAACGTGTCCGAGGGCCTATATCGCGTGATCCACGTGCCGACGTTCCGTCAAGAGTTTGAGGCGTATTGCGCCCACGGCGTGACGGGCGGAGTTGCAGGCGGCCAGGGCGTGGCCGAGGACTTCTTGCCGCGGCTGCTGTGCATTCTGTGCATCGGCAGCCGTTTTGAGACGGACTCCAAGGGCCTGGCATACGACCGGTCGGACGGTGTGCACATCCCGACAGCCTGTGCGCTTGTGCGTTCGTGGCTCGACGGGCTGCGTGGCAAGCCGTCGGTGGACGTGACGACGCTGCAGACGGAGGTGCTGCTCCTGCACGCAAGCCGCATGATCTCGCCACTGTCGCAGCGCATCTGGACGGAGCTGGGCATGATTTCGCGCCTGGCCATGTCCATGGGCCTGCACCGCGACCCGTCCGAGTTTGGCTCTGAGATTACGCCGTTCCAGGCCGAGTGCCGGCGCAAGCTGTGGTTTACGATTCTGGACATGGACCTGCACGTTTCGCTGGCGTCGAGCCTGCCCAGTGCGCTGCGCCCTGGCGAATACACCTGCCGGCCGCCGCGCAACCTCGACGACGCCGATCTGTACCCCGAAATGCCCGCGCTACCGCCTGGCAAGCCCATGGACCAGTACACCGAGGGCCAGATGCAGCTGTTCGCGGCGGACACGCTGCCGTTGCGCATGAAGGCCAGCGACCTGCTCTGCAACATTGACTCGCTGACGGACTACTGGGCGGTGCTCAACGTGGGTGGCGACCTGGAGCGGGCGCTGGACGACATTAACTGTCTATTCCCGCGCAACGCGGCGCTCAACAACCACCAGAAGCACAAGGAGTGGCGGATGCGGGCGATGCTCGACATGCACGTGCGCCGGCCGCTGCTCGCCCTGTACCGGCCGTTTGCGCTCAGCGCGTCGGCCGAGTGCCCGCCGCCGGCCGTCATTTCGGACGTCTACCTCAAGTCGTCCATGGCCATGCTGACGTACATGGAGGAGCTGGACCCGACGATCCCCGGGTTCGACGATGTCAGCCACATGTACTATGTGATTCTGAGGAACGACATTGTGCAGGCGGCGTTCAGCGTCTGCTACTATATCATGCAGGCCGTCGAGGCCGAGACGGCGCCCGGTTCGGCCGGTGGTGGGAGTGGGAGCAACGCGAATCCCATCAACAAGGCAGCCGCCGACGGCAGCTCGCCCCCGATGGGCCATGGCCACGGTCACGGCCACGGCCACGGCTCTACATCCCGCAGCACGAGCCTCCTTGGCAGCGGCGCGCCCCGCAAGACGTCGCTCATCTGGACGTCGGCCTACATGATCCGCACAGTCGAGCGGACGGTGGAGAATTTGGCGCGCCTCGTCAACGACCTCAGCTTTGATTTGCGCGACGTCATTGCCCTCGCGACCGTGCTGGGTTCTGTCATGCCTGCGGCCAACCCGGCGCAGCGCAGCGACCACATCCGCACACAGGTCGGGCGCGTTCTCGACACGTGCGTCGAGAAGCTGCGCAACCACAGCTCGCAGGCGGTAGGTCAAGTTTCTCCTGTGTGATAACATAAATTCTTCTCGCTAACTCCTTCAGATCCGCAGTGCTGTCTTGGGACAGAATATGATGCCGATTGCGCACCACCCCGCCGGCTACGACGGCCGCCAGCTGCTGCCCAACGGCAAGCCGGCACAGGCGGACGAGTCCGCGCTCTGGGACACGTACTTTTGGGACCTGTGGACGCCCAAGAGTGCGTGAGCATTCTCTGTTCTCTGTACCTCTGTACCTCTGTACATATTGGAAATGTACTTTCTCTCACCTATTATTGGATCTTTTTGAACATTTTTGTTACTCTTGTTACTTTCTCATTCTCATTTTGTCATTTGTCATTATTGCATTGCGTCTTCTTTCCCGGCGGCTCGACGGAGAGCATAGAAAAGAAGCTCTTGGACTTGGAATTGGAAAAACAATTAATACGATCAACAGCCGGTGCATGTTGCAGCCGGCATATTTGCTTTGTCATTTTGTCATCTTGCCATCTTGTCATCTCGCTATCCTGCCATCTTGGATATACTTTTACTTGCCTTGTGACCCGACTCGTTATGTTCGTTGCCGGCATTAACAATCACTTGACCTTTGGAATTTTAGGTTCCTCCGGTGTTTGCTCATGATGAGAAATCGAATAAACGGCCTCCGTTCCGCCAGTCCCCGCCTACATTAATCAACAAAAACCAAGCATCAAAAGGAAAAAAAAAATGATCTCGAGATCTGAAATGGTTGCAAGCAGTGCCTCAATCTGCCCCTTCTCATTTGTCAGATTGTTATCAAAAAGCCAGAAACAGAAACAAGCGGGGCCATATTCTGGCTTCTGGCCGAGGTGACGGAACACCACCGGTCCGCCGTTTTCAATTTAGCTTTTAACGTTCTGCAGTTCAACGTGGATTCATCTCGGACTTGCGTCCCGGGACGTCGGGGCCGGCTGTTGGGCTTGGTGTGTTCACGTGACTTATTACCCCGGCAATTCAAAATCGCCAACACGG
This sequence comes from Sporothrix humicola, assembly GCA_021396245.1. Taxonomy (NCBI): domain Eukaryota; kingdom Fungi; phylum Ascomycota; class Sordariomycetes; order Ophiostomatales; family Ophiostomataceae; genus Sporothrix; species Sporothrix humicola. The sequence continues at coordinate 279,833 of WNYE01000026.1, forward strand.
AGAACGGCCAGGTTAGAAGTGAGTTCTCCCCAGATTTGGCCCCTCTCTCTCCACCTTTCTGCCTCTCAATCTTGCCGCTAAAGCCGGCGCTACGGGGCCCTGGGGGCTTGTTGTCTCCAAGCCTTCGAGCCTCCAACCACCCCAACCCCCAAGCCCCTGGCAGTCATTCATGTGTCTCCTGTCTAACTGGCTCGCAAGGTCGCAAGCCTTCTGTCACCAAAAAGTCTCTGTGGATTTTGCCTCGGCTGTCTACCACCACACCTTCTTTTGACTCGTCGTTGCAGCAGACCTCCCACAACCTCCAGGTCCCCCGCACGCCAACGCACATTGACTGACAAGAAGGCGACACAGACGAACGAATCACAGCGCAGAAAGTTGCCAATTTAGTGGTTGGCGAGCTATCTTCAGGGCGTTATCCTCTTTCTTTTCTGGGAGTGCCCACGGCAATAGGACTTACACGGCTGGATGTTGATGTCGTTGTCGTTTGGCCTGTGAACATCAGATACATCAAATGCACCTCGCATTCATTCTCCATCTGTTCTCCTCTTGTCTCCTCTTTTTACTTTTGTTTCTCTTATTGTTCTCCTCTCCTTGATTTCCCCATTTTTCTACAATTTGTACGTCCTCCGCATCGCAAGGTGTTGCCGTCCCCGTACATTTTTTGTCCTATTATTTTGGCCCTTTTTTGCCCCAGAAAGGTGCCACACCCACCCCCCAGATCCACGTTAGTTCCCATTTTGATCCTCGGCAGGAAAGGGAAACCCAGATCACTAGACTCGCTTTTCCTTAGTGGGCGCGGCTTTCCACATTCGACGACAGAAACGAGGGAGCGTGTTTCCTTGACGGTTGACTTTTTTGCCATCCAGTTGCCTCCTGTCTTTTTGTTTATTATTTCCTCCTTGCCAGTTTTCAGTTTTTCTCTTTCTTCTTTTTCTCTCTCACATATTTCTCATTCTATACCCATCCACGTTTCTCTTTCTGTCTCTCTTCTCTCTCTCATCCCTTCGTCACCTTTTATCCACTTACACCTTCCTCTTCCACCCTCCCTCCTCACACACAACCGCCAAAATGGTCAAGGCAAAGGCTCCCGTCTACGTCCTCGGCGTGGGCATGACCAAGTTCATCAAGCCCCGCGGCAAGGTCGACTACACCGAGCTCGGCTTCGAGGCCGGCGTCAAGGCGCTGCTGGACGCCCAGATCAACTACGACGATGTCGACCAGGGCGTCGCTTGTTACTGCTACGGCGACTCCACCTGCGGCCAGCGCGTCTTCTACCAGTTCGGCATGACCCAGATCCCCATCTACAACGTCAACAACAACTGCTCGACCGGCTCGACCGGCCTGTACATGGGCCGCACGCTCATCGGCAACGGCGGCGCCGACTGTGTCATGGTTGTCGGCTTCGAGAAGATGATGCCCGGCTCGCTGCAGACCTTTTTCAACGATCGCGCCAACCCCACCGGCACGACCACCGAGATGATGCGCGCCACGCGCGGCCTGACCAAGGCCCCCGGCGCCGCCCAGATGTTCGGCAACGCCGGCCGCGAGTACATTGAGAAGCACGGCGCCAAGCCCGAGGACTTTGCCGAGATTGCCCGCGTCAACCACGAGCACTCGGTCAAGAACCCCTACTCGCAGTTCCAGGACGTCTACACGCGCGACCAGATTCTCGCTTCGGCCACCATCCACGAGCCCCTGACCAAGCTGCAGTGCTGCCCGACCTCGGACGGCGGTGCCGCCGCCATTCTTGTGTCTCAGGCCTTCCTCGACGCCCGCCCCCACCTCAAGGGCCAGGCCGTCCTGATCGCCGGCCAGTCCATGTGCACCGACGACCCGTCGCTCTTCTCCCGCAGCGCCATCGACCTCATGGGCTACGCCATGAGCCAGCGCGCCGCCCGCGAGGCCACCACCGAGGCCGGCGTCACCCCCGGCGACGTCCAGGTCGTTGAGCTGCACGACTGCTTCTCGACCAACGAGATGGTCACCCTCGACGCCATTGGCCTGCCCGAGGGCCGTGTCGGTGCCCCCCGCGGCGGCGCCGTCAAGCTTGTCCGCGCCGGCGGCATCACCTACGGCGGCAAGTACGTCGTCAACCCCTCCGGCGGTTTGATTAGTAAGGGCCACCCGCTGGGCGCCACCGGCCTCGCTCAGTGCGCCGAGCTCGTCTGGCACCTGCGTGGCTGGGCCAACAACCGCGCCGTCCCCCACACCCGCGCCGCCATGCAGCACAACCTGGGCCTCGGCGGTGCCGTCGTCGTCGCCGTCTACAAGCGCGCCGACGGCAAGGAGGCCACGGTCCTGGACGACGCCACCGTCGGCCGCCTCAACCGTCTCGGCTACAACCCGGCCACCGAGGCCAAGGGCTTCACTGCCGAGCAGGCCCGCTCGGTCCGCAGCAAGACCAAGGCCAGCGACTGGGCTCTGGGCGACACCGAGGCCAAGGTCGAGGCCCGCTTCTAAGAGTTGAGCGCGGGGCGAGCGACAGCGAGGAACGAAGAAAAAAAGTGTAATTTGCCAGGATCTAGGACAAGATCATTTTGTACATATAAGTTAGTGTTTTTCTTTTTCAGTCTTTCCACGGCATGAATGTTTTTAGCATCAGAATGACAAAATAAAGAAGAGTCGGGCGAATGTCTCGATCATGTCAAACATTTCTTTTCCTTTTAACACAGCGTGAATGCATTAATGCGATACTCGTGTAGATGCATGTAAGTGATGCACATTGTACCCGTAAAGAATTGCGGGTACGTCGCAAGGCAAGAACGATCGTGAATATTATTTTGTGTACCTGCCTAAAGGGCTGTAGATATAATTGGAAAGCGCAATGGGCACACACTGCACATGTCGTCGGTCTGCGTTTCAAACTAAGAAGGGGCGCTCAACGAATGCACGGGCGTTCCTGCCTTCTTTTTGCCTTACTGTGTTGTGACCCCCTTTTTTCGCCTTTTCCCTTTTCCCACTTCTCACACGTCGCAGATTGTTCCACGAAGCTTCGAAAGAACGACGATCATACCAGTCGACTTTGTCGTCGTCCCCGACATTTCACTCACAACGCCAGCGTCGCTTTCGTTTGTGTCCAGCCATTTGTTCTTTTTGTTTTCGGTGTCGCCTGCACAAGACATCGTGACGCTGTGTTTCCGCCACAGCGTCTGTGCACATTTTGTTATTCATGCAAAAGCGAGATGCAAGACAAAGACAAAAGCAAAGAAGCAAGTTTTGCAGCAAAGCGCAAAAGCAAGAATTCGCAAAACGAGAATTGAGAAAACATGTGAGTCTACACCCTCTTGTCGCTGCCTTTAGCCTTATCCTTTCATTATCGCTGCAATGGTTCTGACAGCTCAGCCTCGTCGATGCGTCTCAGTCCATCTTGCATGTGATGTTTTGGTCGACAATGGATGCTTGAATGGCCTCAACAACAGCCAACTCTGGCCAGTCCTGATAATTTCCACCGTCTTTTGCCTCTTCTTCAACCGCACCGAGTCTGTCTCTCCAGAGAACCACGAAAAAGACAAATCCGCCCCCAACTCTCATCTCTTGTTTCACACCCCCACGGAAGTGAAGGAGAATGAGGTTCCCAGAAGAAGGGCCAAAGACGGAGACTGCCCCGCCGTCTGCCGCCAACGCAGGACAACTCTAAGTGTGTCTTTACGACATACGGCTTGCATACAAGACTGTTGTTTCCGGGCCTGAGCGCTGTCCAGACTCTGCCCGTCGTCCCAATCGGGGCAGACAAGCCTTTTACACAAGCCTTAATGGGCCGTCCTCTGGCCAGGCCCACACAGACTGACAGAACCCACTGCGGCCCGCATTGACACACGACAGGCGCATTTACACGGCCAGGCGCATGACATCACATCATTGGCATTGAGGCTGTCTGTGTTTATTTTGTCTCCCTTCTTCTCCTCCTTCTCCTCCTTCTCTTTCGTCTATTTCGTCTCCTCCACCTCCTCCACAATGCGGATCCCCCTTATTCTTCCGTGATCGCCTTTCTTCCGTACCGGCCAATGGAACCACTAACTTGGCCAGGCGGGGAGACGACGAAGTTGACGTGGAAAAAGAAGAGAAACAAATGACAGGAGACAACACAACAGCCGCACCACAAACATGGAGACACCCTCACACAGAGAGACTCACGACCCTACCTGGACACACAGACATCTACACGCACACCCAACTTGAGACCGGCCTTGGCACGCCACCCAGGCCCGCGGCCACTCATTCTTGGATTCTTTTTCTTTTACAGAGATGGACTGTCGTTTCATTTGGTCTAAACGGGCGAGGCCTGCCAAACTGACCTGTCAAAGTCGACATCAACAGCAAACTATTGGCTCTCCACCCCTCCCTTCGCCGGCACATCCTCGTCCAGGGCCGTGTATGCTTAAATCGTGATGGAACAATATGCAGTATACGACACACAGGAAGAGATACAGCAAAAGAAAGGGTGCAGGAAACACTGTCTGTGCTCTTGCCTTCTCGTCCTCGCCTCACAATGCACGCCTGTCCACCTGCACACCCTCTACTCTCACAAGCATCGTGAATAGACTCCTGCCACTTTGTTTCTTTCTCCATCCACGCATCTCCCTGTCCCAAAACGCCGGGTTTCTTCTTTTGCATTTTTCCTTTTCTTCCTGCCTCTGATCACCCTGCACCCGGACCAGAGACACAAACATTCTGTGCGAACCGAGTTTTGACAGTCGCCAGTCTTGGGCTATTTCTGATTTCTTCCTTCTTTTACCTTCTTTCTTCCCTCCGTCTTTTTGTTCTCTTTCCTGTCTGGCATTTTCACGTCCGTTTCCCAGTCTTTTCTTCTCTGATCGTCTTTGTTTTCTTTCTCACTCCATTTCTTTCATCTACCCCCATATCCCCATATCCCCATATCCCGAGCCTTGTCGTTTATTCTTTCTCTTCGTCCTTCCTTCTTCCTTCATCTTACTTTTACGTTCGTCTCTTCGTTTACTTTCTCTTCTTTACATTTTTTATCTTGTATTTCATATTTCATAATCCATCACCACATCTAATATTCCACCCATCGGCCTTCCTTTCGCCAGGCTATCTCACAGCTCTCTCATCCATACTTGACATACATCGCCGCACAACTCTCATGGTCGTCCACACGTAGCAGCCTCTTCCTCCCCCTCCCTCCTCTCTCTATCACCACATAACCGCCGTCATGGCTGCTACGCCCGACTTAACAAGAGGGCCTGTCCTTCTCGCCATATCCATCACCACCGAACTCTTCGGCCTCACAACATGCTTCATCCGCCTCATGGTCCGCAGACGATCTTCGAGCCACCACATGGGCCTCGACGACTATGCCATTGCCGTCGCCGCCGTCGTCAGCTTTGTCGGCACCATCTTTGCCGTCATCGAGGGCAGCTCCATGGTCGACTCGGCCCACGCCCTCGAATTCGACTGGCTCGGCCAGCCCTGGTTCATGATGGGCACGACTTTCGCCAAGATCTCCATCTGTCTCTTCTTTTTAAGGCTCGTCGGCTCTGCCAAACAGTGGCGTATTCTGCTGAGCAGCCAGATTCTGCTCATGGCCGTCCTCAACTTTGCCTTTTCCCTCACGACCAACCTGCAGTGCCGCCCGCTCGACAAGCTGTGGGATCCGTCCGTCGCCGGAATCTGCTGGGACCCGAGCGTCCAGCAAAACATTGGCTACTTCCAGGGCGCCTTCTCCGTCTTTTGGTGGCTCTTCCTCTCGCTGTTCCCCGTCATGATTGTCCGGGACCTCGAGATGCACCAAAAGATGCGCTGGCCCTTTTACTTTTTGTCGAGCCTGAGTCTTGTGTAAGTTGCATCAAGGCGACTGGCTGTAATTTAGATTTGAACTCCACTAACATTTTCAGGGCCGCCATCTTTGCCACAGTGCGCACCTACGAGACGTCACAGACGGTGCCCGGCGTCTACACTTTTGACACGTTCTTTGCGACTGTCCTGTCGATTATGGAACAGAACGTCGGCATCGTCGCAGCCAACATCTTGCCCATGGGCTCGCTCTTCTGGAAGAGACAGGCAGCTTCGCGGATGGACCGTCGCGGCCGCACCAATGGCAATGGACACGCAAATGCTGCAGCAAGAGGCGCACGCAACGACCAGCAAAATCCGTTCGAGTCGGGTGCCGCGTCTGTCCACAGCACCACAACTCGTCGCGAAGAGTTTGATTTTGACGACACGGACAGCGATCTCGGGGAGAGCGGCCTCGGTCGTCCTGACTCGAGCCGGTCCTCGATCAAGCGGTCCCCCATGCTGATTATCGAGGGCCCCAGAGAGCGCGGCTACGACGAGAACAACCGCCGCAACCGCAACGGCGAGCGCAACCTTACCCACGGCAACAACAATACACGGCCAGCAAAGCCCCTGAAGCACAGCAAGAGCACCAAGCTCAGCGACACGCCACTGCGGACGATCCTCAACCGCTCGGCTTCGCTGATGAGCCGTGCAGGCCGCGACCGGCGCAGCATGGACGTGGCAGTCAGTAATAATACTTTCGACCAGGCCCCCAACGGCGTCTCGTCCTGGCCCCGCGGGATCATCAAGACGGTCGAGGTCGAGGTCGTCGAGGAAGACATTGCCACTCTGGAGCAGCAGCTGCCGCAGCACCGCCGGCTGCCGTCCAATGCATCGGGTGTTGTCGTCACCAGCAACGTGTCTGACGGCCACAACCACAACCACAGCCATGGTCACAACCACGGCCGCAGCATGTCCCGCCACAGCCGCATGGACTCGGACAACGACTGGGCCGCGCTTCTCCGTGGTGCAGCACCGACACCACAACCGGGATCGCGGGGTCCGTCCCGGCAAGGCTCTCGTGGACCTTCACGACAGGGCCACTAATGACGAGTGTTTGATTTTCTTTTATTATTCTTTATTCTCCTAATACTTACGATGGTTGGTTCAGCGAGGCGTTTTTTGTTTGTTGGTTTATTCTTTCTTCTTACTTTACGACAACAGCGAGCGAGCGACCCAAAAAAAGGAGATACCCAATGTACGATTATATATTCTCGGTGTTTTTATTTACGAGTGGAGTTTTGGACATATTCTTTTCACTTTTACCTTCACCATAGACATAGACATACTAGAAGCAATTGAACTGCAATACTTTATTTTAAAGATGGGCTTCAATCGTTTAATGCTGACTTGACTTGCACGCAATTGCCCACCAACGCCAACCATGTTTAGCTAATACAGAAAAAAAACGAAACCAAAGTCAGACCAAAAAATACCAAATAGACTATGATGTACTAAAAAGGGCACTACCGAAATAGGAAATATCAAAACACCCTAAAAATGAAAAAAATGAAAAAAAAGGAGGGGGGCCAAGGTAGACCAAGTCAAAATACAAAAGATACAAGAAAAATCGTGTAGTCATCATATGGCTAGCTGTGCGCACTGTTTTGTGGTCAAACTGTTCGAGTCATTTCTAGACTGGTTAGCCTAGACTGGTGGCGACGGCGAGGCCGACGGAGGACGCGTCACGATCGTGGCCGTTGGTGCTGACGTGGAAACTGCTTCGTGCAAAGGGATATCATCGATGACTGAGACCCTGTCTTGTGACCTTGGCTGTGAAAACTCTGCAGGATCGTGCAAAGACTCGTCTGCAGTCACGGGGAGAGGATCGTGACTGCGCGTGTTGTGCTGTGTGTTTTGTCGCAAAGTTGAACTTGCACCTTCGCTCGAAATATCCCCAGGGAGGTCCCCAGAGAGATCTCCAGAGAGAAGCGATACTGGCTCTACACCGACGACTTCTTCATAGTCTGGACTTGGGCTGCGACGGCCAGAGTTGTCGCTGTCGTGAGGACCTGGTGCGAGAGAGCCGTGTGCAAGAGACGGGCTCGACATTGACATGGATGCCGACGATGCTGGCACCAGTGCAGAAACTGATGCGTCGCTGCTCGTAACTCGGTGCAGTGGAATGCAGTCCGTCTCTGGCGGAGAGTGTGAATAGGTAACTGTGCATCCGTTGCTGATTGTATATCCCGGTATGCTTGGTGGTCGACCGAGAGGATCTTCTCTCTGGTACGGCGGCAGGTCTTCGTATTCTTCGCCGTCTTCACCACGGCGTCGTGCATTGCTGTCTCGCGGCCGGTAGACAGGCAGAGACCCTGGCCGCTGTCGCATTTGACGGCGGCGACCACCACCGCTGCCAAGCCGTTCTCCCCGGCTCCGTTGTTGATGTGACAAGAACAGACATGCAGTAAAGAAGAAGACGCAGGCAAACACTTGGCTGGTGACGGAAATCCAGATCAGATTCGTGGCCGTGGACCCGGCCGTGATGGGCGGCATCGTCGAGTTGACAGCTGTTGCCGTGACATTGTTGGTGACATTGGCATTGATCACGGCCCGGCCCTGGACCATATGGCTTGCCATGTTGACCGCCACGTTGTTTGCCAAGGGGAAGGCGTCATCTGTCAGTGGTATGATGGGTGTGTCGCCCTGGTCGGTAAAGGAACTCGCCGATCCTCCGCCGCCGCCATCTGGCGATGTGTGCTTGGCCACCCACGACATGCCGCTAATCAGCAGCCCCGCAGCAATCACGTTGGTCGTCGTGGCAAAGGCCTTTGTGCAGGCCATGAGGATGCGGCCGCGCTTCTGCCACTGCTTGCGTCCGTCCAGGAAAAAGTTGAATGGCCAGGAGACTAGCGTGACCAGAATGTCAAGCATGAAAAACGCAAAGGAGGCTCGGCCAAAGGCGGGCTGGCCGTTGAGTGCCGGCGGCGTGTCGGTGACCTCATCTGCTGCTGGAAGATGACAGTTGATCGCAGTGGTGTTGATGGCCGATGTACTGTTGACATCGACACTAGTAGTGCCACCAGTGGAGTTGGTAGGATTCGTAGCATTGAGAGGAAGAACGATGGGCAGGGCGCCACAAGTGTGAAAAGGATGCTCTGTTGTGCGGATGTGATTGGTGACATGGTTGTCAATGTTGCGCCAGTTGAAGTCGGCACCCAGCTGGCGATAGCGCGTCTCCATCGCCTGGGTCCCGTTCTGGATGTTTACGCCATTTAGGTACCAGTAGATTGTGAATGCTTCTGTTCTGTTGTCTCTGTTGGCATCGTAGGCGACCATTTTCGTCCACTAATTAGTCAGCCAGTTGTCCAGGATGCTGATGCTGATGGTGTCGGTCAATAATTCTGGGAGTGATTCAACAAACGACTTACACTCAACAAATACATGTCCGGTACGGAAATGTCAAATTTATCAGAGCCTTGTCCCGCCGAGTTGAGTACGACGAGGATAACAATCGACAGCATCTCGAGAATGGCGACTCCGACAATGATGCCCTTCTGGACATGTTCGAGCTTGAGATGTTTGGACCAGTCTATCGATGGAAGACGTGATCGGATGGCCGTTCTGTCTGGCCATCGCCGCCTTCGTGGTGGAGGCTGTGAGGTTGGTGGTGGTGTTGGGACGACAACATTAGCTGCTGTTGGTGTTGATGGAGACGATGGCTCTGGAGGGGTCACGATGGCCGTCGTGGATGATATCGTCAAGGAAGACATGTCGTCGATGGATGCGCGCCGGCCACAAGCACAAGGCCTGGGCGGTGGTGGACTCGGATGTTGGCGTAGGGTGTATTCTGATTGTCGTCGTCGTGTATCTCAGTTGCTCTAGTATCGGATAGTTGATAGTGGTGATTGTTCGCGACCTGTATCAAAAATTGAGTTTGGATGTCTCCAAGTGAGCTTGTTGATCATCAGCCAAGAGGCTAACGAAGATGGGAACAAACAAGCAAAACAAATGTGTGTGTGAAGGAAAGAAGAAACAGAATTGCGTGCAATACTGCAACAGAGCAATACTGGCCTCAAAAAGAGGACGCGCAACTCCCACCCCCCTTTACATCTTGTTGGGGGAGGCGTGGAGAGTTCTGGCAATCCATCCCTTTTTTGCTCTTTTCGCTATTTCTGATGTTTCGACCTCCGTTTCCCATTCTTTCCAGCCTCCGTTTGGTGAAAGTGGAAGTAGGTATACGGGCGGGACAGAGGGATAATCTTTGTCAAATTCGCCCAGAAGATCCCGTGCGGCGAGGGTGGAGAGAGGAAGGATGGTTGGTGGTGGTTGGCGATTTTGCGAGTGTTATTGATCCAGAGAAATATTCCGCGCAAGACCTATTTGCAGCATCAAGTAGATTAGCCTAGCAGACAAATAAACAAGATTCTCACCTTTTCCGCGAGTCCATTTGATCGCCGCCATCCGCTTCGTGTGAGCGATCTCGACACTCCTGATGCTGAAAATTGATGAAAAGAAGAGTAATAGTCGACACCATCAATTATTGTCTTCTTTTCATTTCATTTCTTCGAATCATGTCGAATATTTCGCTGTTTGGCTTGCGTTCATCTCTTCCACAGCATCCGGCAAATATGGCTCGGAGGTAGCAGGCCACGCCCCCCATCTTTGTAGATTTATGCATAGAGTGCGGCACAGGCAGGAAGCGAAACGAGCGAAAAAGAGCGAAAGGGGAGATGGGGAGGAAAGGAGGGGCATAACGGACAGTCGACTATTGAGGCCAGTTGCTGCTCAATCTATCCTTTTGTTCCTTTCGATCTTATCGTCTTTCTGTCGCTTTTCTCTGTTGATCGAATTTTGTGCCGTTTACGTGAGGGACGAAAGCCGGATGCCTGATCTGTTGTCGGGATGGATGGAGAATAACGGATGATGGAGTGTGGCAGTCGAAGTTGTTGTATTGATTGATGGCCATTCTGCACTGTTGAAAGGAACTCCGCACATGGCTTTCTGTCAACTCAACTCAAACAGACACACCTTGTGGCTGGAATAATAGACGACATATAGCCTGTCAGCCTGTGTAGGTTTGTCGGGTGGTGTTTGTGGCGATCATTGGAGATCTGGGATCCCGAGTGCCGGTGCTGTGGCTGAGGAGGGATGCAACGACATGTGGTGGTGAAGAGCATCGGACATGTTGATATGGTGATAGTTGAGAGGTGAATAAACAGAGCAAAGACAAAAAGAGAAAGGGGCAGAAGAAAATAGGGGTAGATGATGACAGTGAGGAGATGAAAGGAAAGCACGACTGTGATGTATTTGTGAATTGCCTATTTAGGAAATGTGGGGCACATCCGATCGTCACTTGCAGTCTTGGGAAGGACTAACACGATGCAGCGATGCACAAGACAGGAAGGAGCGTCCCGTTGACATCGTGTGTAGGATTACAAAATACCACATATCACATTTGGAAGCTACGATGAAAGTCTTTTGGCTTTTAACCTTTTTTTGGTGGATGTTGCATCCTTTTATTTAGCTAATTTCAAGTTTTTTTGTGCTTTTCCAAATTTTCTCAGTGGTGTCTTGCAATTTGAGTCCAGCTTCCTCCATCAAGTTGATAACCAAAATCAAAAGCAAATAATCAAAAGCAAATGACAAAGAGCACATAACCAAAACAAATAACAAAAGAGCAAATAACCAGAACGAATAATCACAACAAATAAAATGCAAATGTCCTCGCAGATAATTTTTTTTTGTGCTTTTGGGGGTGTCCTTCTTTTGTTGTGTTTTTGAGTCAGTGGTTCATGTTTTTTTTGTGCTTCTGGTGTTTTCCTTGTTTCTTTTCTTTTCTTTTTTTTTTTTTTTTTTTTAAAGTCTGTGACTTTTTGTTCGTTTAGTCGACGTCTCTCTCTCCGCCGTATTTTTTTTCTCCCTCTTCTCTCTTCTCCTCCTCTTCCTCCTGCTCCCGACGAGACCGGCGCTCTTCGTCCCTCTCCTCCCTGGTCTTGGACGCAATATCCTGAATGAGGATCGGTCTGCCGCGAATGTAGCTCATGATGGGAGTGCCATATTCAGCCGTCTTCTCGTCCTCGTTGCGGTAGGCTTCAAGGGCCTTCTCGGCTTCTGCGTTGCACTGGAGGTCAGAGACGTCCTGTTCGCAGTAGTGCGCGATAATGTCCATGGACACGTTGGGGATAGCGGACATGTCCTGGCCTAGGTGGTCCAAGTACCAGTCCATCGTTTCCTCGTCCGTGAAGCGGACAGGATCCGCCTCGGAAAAGTCCAGAGAACCAGGGGTGCGCTCCATGGGCTCAAACGAAGGTCCGCCCGTCTCAATGAGCCATTTCTCGACAAAGGCGTCGCGCTGCGTGTTCCCGGCTTCCTCGCGGGGCTCGCCCCGGCCAGTCAAGTGAAGATCGAGGGCTTTGATCCCGTCACAAAGGAACGCCTGGGCTTCGGCGTACTCGAGCGCGTGCTGGTGCTTTTTCTTGTCGGAGAAGTTGGCCGGAGGCGTCTCCTTCATGTTGAGACAGGTGTCGATCCGGCGAAAACACTTTTTGAAAGCGACAACACGGCCGTCCTTTTCCCGCATGCGCGTGAAAGCGAGCGAGTGGTACTCGTTTCTTCTGTGGACACGGGCAACCTCGTCGGGCGTCAGCTCGCGATCCGGCTCGCTGTCCATATCCGAATCATGAAGAGAAACAAGGTTGGTGTAACCTCCGTCGCTGCTGTCGTCGTTTTCGAGCAGCTTCGCGTGGGTAGCGGTCTGATATGAGCCAGGCATGGTTGCGGTGTTTGAAAAGCAAAGAGCTCGTTGTGGTTTGGTTGTTCGGTCTCTGTGTGATTTGGTGGGTTTGTGAGGTTGGTGAGGCTGGATGTGTGCAAAGATTTCAAGTTTGATAGAGTGGACTGAAGTAGTTTTTTTTTGAAGATTCGAACGTAGATGTGCGAAAACTGTTTATTGCTGCAGTGAAGAGAAAAAGGAGAGAAGAGAGAGATCGAAGGAGGGCCACGATGCATGGTGACTGATATATATTCGCGATTTTTTTGGCTACAGAAAAGAACAGAATTCATTTTTCGTTGTTGAGTGTTGCTGAGTGTTTCTGAGAATTAGTTTTCAAGGCTATATTTTGTAGGATGAACAAGAGAAAGTACTTGAACATGTCACTTTTGTTTTGTTCACGATGGGAAAGGTACCAGATGACTACGCATGGAGCAGACTCTCCTAGAATTTTTTTTTTACAAACCTATGACGGTGCTCAGTGTGTGCATATATTTTGAGGCCGATCACGAGGCTGCACAGTGCTTCTGGGGTAGTTTGCTCACGATGCTTAGTTGGACGTAGTTTTGAATTCAAATACATCAAGTACGTACTGCGTGGTCTAAAACTAAAAAAAGGGGGCGGCACACAACGCCAAAACAAAGACCGGCCGACGTCGTTAAACCCACGCCAACCACTCCCGTTCGAGCTTCAGAAGGCAGGATTTTACATAAAATTCACGTGCATGATTATGTATTGGACTTTGGAGAGTGGTTTTATAAAATAAAATGAAAATGGGTGAAGTTTGGTTGAGATATCGTGAGATTTGACAAGATATGTGAGAGGCTGGACTAGACGCATATAAAGGGCAGCGCACGACATACAGCGTCACTAGCACAATAGCAAGAACAGCTTTCTCTTTGATTGTTTGCAAGTCTGGATTTATTTTCGTGAAATTGTATTCAACAATCGAGGAAAGATATCAAGAAGGACTTTACGCCCGGCCTTGGTGGAATCTATCAAATATCGTGCAGCTTTTGAATTACAGTATTTTTGCCACACATTTCCTTCCTTCTTTTTATTTTATTTCGACGGGCGCCTTGCCCAAGTCCAATACAGCGTACACAGGCACTTGCCCATATCTTTGCTGGTTTTGTCATTTCGTACACACAACGAAGGCCTTTGACGGCACATCATGGACGCTTGTAAATTCTCTCAAAATTCGCCTGGAACGACCGAACGACCCATTAATTCCAGAGTCGTTGGCAGTTCATCCTGACGCAGACAACAACAGCAGTGTCTCTCTATCATGGTCCCAGCGGGCTGTAGGAAATACGGTGTTAGCAGAGCACAAAATAAAAGGCACAAAATTACGTAGGATGAGAAACGGCACATAAATATATGCACACGCCCACATCCACAGCCCCGATTCAACAGCACGCATGACGTACCCAAGGTAATCCTCGTTTATCGTGCCAATGGCCCACATGTCGCCGACTTCGCTGCGCATGCCGATGATCTTGACCCGGATGTGCGTCCCGGGCTCGATCCGGTAGTCCTCGTTGTCCGTGAATTGTGGTGGCGTCGCATTTGGGTCGTACTTGATTTGCCCGGGGATCATCTGAAAGGTTAGCGGGATGCGACATAAGATGAATATCTTGGGGAGGACATACGTGTGCCGACACGAACAGTCGCAGGGGCCCTGCCTGTGCAAAGAAACCGTGTGGATTGACCGAGTAGACAACGGCATCGACGGTCTCGCCCTTGAACGGCCGCCAGACGACGGCGCGGTATCCGACGGTGAACTCGGCCAGGCCGTTACCCGGCAAGATCTTTCCCGCGGAGATGTCAAAGGTGTCCATGATGGAGACGATGTAGTAGCTGCCGGCGCATGTGCCCTCGACGTCCTTGAGCAGTTTTGTGGTGACGAGCTCGTGCATGTTGCGGCCAAAGTAGGACGGGTGCAGCGTGACGCGCCGCTCGAGGTTGTGGAGGAAGAACATGGTGATGTGGGGAGGGGGAGGCGGGAGGAGAAGGGTATAAAAGGGTATAGATGGCAAAAATGTCGAAGATGTCAAGAAAGATGGAAGCGCATTGAGGGGAAATGCTCGATGCGATACGTCACGAAGCCGCTACGACGGGCCTGGCGAGTCGTGGGTTGTCGAGGGGGGAAGACGGAGGCGCAAAAACGATGAGAACAAGCCGGAATAGGTCCTTTTGCCGTTTCGCGATGTCGTCGGGGCTTGTCGTCGTAAATCGTCAAGATCGTCAAATCCTCAACGGCAGGCAGCGATCGCGCGCGCAAACCGTGTCGACGGGCCGGGGAGGATGGAGAGAAGGCGGATAAGCGACAGCACAACGTTGCACAACTTCGAGTCTCGTTCGCAATGATTCTTCTAGCTCTCTTCCTGTCGTTTCCTCGTTGTTGTCGTCGCCGTCAAAAAGATGCGAAAAGACCTCCCTTTCGAAACCGCGCGCCGGGGGAATAGGAGGAAACGAAACGAAACCAGCAAAAAAGAAAGAAAAGCCCAAAAAGAATCGAAAACAAAGAACAAAGCACGCAGGTCGGCGGTCGGGGCGTCGCGCGGATGGGGAGGGAGTGGTGGTGGTTGGTTGGAGGTGCGGCGCAACGAAGAAACGAAAACGTCAAAAGTCTAGTGAAATCGTCGATTCTGTTGGTTCTCGATAGGAAGCGACGTTCTTTCCTCACGCGGCTGAGCGAGTTGGTCCGTGCCCCGAAAGTCCAGAGCACCAGAGCGCGCCTGCCATTTGCTGCTATTGTGCTGTATGCAGCCTGCCATTGACGGAACCGGCCTAGCTATTCAAGCCACAGAGTCACGTGCACGTGCTCACCAGCCACAGATACTTTGCCTTCTCCTGACAGACAGTGACGCCCGGCACTTTCCAAGTACTGAGCACATTGGCGTTCCTTCCAAGCTGGCGATACTGGCGCTGTGTTTGGTAACGGCACTTTTTGCACCATCCATTTGCCTCCTTTCGTCTTCACTTTCTCCCTTCAACCTTTACTTTTCGACTTCGCATTTTTCACCCACAACTACACCGCAGCCCGCGAGACGACCTGCAAACGACAGACCGAGCACTGCACTCGTCGACGTCTGCATTCAAACGAGCACATTTTTTAGTCGTTATCACTACATTCCATCATCGACATCATCGCCAACTTTTGCGCCATCTTCTCTGAAGGCGCTGGAGTTGCCTCTCGCCTCGACGGCATCCTCTCCGATCATACCCTTCTCCTTTCGACCTACATCCATCCTCCACGACGACCCGCACATCAAAATGGCCAGCCTTGATCGGTATCGGGCGTCCCGCGAGGCGTACCAGCCACCACCCATCCCCCAACCCGCAAGACAGCCATCTCAGTCTCAGTCTCAGTCTGCATCGACAGCCCCGTCAATACCGCCGGCCGCCCCGCATGCCCCTGTCCCGCCCGCGTCGGCATCGACCATGGACCGCCAGTCGCAGTCGCCCTCGTCCACGCGCCGGCGCGATGTGCCGCCTGCCGTTCCTTCGCCGCCGACGCATTCTTCCCGAAACTCGCCGCCGCATCGGTCAATATCGCGGCGTAGTGCGTCGCCGAGACGAGAAGCGATCGCCCACCAGCAGCAGCAAAATCACCACCTGCACCCAAATCACCACACCTCCACATCGCATCCCCAGAGACCAAGGGAAACGACGGCATCTCCCGCACACAACCATAACCATAATCACAACAACAACAACAACAACCAGCCGCCGTTTGCCAACCAGTGGTTCTTCACAGACGACGAGCTGGTGAGCACGCCGAGCGTGATCCACGGCCTGTCGCCGGCCGACGAGCGCGAGCGCCGCAGCAAGGGCGTCAACTTTATCTACCAGTCGGGCATAGCAGTCCGGCCGCATCCGTTGCCGCAGATGACGCTGTACATTGCCGCCATCTTCTTCCACCGCTTCTACATGCGCACCAGCATGATCGAAGAGCGCGGCGGCATCCACCACTATGTAAGTGACCACCGTGCACTGTTGGGCTTATCAGGAATACGGGGCCTAACAACTCAGAAAATCGCTGCAACGGCCATGTTCTTGGCCAACAAGACGGAGGAAAACTGCTTCAAGACGAAAAACATTATCATTGCCGTCGCCAAGGTCGCCATGAAGAACATGGACCTCATTGTCGACGAGCAGTCCAAGGAGTACTGGCGCTGGCGCGACGTCATCCTGACCTACGAGGAGCTCATGCTCGAGACCCTGACCTTTGACTTGGTCGTGGCCAACCCCTACGACCAGCTTTGGGCCCAGCTCCGCAAGCTCGGGCAGCTCGGCACCAAGCCCGTGCGCGAGGCCGCCTGGTCGTTTTTGAACGACTCGGCCCTGACCACCCTCCCGCTCGCCCTCGACGCCAAAGACCTGGCCTCCTCCTCCATCTTCTTTGCCAGCATCGCCACCGGCGAGAAAGTCGACGACGTCCAGGGCCAGACGTGGTGGCAGTTTGTGCGCGCCAACCCGGACCGCATCACGCGCGCCACCCACGCCATGGTCCGCTTCTACACGGACAACCCGCTTAAGAAGCAGCAGGCCAACGGCCGCGTCGCCCAGGGCTCGCCCGTCTTCCAGCTCGAGGCCACGCGCCGCCCGCAGGAGCTGGCGCAGCTCAACAGCCAGGCGCTGGAGCACAACCGGGTGCCGAGTACGAACGGCCTCAGCAATGGCCGGCAGCAGACTGCCAGCCGCGACGTGACGCCTCTGGAGCTCGACCAGCGCCAGTCCCAGCCGACGCAATCCCAATCGCGGGCGCCCGACCGCGACTCGACCGGCCCGGGCGACTCGGACGCCAACCTCAAGATTGCCGCCAACGACCTCGACCACCATCCGAGTCAATATGGTAATGGCAACACGAACGGCCACGCGAATGGTCACCTCGCGCCAAACGGCGACTCTGCTAGCCGCAAGCGCAAGAGCGTCGAGCCAGACGACCATCACGCCTATCGCGAGCGTGATCGCCGTGCTCACGAACAGAGAGACCAGAGAGACCAAAGAGACAGCGACGGCATTGAGGAGGGCGAGTACAAGAGCAGCAGCTCGCCGCCGCCGGCCAAGCGCGCCCGGCGGACCTCGGAGGGCGAGGTCTCCGAGGCATAGGCGGCCCTGGTGTCTTCGTTGCGGGCTGTCCAAGGTTGAAAGACGTGGTTCTTCTTTTCCATTTTTTCTTCATTTTTTCTTCTTCTTCATTTTTCTGCTTCATTGCTTTCTTTTTCTCTTGCATTTCATCACAATCACGGCAATGGTCTGGCGAACAAGGGGAGTTTTTACAAGGATAGACTGTTGTTCTGTCCTGTTGTGTTTTTGTGCTTTTGTGCTTTTCTCTTCTTTTCCATCTTCTTTTCTTCCTTTTCACATCACTGTATTCTTTACTTTTCACTTTTATCTTCTTCAGCCCTCCTCTTGTTGCCTTTGCAACAATTGTTGAGTTCATTATTTCTATTCTCCTTTTACTTTTTACCTTGAAATTATCGGGTATGGCCAGCGCTCTGGTTATGGGGCGGATAGCGGCTAGGGCGGGTAGGCGGACCTGCCCTCTTTGGGACTACGACTTTGTGGGCAAAGGGACGGAAAGTCTGAAAGGAAGGACCGCCGGTCATCGGATATCGGTCGGAATTGTTCATTCCAATTCAAGAAAGATATCGCGCATCGTCAAGTGTCAGTTTTATTAGAAATTAATCCTAATGACTATGGCTGTGCTACACACTACCAATACAATCCTTTCTGTGCCACACACGAAATACACACGCAGTTCTTGAGTGATATGCAAGTCTGTTTGTTCTGTCTTCTCGGTCTTCTCTGTAAATCATGCATTTAATTACTCTTT
Source organism: Sporothrix humicola (assembly GCA_021396245.1). Lineage (NCBI taxonomy): Eukaryota > Fungi > Ascomycota > Sordariomycetes > Ophiostomatales > Ophiostomataceae > Sporothrix > Sporothrix humicola. The sequence continues at coordinate 298,183 of WNYE01000026.1, forward strand.
TTCTTTATCTGATATCATCGGCTTTTTTTTTTTTTGTATGTTTTATGCTCTCCCAAAAGAGCAGCAAAGACTACCAAAGACAATACACCATCCAAAGCCTTCCAGCCTGGCAATGTAGTTCTGTATAGTATGATGAGACTTGAACAGCACAACTTCTGCGCGACCCGGCGTCCTCTTTCTCTTTGTAAAAGTAAAAAGTGATTCTCGTTCGGTCCGTGCTCCGTTATGTTCGAAATGTGTTTCTCTTTTTTTTTCGCAAATCTTGCAGTCTATCCTAAAATGGACGAAATGCACCGAATCTCGGCTGACCTCCTGTTGTTACACAGTGGCACAATAATGTCTCCAATGTTTCCCAATGACCCCTCCTTTTTTGTCTGTCCCATGCACCCATACACCGCACAAACTCATCAGTGACTCCCCGCTTATGCCTGGTAGGTCGAGGCAGAAACGTTGCCACCACGGCCGGTCCAGTTGACGTGGATGTCCTGGCCCTCGGGGTACTTCTCGGAAGCGTACTCGGGCTTGATGCGGAAGGTGTGGGCACCGAAGTAGTCGCGCTGGGCCTGGAGCATGTTGGCGGGCAGGTCCTTGGTGCGGTAGCCGTCGAACCACGACAGGGCAGTGCTGAAAGCCGGGGTCGGGATACCGAGCAGGGCCGACTTGGCGACAACGTCACGCCAGCCAGGCTGGGCCTTGTGGATGGCGCTGTTGAAGAAGTCGTCGAACAGCAGGTTCTGCAGGTCGTTGTTCTTGCGGTAGGCGGCAGTGATGTCCTTCAGGAAGACGGAGCGGATAATGCAGCCACCACGCCACATCAGGGCAATGGACGGCTTGTTCAGCTTCCAGCCGTACTCCTTGGCGGCCTGAGAAAGAAGAAAGAGAGGGGTTAGTAAAGTGGTTTTCAAACTGAATCATGATTCCCAAGACTTGGGGTAACTCACCTCCTGCATCAGCATGAAGCCCTGGGCGTAGGAGATAATCTTGGAGGCGTACAGAGCCTGCTCGAGGTCCTCGAGGAACTGCTCCTTGTTGCCCTCGAACTTGTTGGCGCGGCCAACGAACTCGAGCTTCTTGGAAGCAATGACACGCTCGTCCTTGATGGAAGACAGGCAGCGGGACAGCACAGCCTCGGCAATCAGGGTGACGGGCATGCCCAGGTCGAGGGCGTTGATGGCGGTCCACTTGCCGGTACCCTTCTGGCCGGCCTTGTCGAGGATCTTCTCGACCAGGGCAGTGCCATCGTCGTCGTTGTAGTACATGATGTCACGGGTGATCTCGATCAGGAACGAGTCCAAGACGCCCTTGTTCCACTTGGCGAGGACGTCGCCAATCTCCTTGCTGGACATGCCCAGGCCGCGCTTCATGATGTCGTAGGCCTCCGAGATCAGCTGCATGTCACCGTACTCGATACCGTTGTGGACCATCTTGACGTAGTGGCCGGCACCCTCGTCACCGACCCAGTCACAGCAGGGCTCGCCGTCGCTCTTGGCGGCGATGCTCTGGAAGATGTCCTTGATGTAGGGCCAAGCATCCTCCTGGCCACCGGGCATCATCGAGGGGCCGTAGCGGGCACCCTCCTCACCGCCAGAGACACCAGAGCCGACGAAGCGGAAGCCCTTGGAGGCCAGGTACTGGGTTCTCCGGTTGGAGTCGGGGAAGTGTGAGTTGCCACCATCGATGATGATGTCACCGCGCTCCAGCAGGGGGATCAGGGTCTCGATCCAGTCGTCGACAGCCTTGCCGGCCTGGACAAGGAGCATGACACGACGGGGCTTCTTGAGCTTGGAGACGAACTCCTCGGTGGAGTGGGCGCCGACAATGGACTTGCCCTTGGCCTCGTTGGCCAGGAAGCGGTCAACCTTGGAGACGGTACGGTTGAAAGCGCAGATGGTGAAGCCGTGGTCGGCCATGTTCAGAATCAGGTTCTGGCCCCTGTTTGCGACATTTTCGTCAGCACGCCAGCACGCAATTGGCGACCAACCCTTCCTTTCCTTCCCCAGAGCGCAGAGAAGCTCGTTGGAGCACGGAGTGCCGAAACGGAAGCTCCGACAAGCTCCAAATGAAGCTCCGTGGGGGAGCTCCGAGCTTGTTTCTCCGGCTATCCGAGGAAAAGAAAGGGTAATGGGTAATGGGTAATGGGTAATTTGTTGGGGGGTAAGCAAACTTACATGACGGCCAGGCCGATAAGGCCGAGATCAGCACTGGCATAGCCGTTAGCATTTTTCTGTTCTTCGTTCTGATTTGGTGTAGCGCGGGCCCCTGCAGGCTTGGGAGAGGAGGCTGAAGTTGAATTGGAGGGTGAAGAAGATGCAGTGAATGAGGTTGAGGTTGAGGTTGGAGTGTTCTGGAGGGCCCCGCCAAGCATCGCCAGGCGGGTTCTGTGACGAAGGCAAAAGAAAGAAAAGTTCAGCAAGCCATTGCTTGAGAAAACAGAAAATGAAGCAAAAGCGCAACACGCAGACCAGCGTCCAGAAGGGTGCTCGCGACGATGCAAATGGTAATTGCCTCAGGGCGAGCGCGATTTTGGGCGCCCTCTCCGAGCTTCGTCCGGCCAGCTTTTTTGTCCCTCTCTTTTTTGTTCCTGTTTCCTTTTTCTCCCTCACTGGCCCGCGATTATTTTTTCTTTGCCCTGTCGCATCCCGTCTCTTCCCCCTCTTGGGCCACGATCGCAACCAACCGGTGCGGGGGTGGGGTAATTTTTCCAACAGCAACGCGTCTCATGAGGCGACGTCAATCGACGAGGCGACGATGCGATGATGCGACAGAAAACAATGGGAAAGTGGACGGAAGAAAAGCAACATTCGACAATGACGACAGAATTGCGTCCCGAGAAATGAAGCAATGGGGCAATTGGGGGAGAGCAATGGCCTGAGGAGGAGACAGGACAAGCTGCTGCAGGGGGGGCAGAAGAGGGGCACTTACACAGGACCAGACATGGCTGTTATCTGTTGAGCAGTAGACGTAAAGGAAGATGGAATTGAAGGATGCTAAGCTTCTGGATGGGGTGGGAGTGTCGATGCGATGGAGATGGTGATGGTATTTGGAGAAAGAAAGAAAAAAAAAGAGGAGAAAGGGAGAAGAGAAGAAAGGGAAAGGAGAAGAAAAGGAGAGGAAAAGAAGAAGGAAGGAGGGAAGAGAAAAAGGAAAGGAAGGAGAGATCCAGAAAATTAAAGCGAAAGAAAAATAAAATAATGGGAATGCTTGCTCGACTGGGCTCTGGCGCAGGCCGTTATTACGAACAGGAGGCAAGAGTGACGGACAAGGCAGGCGCGGGGCGGCGAGAGAGCTCTAGACCATACACAAAGAGAGCAAGGAGGCAGGAGGCGACGACACACTCACACACACATACCTTGCCCAAAACACGATGCCAGAGCTACACTACACGCACATTGCTACGTAAACAGTAGGAGAAACACACAGACACGGGGAAGGCACATTCGGCTGCAGGGCCACGGTTCGCTGCGCAACGAGGCAGGAGCGATGCGGCAATGCACAGCAACGAAAACAAAAATGCTCAGTAGGGAAAGAAGCACTGAGGCCGGCGGTAGGAGAAAGACGATCCGGTAGTTGCGATACACGGCAGGAGCCACTCTGTGGCAACCCCTCATCGCAGAACGGTTTCCACTAACACCGGCGGCATAGACGAGTTAAAAAGACGAGGCAACGCATGGCAAAAGCGAGACAAGCAAGAGCAAAGGCCGTCAATAGGCTATGGACGCCAGAAGCGTTGAAGGTCGCAAGTGTTGGGGAGCGAGGGGAGCTAGTCGGGGCCTTGCATCAGTTTTCCAGGCCTTGCAGGAACCTGCAGTCGCCGCGAGGCCATGCCCCAGGATGGAGCCCATGCCGGACTGGCACCGAGGAAGGAGCACGATTAGCAAGCAGTGATAATACAAGGCAGGACCAGGTTCAACTGTCTAGTAACTGGTCCTTTTGTCTTGAAATATCTGCCTGCGCCGTATATATCTGCACCTTTGTAAGCTCCTTCCCCCAGAAACAAGAACCCAATGCATACCAAACGGGCAGGCACTCAAGACACTGGACGAGACAAGGTAAGGGCGACCCGGCCAGTGTCAGGCCAGGGCAGCGACAGCGAGGAATTAGACGAGGAACGAGCTACATACTAGAAAACTTTAGAAGGACTAGAAAGACAACAGTGGACGACCAGGAAGATGAAGGTTGCCAGGTCCGCTAACGGTCGGAAAAAGGACACGGGAAAAATAGCCATAGGCGGGTAATTGAAGGTGGGGCTTACTGAGAACAAAACCGACCCGGGCACCCGAGCTAGAGGAGGGTGAGCAGTAAATAGTTGCCATACACTTGCCAAATAGTTGCCAGAAAGCTGCTGGCTGCTGGCCGGGAAACCTCCCATTTTCCTATTCTGCTTTCCCTTGTTGGGGTGCGGCGGCATTGGGTCGTGCTTTCCGTCCGAAAAGCTCAAAAGCTTCCCCCATGGCATGGAATTTGGCCGGAGTATCTCTGGCACCTGCTCCAGTCGGGCCAAGTCCCAATTTGGGCCTTGGCTATTATGTCCGGTTTCGCGAGAATGGCAGGCACGACCTCCGGACATATTTTGAGGCAAGATACGAGTACAAATAGATTGTAAATACAGCCTGGCATTGTAGGTGTGGCAGCAGATAAAGAAAGACCGGATGAGAGAAACAGGAAGGAGAGATGGGCGATGAGGCAAGAACGACGCGGATGCCTTGTCAGCAGCCTCGATATCAAGCTTGGATTTGCAGAAGCCTTGCAAAATATACGAAGCAGCTACTGCTGTTTGGCCATTCAGAGATATGTAAGTACTGCACAGGTTTACGTCGTACTTCATCAGTCTTTTAGTTACCCGACGACAGCCAAGGGCCAGCCTGCGAAACAAGAGCTGGCCCCCGGCCAAGCCGTTTTGGCCTGTAGTGAAACAGAAACAGAAGGAGGGCATAAGAGAAGAGGCCCTCGCTCCTTCCCTTTGTTTGTGTGTCTCGACTATTTTGTTTCGTAATCGAGGCATTTTTGAGTGTATTTTTTTCTTCTTTTCTCTGGCTTTCTTTTTCTCTGTCATTGTCTCTCCATATTTTGTTGAGCGAGAACCGGAGGCTTGTCGTCAAGACTTGGGCTGCCTTTTTCGACGGTCCACGGCGAAATACACCCGCTTTAGGTGAGGCACAGGTGAAAAGCCCAAAGAAAAGGGAGACGAGAGAAAAAAGATCTCAAAAAAATTACCAGTAGCGTGTCTTCACTGGGATTCGGAGGGGCAGAGCGGCACCTTAGCGCGACTTTTTGCACCCATCCCACCATCTTGGCACCTAGTCCACGGACGACAGAATGAATCGAACAGGGGGTCCGGCGAGGCAGGAGCGATTGGTGTGAGTTTGGGACTTTCTTTGGGGGAATGTCGCCCGCTCCTGCCTCACTTCCTCTCCAGTTTTCTTCACCCCCACGCCAGTCTGCAGAGAAAGAGCGAGCAAAGAAGCACCACCAATTGGGTCGCAGCTTCCCATGTGTGCCATTGTCCCCGTCGTCTCCATCGCCCGCACCGGCGTATGGAGGAAGGAGCGTGACAAAGAGCGTACTCATATAAGTGGATGAAGTGTAAATACGGAGTACATCGCAGGTTACTATGCTGAGAAGTACGGAGCACTTTCGAATAATACCGGGGATGAAGGCAAGAATGTGCGAAGGAGGGTGACGTTGCTTGAGCTGCTTGGAGTTGCTTTGCTTTGCATCGCTTTGAATTGCTTTGCGTTTCTGCGTCTGTTTGTCGCGGAAAGGTGGAAAATGGGCTGTTTTTTTATGTTTCCCTCGTTTTCAGCGTTTCCAATGTCTCCAAATACTCCCGTGTGTTTTGTTTTCCGCCCGTTTGAGAAACCTGAGACGAAAGAGACGCCAGGGGAAGAAAAGCGACAGAAAAGCAGTTGGGGACAAGGAGGGGCAGTGAGCTACGTCAGAGCTTTTCGTCTGCTGGGAGCTGATAAAGAGCTTGAGCTATTGCTTAGTCATTTAAAAGGACTGTCACGTGCTGTTTTCACCGCCAACATTTGCTACGCGCCCAACGTCACCAAGCCAGGGCAGAAAAGATAACGCGGAAAGGCGCAAAGGCGTAAAAAAAAAACATCACCGTCACATCAGGCTGCATCGTCATCAGGCATCCAGTCGCAACGATATCCGATAGCGATCGCGCATCACAACAAGCATCATTCCTCGTCGATTTTGTCGATTCGCCGTCTTTCCGACCCATTGTTTGGCTCTCAGGTACGTTTGTGCCCATTTGCACAAAACAGACACGCCAATCTCTTTCCGTCCTGCTCCCTGTCAATCTCCTCTCTTTTTTTATTTTCATAAAATTCATCATGGCCTCCTCGGGCCCTCCAGGCGTCAACTCGCCGCACCCGTCGCTTCCAGCGCGGCCGCCTCCGTCGTCGACATCCAACACCGCGTCGAACGCATCATACGGCCCTTCTGCGCCTCCGTCAGCCACGACTTATGGCGCGCCTCCATCTTCAGCGACAACTGCAGGCCCCAAGCTGGGCTACTCGCGGACGGATGTCCCCGTAGGCAACGCCTCGTCTTCGTCTTCCTACAATAACAACAACAACTCCTACTCCTACCCTCAAGCGCAAGCGCAGCCACAAGGACCGAGCTACGGCCCCAGTTACGGCCCCAGCGCACCACCGAGTTACGGTCCTCAATATGGCGCGGCGCAGACGCAGTATGGACCCCAGGTACCAACAGCCGGTGCCGGAATAGGCCCGCAGGCATACGGTCCGACAGCGCCCCCTCAGGTCCAGAACCCGTTCCCTGCACACGGCCCGCAGCAGCCGCAACAATACTATGGAGCCGGTGCCGGTAGAGGCGGTGCTAGCGGTGGAGGCTATCGGAACAACAATTACGGCGCCAACAACAACAATTGGCAGGGCGGCTACAATAACGCTGGCGGAGCTGGCGGTGCACAATCATACGGCCCCACCTATGGCCCCACCTATGGCCCGACAATGCCGGCAGCGGGAGGCGTGACGTATGGCCCTGATGGCACACCAGTCGCGGCCGACGCAGCAACCGGTCACGATGCCTCGGGTGAAGCAGCCGATCAGACTGCCGGCGGCAAAGACAAGAAGCAGAGCACCGTCTACCGTTCCGGCGGCGGCAAGACGTGGACCGACGACACGCTGCTCGAGTGGGATCCTTCCCACCTGCGGCTGTTTGTCGGCAACCTGGCGGGCGAGGTGACGGACGACTCGCTGCTCAAGGCGTTCTCGCGGTGGCGGTCGGTGCAAAAGGCGCTGGTGAAGCGGGACAAGTGGACGAAAAAGTCGCGGGGGTACGGGTTTGTGAGCTTCAGCGACGCCGACGACTTCTTCCAGGCGGCCAAGGAGATGAACGGCAAGTACATTGGCAGCCACCCGGTGGTTGTGCGCAAGAGCACGACGGACATCAAGGTGGCCACCTTCAAGGACGAGTCGGGCGGTGGACACGGCGGCGACAAGGGGCGGTACAACAAGAACCGCAACAAGAAGAACAACTACAACAAGAACGGCGGAGGAGCCGGTGGCGTCAACTCGGGCGACGTGTCGAGCACCGGCGCCAACAGCGGGACTAGCACTCCTCTTGGCGGTGGTGCTGGCGGCGCGTCGGGCAAGAACAGCGGCAGCGGCGGGTTCGGCAAGAAGTCGTCGGGCTACGAGCCGGCCCTGGGCCCTGTGTCCTCGGGCGTGCACAAGCAGAAGAAGACCAAGAACGGTCTGAAGCTGTTGGGCTAGGTGTGGTTGGTCTGATCTTTCTTCGAATGTATATTTTGGGATCGCGGTGCATGGCGTCTGGTTGTTCTAATTCATTAATATATTAATACCATTTCAAACACGTTCAAACCCTGTCTAATTCTCGTATCTCGTTATGTGATATCATGTTTTATTTCGTAATCTATTGGGTATCTTTCCAGTCTTTCACTCCGTCTATATCTCATCCTCTTCATCGTCAAAGTCGTCCTCGCGGCCCATGTCGTAGAGAATGCGGCCGCCCTCGCCAGCGCCAATGTCTGTCTGTGCATCAAAATACGGCAGCACAATGCCCTCGCGATCGCGGCGCTGCTTGTCGGTCAGGCCCATGTTGAAGGTTGATGTTGGCGTGTCCTCGTCGCCACTATCGTCTCTTCTTCCAGCCTCGTCTTCTCGTGGATCGCGAGCAGCCGCAAACAGTGGATGGTCTGCCATAACAACAATATCGGTGCATGGTGTCGCACCACGCTGCCACGGTAGAGCACCCTTTGCAGATGAAGGTGCTGGTGCAGTCTGGGGTTGTGGCGTGGGTGTTCCCTCCTTCTTTGTCCCTAGTGCAACCACATATTGTTCGACAACTGCTCGTCCGCTTCGCCGCCGCAGCTCCATTGTCACCAGTAGTCCGCGTCTGTCCAATGCTTGCGGTGTACCCCCCACCAAGTCTTTCCGTGTACCATACCGCAGCGCCGCATCACTGTATCCGTATGGCCACCCTTCGCCCTCGGCCCAGCCAAACTGCGGCACTTCTTGTGCTCGGTCGCGGGCACGCTTGCGGGCCACTTCTTCGTGCAATGGTAGCACTCGCAAAACGGCCGTCGCCAGGTGGCAGAGGATGCGGAACGGGTGTGGCTTGCCGCGGTGGAGGGCGGATGTGCCGGGCATGGTCGACGTGGATGATGCGCCGATGCCGTCCGTGTGATAGAGTCCAACAACGGAAACCGTTGGAGATACCAGGCTCGAGACGAACGTGGCGGCAAACAGCGGGTCTTGGCGAGCAATCTGGCAGACGGAGTCGATAACTACCAAAACTTTAGGGCCAGTTGGCGTCTGCGGTCCAATGGCCGCCAGAATCTTTTCGCGAAATGCGTCGAGGGGCTGCCCACGGCGGTCGACAAAGACGTCCACATGCGGCGACCGGCGGCGGGGTGCCAGGTGGCTGGACACATAGACAACCTTGGTCTTGGCTGCGCCCGTCTTGGCCCGCAGCATCATCTCTTCCAGCAGAGGCACGCCCGACTCGCGGACGGTGTCGAGGACCAGCGTCAACGGACTGACGCCATCGCGCAGGTTGAGCAGCTTCTGCAGGAGCAGCACGCTGTACGACGACCGCGAGTGCACGTGAGCCCGAGCCGTAGACATGTGGTGGGTGGGTGTGTGTGCCTGAGAAAGTAGTTTCTTTTTGTGAGGTTTGTTGAATAAAAAATGAGAAAATTCGAGAGCCGTTGAGTTGGACGTTGTAGTGACAAAATAGGCAATTACAGCCTTGTGAGGTTTGGTGATGACGCTAGCTGGGCTGAAATTCTTGACTGTGTGAGTCACGTGATGCTGTTTAGCATCTGTTTACACCCCTTTTGTACGTACGTTTGTATTTTGCCATCTGTAGAATTATGTATCATTTATAAGCTGATAAATAAATTCAGTATTACAGAGATTTCGTGTTTTTAAGTATTCTGCGTCGTGTGTGTGATGGGTGTTGGCAAAAATGTATAAAGTAGTGCCGATTTTAATTCTTAAGAATAAAAATAGAGAAAAAAGCTATTTATTAACAATTTTTTTTTAACTAAAAATGAAGACAAAATATTTAAAAAATGATCACACTCATAAGCCTCTCTATGGCATGCAAGTAAATTATTATTTTTCTTTTGATAATCGTGGGGCTGTGATTTCTGGGGATATCACGGTGTTGAAAGTAAGCGGAATCGACGTTCTTTTCACCGTCACTTCAATCGCATATCCTCTTTCCAGTTACATTTTGTGCAAATACCTATTTATTAGCAGTGCAAATGCTGTGTCCTTGTTGAAAGAAGTGAGAAAAAAATACTACAATTGTGCCTATCCTTGGCATAGATCATCCGGCTATTATCCACAGTTTGGGAAACGGAGTCTGGATCTGCCAGGAAATCGCACTGCTTTTTTCTTTTCCCATTTCCTGCACTGATGTCGTTATTCCTGGCATTTCTGTAGCCATTTGCATCTGCCATGCAGCCGTTATATCTGCCGTTTCCAATGTATGCTTCTGATGTTGTCGAACCAATCAAAGAACACGCTTTATCCTCCCCTTCCGTCTCTGTGTTTATTATTCTTCCACAACTGCCATTGCCGCTCCTGATATCATCTATATTGTCGCTGATATCACCCCCAGATAGTCTTTAATCTTCAAATAGCCACCCGCCATTATTTTCTCCAATCTCGCCGGCAATCCTCGTCGATCGCTATCCTCCGTAGTTTATTTCTTCTTTCGAGATTAGACATTGCCGTTCTTGGCCTATCCGGCACACGACCGTTTATTATTTCCTTATTTTCCCAGCCTATTCGACATCTAGAAGCCGAAAGACGCCATGCCTATCTTGTGTCTACTTTAAAATGACATTGTAGGAGCAGACTTCAGTGATCGTCTCATCAGGTCCTGTTATTCCCTGAACCATATCGTAACCATTTATCTAACAGTGAAGCTTTTTGTCGATGTCAACAGTCATCAGCATGATCTTCACGTCTACTTGAACGGTGGCTTCCCCATTTAGAATATTCTCCGTATCGGCCAGACTCTCTCCACCAAGTGAGCCTGGGTATTCCCATCTCTTCCACTCTCTATCGCCGTCTCGGGCTATATTGCATCCCGTGATAGTTGTTCCTGTATCCTGTATTCTATCTATTCTATCCTCCTATTCTTTTCTCCTATCTTTGTTTGTTCTGCTCCGTTCCGTGTCTCTTTTGCTCCTGCCCCTCTGGCCCATCTATCCTGTAATAGATCCAATTTATTGTCTCTGTACCTCTCTTTCATCCATCTTGGCTCTCGATCTCAACTCTTCCCCTCCCACGTAGCCCACTCTTTCCATCTCTTCTATCTCTATCTCATCTCAACCTCATAAGAGGCTGCAGTCCTCGATTTCTGTCCCCCCCGCCCCCTCCCCCGCTCCTTTGTCTCTTCGTATTTTTTGCCATTTTACCCGATGTCGTCTGATGTCGTCTTGATACTGTCGCTACCATTTTGTCGTCTCTCGTTTCCCCTTGTCAAGAATAGAAACAGACGTCTGGCCACCGGCAGACATCCGAGAAATTACCAACAGACTGTTGGCACCTTCCTCGCCAGCGCCTCTTCTCGCCCCCATTCGGCTCCTTCCTATTTTGCTTTTTGCTGTCTTGTCCACCCACCTCACCATGGCCGTCCTCAGTGTTTTGGTTGGCGGCCTGGCCGTGGCCAGTGTTGTCACCGGCGCACTAGCATCGTCGTCTTCGTCGTCTTCAGACAACAACTATTATGGCAGCCGCAGCGAGTACCAGCGGCACAACCAGCACCGCAGCGGGAACCACTTTCTGATGTCGCGCGCGCCGGCGGTCGCTCTTGCCGAACACACGCTGCCGCTGGTGCGCAATGTTGTCTCCAGAGAGGGAAGGAGCGCCCGGCCACGCCTGTGGCAGAACTGGCAGAACGCAAACCAAAACTGGAACTCTCGCTTTGCTTCCTCTGACACGCCCGGCAACGACACGACCCCTTCCAACAGCACAAAGGGAGCCGAACCTCCAGTGAGTGTCGGTCTGGCTCCCTCGGCCAACTACGATATCGAGTACATTACGCAAGTCCTCGCGGGCTCCAACAACCTGTCGATCGTCGTCGACACGGGCAGCAGCGACACGTGGTTTATCAAGCAGGGGTTTTCGTGCGTCAGCGCACGCGACCACCGGGCGGCACTGGCGGCGACGTGCGGGTTCGGCCCGGCGTTCAAGGGCGATTTCCCCGGCGGCGCGATTGCGAACAAGCACCTGAGCGTTGCGTACGGCAATGGACAGGGGCCGTTTATGCAGGCGCAGCTGGGCTACTCGGACCTGACCGTGTCCGGAATAACAGCCGAGAAGCAGGTGATTGGGCTGGCGACGCGGGGCTACTGGCAGGGCGACGGGATCACGAGCGGACTGCTGGGGCTGGGACTGCCGGCGCTGACAAACTGGCTTCCTGGCGCGCCGAGCACGACGTATTCGGGCGATATGAACGACAGGAGAACGGTGTCGGGGACGTACGATCCGTTCGTGTCGACGCTCGCAAAGGCCAACAATGTCACGCAGTTCAGCCTGGCGCTGTCGCGCGACCCGGAGCAGTCGTTCCTGGCGTTTGGCGGCGCGCCGCCCAACATCGAGATCGATTCGAGCATCGGATGGATCACGACGCCGATCGTCAAGACAAGCTCGGCGCTCAAGTACAGCCCCGACAGCGGCAACTACATGTTCTACACGATCACCGTCGACTCGTTCCAGTTTAATAGCAGCGAACTCAAGCGGAGCACGCTGCAGATGGACAACCTGCCTCTCAAACAGGTGCCCCTCGTCGTCGACAGCGGCACCACGCTCAATCTCTTCTCGTACGACGTCGCCCTCGCCATCAACCAGCTGTTCACGCCCCGCGCCCAGTTCGACGGCTCGGGCGCCTGGCAGGTCAAGTGCGACGCCATCCCGCCGAGCTTTGGGGTTGTCATTGGCAACAAGACCATCTGGGCCGACCCCAAGAGCATGATCCTTCCCGCCCAGTCGAAAGCCGCCGCCGAGGCCAATGTCTGCATGTCGGGCATCGGCGCCAACGCCGGCGAGCCGTACATTCTGGGCGACACGTTCATGCAGCAGCTGGTTAGCGTCTTTGATCTTGAGAACATGGAGATCAAGTTTGCCAAGCGCGCCGACTTGCCTGCCACAAAGAGTGGAAGCGGCAGCAAGACGACGCCCGCCACGCCATCGCCCACAAAGTCCACCAGACCGAGGCCGCCTGCATAAAGAGAATGGGGGAAAGAGGGGGGCTGTAGATAGTGTCACGGGTGGCTGTACATGATTTGATTGGTATTTCATAATTATTTCATCACTTCGTTATATAAATAAAGACATCTTATGCCAAAGTGCCTCGCTAGTTATGGTATCTCATTCATCCGCTGTAATACTCTTCTCCTGCTTGTCGTCTTCTTTTCCTTCTTTTGCTTCCGTGGGAACATTCCCAGAAACGCCAACACTGGGCGTCATCCGTTTCCGGCTTCTCATTGGCACGTCGACAGAGTCGTTAATGTCCACCGACGCCTTGCGTTTGCATGAGGTGGTGGGCGCTTCCACTGTTTCAACAACTGTGTCCATGGTTGAGTCGATTACAGTGACTGTTTTGGGCTCTTCGTTGTTATCGACTGGTTGCTCGACGCTGGCCTTGACAGGATCAGCCTCGTCTGAGATGACGACTTCGTTGTCGTGGACTCCTTCTCCTTCGTTTTGCTTCTGCCGCTTAGGGCTTCTGTCAGCTTCAACGACTTCGGTCGGTGCCGCCATGGTCTGATTGTCAAACTCGGCTGTCGTCTTTGCCTCAGCTGTTGTCTCAGCGTCTTTGCTTTCCTCTGCCTCAACCTCCTTTTCTTTTGGAGATGACCGCCGGCTCCTCTTGAGAGACGTCTTGGGTACTTCTTTCGCTTCCTTGGTCCCCTTGACCTCGCCCTTCTTCTGCATGGCCGCTGGCTTCAGTTCGTCCGGCAGCTTGACGCCCCAGTTGCTCTCAAAGGCCTCAAGGACATAATTGTCAAACAGCCCTTCCATCCGCATCGCGTGCGCCTCGAACGCGTCCTCCAGCCATTGTGTGTTGTAGAACCCAGTCTCCAGGTCCGACAGGTACCGCGCGCAGTCGTGCCGGAAATTGTTGTCGTTTTTGAGTGAGGGCACGTCGGGGCGGGCGTTGTCTGTCCCGGCGTCGGCGACCTCACAGGACGGAGGTAAGAGGGCCAACACCTCCTTCTTTTCCTCTGCATCCAGCATGTCCCACGCTTCGGGCTGGCACAGCAGATTTCGCAGGTCAAACTGCACGAGCGGACTCTTTGTGTTGGCCAGCACAAAGTCTGTCTTCCAGAGCGCGGCCGCCTGCTTGCGGCGACGCATCACGGCGGCTGCGGCCGAGTTGGAAGGCGAAGGCTTGGTTTTGCCTCCCTTTCCCTTGGCCGCCCTGGATGGTGTCTTGGACGGGGTCTTTGACGGTGTCTTGGATGGTGTTTTGGCGGCCGCTTTGGCTGGCGCTTGTGTTCTCGTCGACACTTTGGCCGACAGCGGCGACGAGTCCTCGTTGTAGCGCTTCTGGACCACTCGCCGGCCGGAACGAGTTGTCGTCACAGAGGGGATGATTTTAGCGGGCTCTGGCTCGGTAGTTTGCGACTCAGGTTGTGCGGGCTCTGCCACAGCTTCCATATGAACTTCTGGTTCATCCATTGGCATTCCTGTCTCCTTGGTCTCTTCCGCTTCGCTGACGGTGATAGAGGTTGGAGCTTTGCTTGGTGCTTTGCTTGGTGATTTGCTTGGTACTTTGCTCGCTGTCTTCTTTGATGTTCTGGCAGGAGTCTTGCTCTCCTTCTTTGGTCTTGCTCGACTCCGTTGTACAGGGGCTTCTTTAGCTTCTTCGGCATCTGCTTCCTCCTGCTTCTGATTGCCTCCCTTCGTCTGGGTCCGTTTGGGCTTTGCTTCGGGTGTTGGTTCACGCACTGGCTCAGGCACATGCTTTGGCTCTGGCTCTGGCTCTGGCTCTGGCACCGATTCGACCGGTGGTTTGGTAGGTACTGCTTCGATTACTGGCTCAACCATCTGTTCGACTGTTGGTTCGACCGCTGGCTGGACTTCTGGCTCAGGTGCTGGTTCGGGAACAGGCGACGACGAAATTGTAATGGCAAACGTGTTGGACGTGTATTTTGGCGACAAGGGTGTTTCTTCTGCAACAATGATAGCTTCATCTGGTTTGTGAGGGTCTTCCTCGTTGGCTGGCTTTTGGACAGGAACTTCGGCTGTCTCTTCGATTGGCTCCTCGATAGGCTCCTCAATGGACTCCTCGACTGGCTCGTCAACTGGTTCCTCGACTGGCTCATTGGAAGTTACTATGACGTCAATGACTGGCTCATCGTTGGCCATGGGTTTGTCTTCTTGTTCGACTTCTGGCGGAGCAAATTCGACAACTGGAGGCTCATCGGCCACTTCAACGGCTTGCACTGGTGGATCAGATGCAATCTCCATTGGTTCTGGCTCTGGCTCTGGCTCTTCTTGGTGCTCTAGTCGAGGCTCTTCCACATTTTCGTCTGCAGGCTCTGGCACTGGCTCTGTGGCCTCTTGTACCTCAATGACCCTTTTAGGTGCCTCAGGCCCAGCGGGCTCTGCGACCGCAATCTCGGGCAATGCTGGCGACACTATGCTGCGTGACCTGCTGCGAGTATTGCGGGTCGTCCTTTGCGGTGGACGTTTCGGAGGCGGCGAGCTTTGTGGCGACATCAAGACGAGATCAACCTCGGACGATGCTTCGTCGGGTGTGCCTAGATCGTCGTCATTGTAAGTATCGTGGCCGACATTGTGAGAGTCGTCCGGCTGAACTTGGACCTCCTGCTCGTGATCGGATTCGTAGCCGGCGAGCGACTCTGGCGGAGACGACAAAGGAGAAGAGTAGTCCATCTTGACGGCGGCGACTGGGTGATCGTCAATTGCGGCGTCAAAAAAGAATGTTGATGCCTCTGGCCGATTAGGCCATGGCGATGACGATGACGAAATGAATGCGATGGGATATGTAAGGCGATACGGTATTGGCCTTCAATCTTATGCAAAAAGAAGGATGCAGGCGGTCACATAAGATAAGATGTTGCCTAAAATGAAGAAGACGCGCAAATGGTGGTTGTGCAGGACTGGTGTGAAAGAAGACAAGTTCACGATGCTTGCATCGAGCTATTGAGAGCTTCGAGGTGGAGTTGGAGCTTCGCGCAAGGCTGAGTGGAGAGCTTGGGTGAGGTAATGGCTGCTGAGTGGGCGCTGAAGGTCGCTAAATGTCGCTGAAAACGGCCAGCAAAAAAGTTAAAAAGTGCAAAAAAATTGGTAGCTTCTCTTTGTATAGCGTGTCATCCTTAGTGCAGGGGCCATGCTAATCTTCTCTGTCTGTAATGGTGAGTTAGTAAACGTTTTTTTTTTTTTTTTGCGGAAAGTGCTCAAGGTGCGAATCGAACCCAGGAGCTTGCGGGCGTAAACTTACATCGTTTCAAATTGACCAAATGCCCGAAGGCAAATAGAGTTGTTAGTTAATGGGCTTATATAGCATAGCCCATGGGACATCTGTGGTCACGTGGGGACTCATCGCCACTTTTCTCATCGCAGCGCAAAGATATCAGTACAGAAATATACTCATAAAAATCAGGAAAAATACAGGAAAATTGACATACTAACTATCACAGTTCCTGACGTTTCAAATCGTGGATAATTGATGCTCTTCTCCCTCTCTTCGAGGCCAGGCTACAACAGCACGCTGGAAGCACTAAACTCTAGGCCCTGATTGGCGAGCCTCGCGGGCGCCAAAGTGGAGAGCTGCCCCGTTTAGGACAGCGCTGCCAATCTCCAACCCTGCAGCGAGCAAGGGTCATCGAAAGGGGCAGCCGCGACTGGACAATTTTGCAAGTTTGAACGTTCAGGAAAGAGCCAACGACATCGAAAGGGGGACATCACCAAACTAGGCTCGACCTAAACAAACATCTACCTTTCTAACCTCAACAACACACTCCTCCCGTTCGACGACTCTCGTGCTCGCCACACTCCCCAACAAACACCTAGGCAGACACGAACACCTTCCTGCTCTCAAGACACGTCGCCTTGACCCGCCAGCTGTATCGACGACGTCAACAGACATTGACTGAAATCGCCTCCTTCCGATCTTCTTCTCGTCACTCTTCGACCTCTTCTTCTCTTCTCCCTCCTCAACCCTCTTCGCTTCCCACCCACACCCACAATGATCCACTCGACACAGATCGCCCGCCTCGACGGGCTCATGCTCTGCGCCTCCGTCGACGACGAGAGCAACGGCAGCGCCTCGACCGCCCTCGCCGAAGTCAAGTCCCAGGTCAAGCTGATCCTGCGCCGCCTCAACCGCAACGCCGAGCCCCAGGCCTCCATCGAGGTGTCGGCGCACCCGTTCGCTATCCACTACATTATCAGCGACGACGTCGTCTACCTCTGCGTCTGCGACCGCGCCTACCCGCGCAAGCTCGCCTTTACCTATCTCTCGGACATTGCCCGCGAATTCGCAAACACCTACCCGGCCGCCCAGCGCACCAGCCCGACCCTGCGGCCCTATGCGTTTATGGAGTTTGACACCTTTATCCAGCGCACCAAGCAGACCTACGGCGACGCCCGCGCCGCCCAGAACCTGGACAAGCTCAACGACGAGCTGCGCGACGTCACGCAGGTCATGACCAAGAACATTGAGGACCTGCTGTACCGTGGCGATAGCCTCGAAAGAATGGGCGAGCTCAGCAGCCGCCTGCGCGACGACAGCAAAAAGTACCGCCGCGCCGCCGTGCGCATCAACTGGGAGCTGATGCTCAAGCAGTACGGGCCCTTTGCAGGCCTAGGCTTCTTTATCCTCTTTTTTGTCTGGTGGCGGTTCTTCTAAGGAGAAGGATAGTTATATAATTTAAGATGGACGCTGGGACACTGGACTGAAAAAGCTACTGCAACGGCGGCTGAGCGATTGAGCATTTTGGCGTTATGGGATTTCTCTTTTCGTTTCTTCTTGCATTTCATTTTGTTCTGTTTTTACCCGTGCGAACATGTATATTTTACGCAACTTGGGTTAGACGGATGGCTTGTATAAATACAAATAATTATAACATTACTTTTCGAAATCACTTTCAGAGAATGAGAGACTGCCCATGCATCTATATTTCTATGAACAACACGTCTGCTAACGTTGTATGAATAGATACAGCAATGAAAACACAAAAGACAACAGCCGCAACAAGCAACAGTAATGATAACCCGAAACGCCTTCCCATTTTAATGATGAGTCCTGAAGATGTAAAAACGCCGAACAGTCACCAAATAAAGATACACGTAATTAAAACCAGCCGACAAAACGGACAACGGACAACAGCCACCGCCCTCTACTCCTCTTCGTCGATCTCGCCGATGGACGCCTGCTTGAGCCGCAGCTCCGACAGCACACGCTTCCGCGTACCCTCGATACGTTTCCGCAGCAGCGCGTTCGTCGTGGCCGCCAGCTGCGCGTCGAGCGTCTCTAGGTTGCGCTTGAGGTCGTTGATGTCCTCGCGCACGCCCTTGGCCTGCTCGGCGCGTGCCTGCTCGTCCTCGTCGAGATCGTCGTCGTCATCATCATCGTCCTCGTCGTCGTCGTTGTCGCCGTCGGCTTCGTTTTCAGACGCGGGCGTTGGTGCATCGAGGCCCTCGGCGGCAGCAGCTGCCACAGCGGCATTCCGCGGCTTGTCGGACGCGTGAGCGCCAGCACCGCCTTCGGTTTGGTCGTCTGCACCTTCGTCCTTCTTGCCGTCGGCATTCTCTTCTTCGTCTTCCTCCATAAACTCGGCCATGAGCTCGGCCTCGTCGATCTCGCCCTCGGCATCGGCCTCGCCGTTCTGGGCCTGTTGCTGCCGGCCAAAGTAGTCGTCGTCCACCTCACCGTACGCGTCATCCTCGCCCTCGGCGTCCTCTTCACCCATCTCCATTTCCATTTCGGCGTCCTCGTCCTCTTCATCCTCGTCGGCCGCCCGTCCGTCGTCAAAGAGCTCCCATTTGGTCTCGACGGCGAGCCGGTCCTCGTTCAGCAGCCGCTGCAGCTCAGCTTCCTTATCCTTGATTTCCTTCTTCGAGAGCCGCTTGCGGAACCGCCGGTGGATGCAGTCGTGCATCGGCGGCGTTAGGCCGTGCGGCCACCGGTAATCCTTGCCCACCATGGCCGGCAGCGGCGCGCTCTTAGCTTCTGCCTCGTCGGCCACGGGCGCAAACACCAGCAGCATCTGGCAAATGTCGGCGCTCTTCATAAAGTTCTTCTTGTCCCACGTCTTCATGCCTTCCGTAATGGTGGGCAGGTCGACTAGCACGCCCACAAAGTGTTTGCGCTGCACCGTGACGAGTGCCCGTCTCTCGGCCCCGGGAAGCCACTTCATGTCAAACTCGGCGCCGCCGTCTTTGGCCGGCACGCCAATCTTGCGCTCGTCGACCATCCGTCGCAGGTAGTCGCACTGGTCGCCCGGGTACATGCGCAGCACAAACTCTTCCTCGATCAGCGGGTCCATCTCGCGGTCCTCCTCCTCCGAATCGTAGCCCTCGCCCTTGCTGTGCGGAGGCGCCTCCTTTGTGACGGGTTTGAGCACTATGCTCGCCGTGCGGTTGAGTGTCGATTTCTTAAGGATCAGCTTGGGCCGTTTGGGCGGGTTCGCGCCGTTCGGCAGCGCCCTCCGTGCCGTCGTCGCCGCCATCGGCTTCTCGTCGTCGCTGTCGTCGAAATCGTGTGCGCGTTTCTTGGCCGACGGTTTCGAGACGCGTCCCTTTTGCGTCGTCACCGTGGCCGGCGCGGCCGAGCTGGGCGTCGGGGGGACGGCGACGGCGGGAGTTGTTGTAGCCGCTATTGTAGCAGCTGCTATCGTGGCGGAATTTGCTGCAGGAGTTGCGGGAAAGGCAGAGGGACCGCCGTCGGTAGTGACTGCGGGTGTGGGTGGTTGTGAGCGCTTAAGCACAATCCGCATGCCGCCGCCGGGCGTTGCTGGCGGTGGTGACATGGCTGACGGTGTCGCGACGAGCGGATTTGCCATGACTGGCTGTGATGGTGCACCTGGCGTCTTCAATTTGAGCGTGACGGGCCGCGACGGCTTCGCGGGAGGCGGTGGTGACGCCATGGCGAGTGATGTGTGATGTTATAGAGAGGCACAAATGGCCTGGGAGGTGATGGAAGCGTGTGTCGCGACCGAAAGAGGTGTGAGTTGGTATCGGTGGCAAAAGGAGAAGATGAGTTTCGAGAAGAAAAGCCCGGAGAGAAAGGCTAGCGACAGCCTTGGAGGTCCGCCATCCGACGCAGCTGGGTGAGAGGGAGTCGTGGGTTGGTCGTATAGATAGAGATATATTAGTAGTCGGTAAATACGCCGTTCGTGCGTGTGAATCGTCGGGGTTGTCGTCGATGGCGGTGGTGATGGCGAACGGGAGAGAAAAGGATGAAGTGCTCTTTTGGTGGAAAGGCAGGAGAGGCGTTCAGGGTGCGCTAGTCAGCTGCTTTCGCGGTTGGCGGTCGCACTTGCCTGCCTCGCCTGCAACAGTGGGCGGAAGGTGCGAGGAAAGCGTGGAGCCAAAATAAGTGGGTCTCTATTGAAGGCCTAAAGTTCGCTCGCTCTTTGGCTCTTTCCATTGACAGCACTTTACCTCGACCTTCGTTCAATAAATCTCGTGTCTCCAACCTTGATTCTTCTCGACAACCACGACCACCCTCGACACCGCGCCCACCCACACGTGCTCATCACTTCCGCCTCATCCACGACCTCTTGCACGCGACTCGACGACTTTTTTTCTCCGCGTGATGGGTGGCGGCGCATTCTGGTGATCGGTCACAAACGACTCTTTCAATCTCGATTGATCTCGATTAAAACACGACCACAACAACCTAACCTCGCCTTCTTCTGGGCCGTCCTGGCCATTTCACACGCAACCATGGTCAACCAACCGCCCTTCTTCCACAGCCTCTTACGGCCCTGCATTCTCCAGATCCTCCGTGCCCAGGGCTACCACGCCGCCCGCCCATCCGTCGTTGACGCTCTCACCGATTTGACCGCCCGCTACTTGACTTTGTTATGCGAAACGACGGCCCACCACACGGCACACAACAGCACCGAGCTCACGGGCCTCGTCCCTTCGCTCATTGACGTCCGCCTCGCCCTCGAGGACTGCGGCGCGCTCTCGGGCGGCCAGGCCGTGTCGAATGACGACTCGCGCGGCGTCGACGAGTTTGTGGATTGGGTCGTGTCGGGCCCGCGGAACCGCGAGATCCGGCGGATTGCGCTGGACGGCGACGACGACGAGAACACGGACTACCTGATGATGCTCAAAAAAAAGCACAGCAAGACGGGCGAGGACTCCAAGTACAGCAGCACGGTTTTGGGGCGCGGCAACGTGGGCGAGCACCATGTCGTTGTGGACGCCAACGGGGTGGCGACAACCAACGGCACCGACATTGTGGTGGAGGGCGGCGACTGCCCGAGCATTTCGGCGTGGCGGGAGAAGCGGATCGAGGCGCGGCAGCAGCCGCGGCCGCCAACGCCAATCGCAGAAGACGACGAGGACGAGGAGATGGATGACGACGAGGACGGCACGGGACGGCGGCGGAAATCACGAAGCCCTAGTTCGGGCCTGAGCTCGCTGGGCGACCGGTCGATTGACGAGGAGATGGAGCTGGAGTTTGGCGTGGGAAAGACGGACGAGCCAAAGGAGGCCGCCGTGGCTGAAGTGAAGGAAGTAAAAGAGGTCAAAGACGTGACGATGGAGACAGGGCCGACAGAAGCGGCGCCGACGGCGACAACAGCATCAGCAGTCAAGGAGCCAGCCGGCCTGTAGTGTAGGCGGCTGCGTTCCTCTGCAGTATTGGCACTGAGCTTTTGACGGTGGGGGAAGGGGTGTGAGCTTTGTTAATTTTGGTCTTCATTCACTTATAAGCGTGGCGTTTTGGCAGGCACATCAAAAGGCAGTTTTTAGTCAACTGTGTAGTTTATATATTCACTAATTCGATTTTCCAACTATGTCTTTATATGCTTATGTGTATGTTTATATCTTGTGTGATTTTCTTCTTCCTGCTACGCATGGCCTACAACTTGTCATCGCTGACCCGCGACTCGGTCACACGGTCCAGGTTAAAGGCCGCGCTGATCAGGGCCAGATGACTGAATGCCTGCGGCGTGTTGCCCAGCTGCTCGCCACTCGGCGAGATCTCCTCGGAAAACATGTTGACGTGGTTGCCAAAGCTCAGCATGTTCTCAAAGGTGTTGACGGCGCCGGCCAGGTAGCGCGGCTCGTAGACACTGGCGCGGCACATGGCCTCGACCAGCCAGAACGTGCACATGCTGAAGGCGCCCTCGCGGCCGCCGACGCCGTCGTCGCTAATGGTCGTGTCGTAGCGGCTGACAAGGCCCGTGCTGGTCAGGCCGCCGCGGTCGGGCGGCAGCAGGATGCGGTCGAGCGTGTTGAGGAAGCGCGGGTCGCAAGGGGAAATAAAAAAGACGAGCGGCGCGATTAGGATCGACGAGTCGAGGGCCGTGTTGTTCTGGTAGCTCTGGATAAACGACTTGAGCTCCGTGTTGTAGCCCTTCTCCATGATTTCTTCATAGAGCGAGTCGCGCGCCTCGAGCCACTTGGCGCGGTTGGGGCACGGCAGGTTGCGCTTTTCGGACAGCCGCAGGCCGCGGTCAAAGGCGACCCACAGCATGACCTGCGAGTAGGTGAAATGCTGCTTGTGGTTGCGCACCTCCCAGATGGACATGTCCGGGTCGGCGCGGATGGTCAGGGCATAATCGAGCAGCTGGCGCACCGACACCCACTGGTCCCACGTAACGGGCTTGCCGTACTTGTTACTGAGATAAATGGCGTCGAGCAGCTCGCCGTAAATGTCAAACTGCAGGTGGAAGGCGGCGGCATTGCCGACACGCACGGGCTTGCTGCCCTTGTAGCCCTCCAGGTGGTCCAGCTCAAACTCGGGGATGTCCGTCTCGCCGCGGATCGTGAACATGATGGGCAGGCCGCCGTCCGGGTTGCGCGACTTGAGGATGCGCTCGCTAATAAACTCCATGTAGGCGTCGGCCTCTGCCTTGAAGCCCAGGCGCAGCAGGATGTAAATGGTAAAGCTCGAGTCGCGCACCCACGAGTAGCGGTAGTCCCAGTTCCGGACGCCGCCAATGTCCTCGGGAATCGAAAAGGTGGGCGACGCAATGATGGCGCCCGTGGGCTCGTAGGTCAGCAGCTTCAGGATCATGAGACTGCGGTCGACGACCTCGCGCCACTTGCCCTTGAACTTGCTCTTGTTGATCCAGTTGAACCAGAAGCGCTGCGTGTCGTGCTGCTGCGTGTCGAGAATGGCCGGCGTGATGTGCGGCGTAATGTGGTTGGGCATGTCCTTGCGGAGCACGAGCGACACGGCCTGGCCCTCCTCGAGGACGACGCGTGCACAAACGCCCGAGCCCAGCATGCCGGCCCGCTTTGTCTCGTGGAAGGAGATGACGGGCGGCTTGACCGTCGCCGACCCAACGACACCGTCCTCGCCTTCTTCGTTCTCGACGACCACGTCCAGCTGCAGCTGCACGTCCGGCGAGTGGAACGTGGCCGTCTTGCTTTCCTTGCCGGAGCAGCTGGTCGTCTGCTCAATGATCGTCTTGTGGTGGGCCCGAGCATAGTCAAAGGCAGGGAACAGCTCGATTTCTACAATCCACACCGTTAGCTTTTGGTCCTCGCTTCGCTCGCCATCACCCGTCCTTTCCCTCCCCGCTTCGCTCGTCTCCTTACAGCTCGCTTCGATCGCTGCTCGTGATTTGTACTTACCTAGCTCCATCTTTCCCCGAATACACTCAACCCGCCGCACCAGCCACTTCTTCAGCTCCTCCTGCACCGACCGCACAGCCCGCACGCTGCCCTGGCCCGGCGCCCGCGACACAACGGCCATCTCCTTGGGCCGGGGAAAGAAGTCGACCAGGTCGACCACACCATCTTCGTGGATGTAGCGCGTCAGCAGGATGTTGGACGAGGGCATGTACTGCTGCTTGGTGGTGCAGGCGAGGCTGGCGGGCGGCGAGACGCTGAAATGGCCGCCCTTGTCCTTGTCGAGCAGGCGGCAGAAGACGGAGGGCGAGTCAAAGTCGGGCCAGCACATGAAATCAATGCTTCCGTCCATGCCCACGAGGGCGCAGGTGTGCATGTTGCCGATGATGCCGTAGTTTTCAATGGGCAGGTAGCCGCCGGCATTCTGGCGCATGCCGCTGCCGGGCGTGGTGCCGGTCGCAGATGCCATTGTGAGGTGGAGTGGTGGTGTTGACGATGTTACGAAGAGAGAGAACGAAAACAAAGGAGGATGAGAAGAGAAAGTGTCGTGAGAAAAAGGGAGAATACAAGGAGCAATTGCAGTTACAGTTTAGGAAAGCACGCCCACGTTGGGTAGAAATATGGAAAGAACAAAGAAGCTCGCTCTCTCGCTCTCGTCGTTCGGAAAGAGCTACCTCAGGTCCAGTACAGCTCCCCAAAAAACAGCGGGGCTTCCGGAGCTTCCAGCGACGTCATGGGGCCGAGTTTGTGAGAGCTACAGGCGCAAATGGCCCTAGATGCCCGCTAGCCGGGCGCCCAGAAAAGCGGAGGCCCCGCAGCTTACACGGCGCCTGCATAAAAGTGCATAAAAGTGCGGCAGAAGTGCAGGAGAGACAGAGGGTCTTCCTAAGCAGCATCACGTGATGCGCACCTGTTTGGAGGAAAGAGGCAAGGCTTTGCAAAGATGAATGGAGACGATCGGCACGGAAGAAGATGAAAGGATATGAAGGGTGCTTTGAGCTTTGAGGGAGTGCTTGTGTTTTCCTTCTCCTTTGGAGTGTAGATCGTGCAACGGTCACAAGCCACATTGTTAATAAGTGAGACGGTCAGATCTGTGAGATTTATTTGAATATTATGGCCGCAGCGATCTGTTGTTTGGTTTGTTGTAAAGTGAAAATACAGGAGAAAAACAGGTCCTGTATATCCCTGAAGACCATAATATATTACCGGAAAGCTGTAATAAGATGCCACTCAACGACAGCAAAACTTGGCCTCAATCTCACATTTCAAAGTGACAAAGTCAAAAGTGATATGTAAACACCAGGGACAAAAAAGCAACACAAACAAAAGGCACCAAAAAATCGAGCGGAAAATCTAGAATATTGTCATACAGCCAAATCCACGCTTCAGTGCCGAGCTCGCGAAATAAATGCAGTGTCTCTGGTTCGAAATCTCCTCTTTCCCATCTCTTACGTACAGCTTCCTTGGCCTTTATCCACTAACTCCATTGCACCTGCTGTTGGCGGGAAACTGTTAGCAGGTGTTAGCGCGAGTCAGGTGCAGCCCCCCTGAAAGGTTGGCGGCCAGGGCAGGACCATTACACGAAAATAGGGGTCTTTGTTGCTTTGGAACACTGTTCGAGACCGCCCAGCCGCGCCAATGGCACCCTCGGGCCACACGTCTTGCTGTCTTTTCTGTTTTTTGTGTCTTTTCTGTCTCCTTGGAACGCGCTAGGGATGGACGTGCAGCCCGAATCTAATCTGGCCAGAACAGGATAGAGAATCCGGCGCAAAAGGAAAGAGCAAGGAGCAAAGAAGCAGAAGCAAAACAAAAAAGCTGTGGACGTCTCCAATGTCCAATATCCAATTTGGAAACGAAACAACAAATCTAGGTTTTTGACAAACGACGACAAACATACTACAATTCGACTTAACGACAGTCTTTCCTCATTTCTATCCGACTACACAATACACGCTCCCTCCCATCGTCGCCTCCACCGACGACGCCATGCGAACAACGGCCGTCTAACCCCTTTCTTCGTTATTTTTCATTTCTCGTTCTTCGTCCTTTGCCGACCGTTTCCTGTCCTTTAACAGTTCTCTTGTTCTCGACACCTCCCTGACATGCCGTCACCAAAACCAGTGCGGACGGCCGCGCTGGGGCTGTCGACTGTCCCCTTTCCCTCCGCGCGGTCCTCGTCGAGCAACAGCCCGGTCGGTGATTCGACGACGAATAATAGCGCCGGTAGCAACAACAACAACAACAACGACACCGACAGTGTTGGCGACCTGGCCGGCTCGACATCGTCGGCAGGCACCTCGGGACGGCCTCGTAGGCGGAGCAGTCTTCTCAAGGGGAGCAACAGCCACAGCATTGGCGTTGCCGTCGGAAAGAACATGGGAATGGGAGTGGGAGTGGGAGTGGGCGCTGCAGGGCGTCCTAGGAAAGCGTCCACAGCAGCCTCGACAGCCACAGCCACAGCGACGTCATCAAGATTACAACCGAGAGACGATCCGGGCGGCGACGGGTGGGACGATGCCTGGGGCGAGGAGGAGACTGAAGAAAACGAAAACAACAAAAACGACCACACATTACTCGAAGAAGACTATGGGCGGCACGACGCCGACGCCGACCTGCACACAGACGAGGAGACAGGCCTCAACTCGTCTTCACGGCGACAGCGCTCCGAGACGCGGCGGAACCGCACCAACCTGGACGAGCGGTTCGTACCCGGCGGGGGCTCGTCGGGGCAAGATTTTGGCTTTGGCGACGGGAGACTGGGGGGAAACCCACGGGACGCGCAGAGCAGCCTGATCATGGCGGCCCTGACCGAAGAGGAGCGCAAAGAGGCGGACCAGAACGTGCTGCGGCGGCTGGTGATCAACGGGTCGCTGATCGGCCTGTGGTACATTTTCTCGCTGAGCCTGTCGCTGTACAACAAGTGGATGTTTGGGCAGGAGTTCAAGTTCCCGCTGTTCACGACGTCGGTCCATATGTTGGTCCAGTTCCTGCTGGCGTGTCTTGTCCTGTACTTTGTGCCCTCGCTGCGGCCGAGCCACGGCCGGGACAATGGCGAAAACAAGAGTGGACACCACCGCATCAGCCAGAGCGACGACGGCGACAGCCTGGACGGTCTTGACGAGGAGGATGAAAACGACGGAAAGGAGGCCGGCGAGAAGAAGCTCGAGCCGGCTATGACCAAATGGTTCTACTTCACGCGCATCGGGCCGTGCGGTGCCGCCACGGGGCTGGACATTGGACTTGGCAATGCGTCGCTTAAGCGCATAACGCTGACCTTTTACACCATGTGCAAGTCTTCCAGTCTGGCCTTTGTGCTGCTGTTTGCGTTTGCCTTCCACCTCGAAAAGCCCACGTGGCGTCTCATTGGCATCATCGCCACCATGACCGTCGGCGTCGTTATGATGGTCGCCGGCGAGGTCGAGTTCGATCCCCAGGGTTTTTTTCTCGTCATCACGGCCGCCTTTTTCTCGGGCTTCCGCTGGGGCCTCACCCAGATCATGCTGCTGCGCAACCCGGCGACGTCCAACCCGTTCTCCAGTATATTCTACTTGGCGCCCGTCATGTTCGTCACCCTCTTTGTGCTGGCCATTCCCATGGAAGGGTTCCCCGAGCTGTTCCAGGGGCTTCGCGAGGTCAGCGCGCGGATTGGCACCTACAAGACGCCGTTCCTCCTCCTGTTCCCAGGCACCATTGCGTTCCTCATGACCGCCTCCGAGTTTGCCCTGCTGCAGCGCACGTCCGTCGTCACGCTGTCCATTGCCGGCATCTTCAAGGAGGTCGTCACCATTATCACGGCCACGCTCGTCTTCCACGACAAGCTGACGCTCGTCAACTTTTTGGGCCTCATTGTCACCATGGCCGCCATTGTGGTCTACAACTACATCAAGATCACAAAGATGCGCAAGCAGGCGCAGATCGACGTCCACAAGAAACAGCAGGCCGCACGGCAGCATCCCATGCAGACATTCTCGGGACCGACCGAGTACGGGCCGGGTATCGGAGCTGCTTCCGGGTCAGGGTCAGGCTCGGGCTCTGGATCCGGAAACAACTCACACTCCAACACGCCGCCACTAGGCAATGACCACGACAGCGACCCTGAAGGCGACAACGACGCAGAAGATGCGGGTCTGCTGAGGAAATAGGCCTGTTTTTTCTTTCTTCACACTCATACAACCGTCACACCTTTTGTACATCTCAATAATACACACGACCATGGCCTCGTTCTGCCTTTTTCTTTTTCTTTTTTTCTTTTTTGTACCAAAGAATAAAAGGGATACCACCATACCATACCATCCATAGGGGCGTTTTTTTGGGGGGGTTTTTTGTTTTGTTTAATTTGTTTCTGTTTTCATACACCATAGCTTTGCATACTCTAAAAAGCATGTGATCTTTTGTTGAATGAACCGTTTTCGAATGAAATGTGAATGAGAGTGAGCCTGATGTTTACATTGACTGCAGCGAATTGGTGGCAAATGTCAGTGACAAGCCCACTGTAAACTAGTCGCGCTGCCTAGAATGTGCCTAGAACCTTCCCTTGCAAGCTGTTGTGGGTCTCCTGTCACGTGTGCCTCATTCCCACCCAAAATTATTTCCTCAGCCTTCCCTCCACTGACGTCGTTTGCCCATTCTCCATCCTCGACTGCTGCCTGCATCGCGACAATTCTTCTCACAACTCCAACACCCACCGCCTCACCACCCACCTACACAATGGCTGACTCTGGCTACCGACGCAACCGCCGTCCAGACGGCGACCGTGACCGTGAACGGGCCGGCAATCGAGACAACCGCGACAGAAATCGTGATCGCGACCGTGATCGCGACTACGATCGAGACCGCCGGCGCGACGACCGTGGAGGAGACCGTGATCGTGGCAGCGACCGTGGAGGCAACCGCCGCTACCGTTCCCGCTCGCGCGACAGAGACTACCGTGACCGTGACCGTGATCGAGACGGCCATCGCGACAGGGACGCAAGAGACCGCCGCGACCGCGACCGTCGTGACGACCGTGACAGAGGCGACCGTTCCGACCGCCGCCGATCAGCTTCGCCTTCTTCTTCTACCAAGAGAACACCACCCCCACCCTCCCGCCACAACCTCGGCGCCGGACCGAACAAGAACCACCGGCGGCCAGCCGAGGAGGAGAACGACGACGACGACGAAGAAGAGGAGAGCGGCCTCCTCCGCAACGGGACATCTGCAGGGCTGCCGAATAGGAGCCGGCGGCCGGAGGGTGGTTCTGCTGCAAATAGCGGCACGTCTGGCGCGCCAATGTCGTTCCGCGTTGGGCGGCGGGACGATGAGGACGACAAAGCCAAGGATGAGGAGTACGAACATCGTGGACGCGAACGGGAGCGGAGGGACAGCCCGATGAATTATGACGACGACGACAACAAGCGCGAAGACGGCGAAGAAGAGGACGACATTGAGGTGGACGACGACGGGATGGACGCGATGCAGGCAATGATGGGCTTCAGCGGCTTCTCGTCGACCAAAGGCAAAAAAGTGGCAGGCAACAACACCGGCGCGGTGCGCAAAGTCAAAAAGACCGAGTACCGCCAGTACATGAACCGCCAGGGCGGCTTCAACAGACCGCTGAGTCCGTCGCGGTAGGAGAGCAAAGAACGAAAGAGGGAAAGGAGTAGTAGGTGTTTGTTTTGATATTTTATTATTTTATATCTTGGTGCGTAAGGCTTAAAATTAGACTAGCGAATACATGATTGATACCCTGCCCTTCCTGTCCTTTCTTGCAAGAGACTGTGATGCTGTTACCATGCCTTCCTATCCATGTCCTATCCATATGCATATAAATGTTCCAATGCTCCCTTAAACGCCAAACACCATAGCAAAACAATAAAAGAAAAGGCCGCTCAAAGGACAACAAAAGAGTCGCCCATTTCTTCGCCCTTTCCGGCCTCTCCATCCTTTCCAGTCTCTCCAGTCTCTTCACTTTCTCCAGCTTGTCCAGCTTGTCCAGCTTGTCCGGCTTGTCCGGCTTGTCCAGCCTGTCCAGCCTGCTCGCCTCCACCACTCCCGGACCCCCCAGGTTCTCCAGCCTCTCCAGCCTGCCCAGCTTGTCCACCTCCACTAGCGTCTCCAACGCGTCCAGAGTCAACAGTCGCAAGTCTTTCAAAAAGAGCTTTTATTTCTGCTCTATTGCTAGGGTCTGCAGGCGGCCATGCCGGTGTAGCAACAGCAGCGCTAAGTTCCTCGTTTGTCATCAGCCCCAAGTCACGGTCCATGAGCATGGGTACGGGGTTTGCAGATAGTGTGAGAGGAGGAATAGCAAGTCGTGCGCCAGACTGTGTGGGAGACTGGATGTCAGCGTTTCCAGGATTGTCGGCGTCGTCAGGGTTGCCTGTGCCAGTGGGCGTGGCTTCGGGGGGTGCGGGCAGCATGGCAGCCGGGGGCTCGGGGCCATCGCCGGGCGGGGGTAGGGCAAAGGTCACGACCAGCCCCGAGTGCTCGCTCCAGGGAATCTGGCGGGGCTCGTTGGCAGGGTCGTGTGGGACCGGATTGCCCTGGCGGTCGACAATGGTGGCGGGCACCTCCATGGGCACTTTGCCCGGGTCGATAATCTCGATCGTCTTGGGCGTGATGCCCCACATCAGCACCTTCTCGAGCCGGCCGGGCGGGCGGGTCTCCATGAGTCCAGCACGTTTGCCGTTTAAGCCCCAGGTGATGCCGGGGAACTCGGAGGCGTCGCCCCGCAGCGTTGTCCAGCAGTCCTGCAGGCCAGACTGAGACACCGCGTTATCGTCGTCCTTGGTGGCCGAGGAAGTGTCCGGGTTGAAGTCGCCCGCGACAAGACCGGCGCCAATGCCGCCGGTATGCGCCACCTGTGCAATGACTACAAACTGGCGCGGCCGCAACGAAGTCGCCCACGCCAGGTCGTCTAAATGAACATTGACGAGCCGGACCACCTTTTCCTTCATGCTGGACTGCAGCGGCGACAGGATGTCGCAGCACAGGGCGTAGCGCTGGTACTGCGAGGGGTACCACACGGCCTGGCAGCCGCCGAGGCACGGGTAGCCTTGGCAGCGGCTGCCGCGGACAAAGCGACCGCGATGCATGAGGGTGGCGTTGTAAAAGGGCTGGTTGCGGTCGCTGAGCATCCAGTCGAGGCCGGCGACATAGTAGTTGGCGCACACCCAATCGTTGGCGGCAAGGGTGTGCTTGCCAATGCCGGACAGTTCTTGCAAAAAGACAATGTCGGGGGCGCCCTCTTGGCCGGCGTGCTGGAGCTCAGCTAGCAGAGCTGTGAGACGCGCTTTGTGCTCGTAGGCGTTGGCGTCGACGTTCCAGGTGACCATGGTGATGTCCGAGTCTCCTTTTTTGGGCGTCGGGTGGGCGGGTTGATTTTCGGCAAGCTCGTCGACGGGGTCTGGCACCTTTTCCCACTGCTTGGTAAGAAAGCTGTAGATGTGCCACTTCAGCGGCTGGTAGCGAGTTCCGGGGATCGGTGGCAGTGGCGCCGGGTAGCCGGTAACGACATGCATGTAGAGCGGGAAATGAGCGATATCCATGATGGGTGAAAAAGGCGAATTCAGGTGTGAATGTGAATGCGAGTATGGGGTGCGTAGAGTATGTGTTGTGATGGTGGGGCTTGATTGTGTGAAAGGCGTGATGTTGAAGTGAGAGTGTGTTGAATTCCAAAGATCGATTGCAAGAAAGGGGAAAAGGGGAAGAGGAGCTCTTCAGGGGAAGTTCTGCACCTGACAACGGAAAGAACAACAAACAACAAAACAACGAAGCTTGCCAGGCTGCTCTTACCTTGTCAAGAAGTTCTCTGTTAGCGAGGTTGGGTTGTTCTTTCCCTGTGAGTGTGCTTCCGGTCGCAAGAGGCAGTCGCCCTGCCAATCGGCGACAAGAGAAGAAGGAGCGGACAAGCAGCAAGGCTGGACGCCTCAGGAAGGTGCGTCCATGGAAGGTGCGAACCAACAATTGAAGCCAGCTCGAGACTGCCCAAAGATAGCAGTCAACAAAAGATGAAGGCCGCTATCAGTCGCCTCAACCATGGCGAGGCTGTCTGATCATGTGCTCCTGTTGGCCAGTCGTCCCGAGCCTGGCTTGTTGTTTCCTGTCTGGCTTGATGAGGTAACGGTTCGGCGGGGATGTGTCTGCCCTGCTGTCTTTCCGTTCGTCCATCTTTTCCTTCTCTCTCTCCTTCCCCTTCTCCTGCTGCTCCTTCTCTTTGGCTTGTGCCTGTGCCCAGCCGGAGACACGGTACCGCAGCTGCTCGTGGTTCAGCAGGTGGCGGAAGCCGATGCAGTCCAGCGGATACGTCTCGTTGACAAGAAAGGGCCATTTGGCCTCTGTCGCCGACTCTTCTATCGTCGCTTGCATCTCCTTCTTGACGTAGCCTTCCACCTCTTCCCACCGCAGCTGCTTGTCCACAATGACGTGCGTCGCGTCGGCCAGCTGCTTCACCCACTGGACGCCGTGCTGGCGCGCCTTGTTGATGCGCAGCCGGCGGGCGCCAAACGGCTCGTTGGGCAGGTAGTAGAACGAAAGGCCGGCAAAGATGCGCTGGCCTTCGGGGACGAGCGTGATGTTGTCTTTGGTGTTTTTGTCTTTCTTGTTTTTCGTGTCCTTTGTGACCTTCTCCGTCCTCTCCTTTGGCGGCCGTCCGGGCTTTCGTTTCACAGCAGCCTCCACCACCTCTTCCCGTCTCCTTTTCTCTCCTCGCTGCCGTTCACTCTCCGGATTCGATGACGTCCTTCTTAGCGTGGCCGACGCGCGCACCGACTCGATGATATTGGAGACGGTGCGGCGCGGCGGACGCGGTGGCGGCGGTCGTGCCGGCCGTGGCAGTCGTGGGCCTGTCAAGTCGATGATTTCAATGTCGTCACTGTCGTCGTCGTCACTGCCCTCCTCGTCCTTTTTCTGTGCAGCCTCTTCTCTGGCCGCCTTCTCGGTTGCCTCGGCCGCCTGCTGTGCCGCCTTCTTGAACGCCGCTTCAAATGCCTTGGTCCTGCGGCGGTGTTCTCGCTCGCGTTCAGGCAGTCTGGACGATGCTGTCCGGGAATTTGCAGTCCTGCCAGTCCCTTTGTCGTCTGTCGCCTCCACTGGCTGGCTGTTGTCGGTGTCTGACAGCCCCCAGTCGGTAAAGAGCATTTCTTTTTCCTGGAGTGGTATTGGTGGCGTCAACGAGACGGCATTTGGGGTAGACGGGGCTGATGGGGCAGCTGGGGTTTGAGCCGACGGCCCTGTCTCTGTCGAGTCCATGTTGTGCGACAGTATGATCATGCAATCTGATTATTCTGCGTTTGTGTCAAGGCCGGTTGCGCGCAGGCTGGTCGCCGTAGAGAGCAGGGCAATGCATGTCGGTGTATTATGAGTGAGGATGATTTGTTCTTAAAGTTTTTGAGAAGTGAAGAGAAGTGAAGGGCGACTTCCTGCCTAGATCTGTGACACCTGAGGAAGAAAGGGGGATGTGAAGCCGTTCAAGGAAAGAGCCATACGCCTCACGAGCAGACAAGGCAGGCGCTACAAGGACTGCGCAAGAATGTCGAATGCGACCAGAAAGGAAAGAACGAGGTTCTCCAGAAAGAGATGCCCCACCTTTTTGGAAGTAATTAACACGGTTCACGAAAGAGAAAGTCGCGTCGGCGGCAAGAATCGTGTTAGCGCCTTCCTCGCTGCCTGTGCCTGGACTGGGCTGCCTTCCTAATTGATGCGTCTCGTGTAAGACAGGCAGTCAAAGTCACGATGTACGAGGAAAGAGCAAAAAGACCCTGAGTTAGTAAATAATACATTTATTCAATTCAGTTCACTTTATTGAATTTACTTCACGCCCGTTATTATTTGAAGTTGCCTTGTATTCAAGTGTATGTGGTATATCTTTGCGCGTAGTTTTGTACATGTACATGAACGAGCCGGGTGTCGGGTATCGGCTCGTCGAAATCATAATTAGGTGTATAGACAGAGGAAAGAAAAGGAAAGAGATAAAAGAAAGGAAATAAAAGACAGAAGGAAGACATAGTAAAGAAAAAAGAAGGGAAAAGAGAATGTGGAATCCCCCAATTCCCCCCCACACGTATCCTACACTGACCACCGGATAGGGCTGACGGGCATCAAGCCCTTTTTTATCACCTAGGACCTTTTTGCCCGTCAACCCGACAGTCGTTGTCATTGTGCATGGTTGCCGCCCTGGCCGCCAAACATGCGGACGTTTTGGAGGGGGATGCTGTTGCCGTTGCCGTTGCCCGAGGTGGCAGTGCTTGTTGTGCCACCTGTCGAGACGGCGCCGTTCTTTTCGTGCGCGCCAAAGGCCATGGCCATGCCGATGCCGTGCATGCCGCCCGAGTGGGCGTGGACATTTCCTCCAGGACCTGGGTTGTGGCCCATGGCGGAGTGCCGGCCGTGGGGGTCGACGGAATACAGAGACCCGTTGTCGTTGCCGTCGACCTCGTTGAGCACCTCGCGGGTCAGCTCGACGTAGTCGTAGGCAAACTCGCCAATCTCCGAGTCATCAATACCCAAGATCTCGGCCTCTTCGCTGGCGCGCAGGCGGAGTCCCGGGATCATGTTCATCACAAAGAGAATGATGGATGTGCCCACGAAAGAATAGGCGCCGCCCGAGAAGCTGTCGGCGAGCTGGATGCCGAGCTGGATCCAGTGGTGGTTGACCCAGCCGCCCTCGATGACCTGGACGCCGTCCAAGTGGGCAATGTAGTCGGCGGCGAAGAAGCCGGTGCAGACGTTACCAACTAGACCGCCAATGGCGTGGACGGCGAAAATGTCGAGGGCGTCGTCGATGCGCATCAAGAACTTGAGCTTGGTGGCATAGTTGGCAAACGCAGCGCCCAGAATGCCATAGGGAACAGCCGCCCAGACGGGGACATAGCCCGAGCCGGGCGTGATGGCGACCAGGCCAGCGACGACGCCCGAGCAGAAGCCGACAGTGGACCACTTGCGTTCCAGACGGTAGTCCAAGACGCACCAGGTAATGCCGCCAACACAAGCGGCCAGGTTGGTCACGACGGCGGCCATGACGGCCCGCAGGTTCGCCGACAGGGCCGAGCCCGCATTGAAGCCGAACCAGCCGACCCACAGGAATACGGTGCCAATGACAATGTGCGTCACGTTGTGCGGCCGGTAATTCAACTCGTGCGTGCCGTGGCCGCGCCGCTTACCGAGCATCATCGAATACGAGAGTGCGGCCGTGCCGCTGGCAATGTGCACGGGCGTGCCGCCGGCGAAATCCAGGCCGCCCAGCCGGCTCGTCCAGCCGCTCGGGTTCCACGTCCAGCAGGCAATCGGGTCGTAGATGACGGTGGCCCAGATAAACATGAAGATGACGCACGGCAGCATGCGGCCGCGCTCGGCGACGGCGCCCGTCGCCAGTGCGACTGTGATCGCCGAGAACATGCCTTGGTAGACGGCAAACATGAGATCGGGAATGCGCGACGAGCCGACCGACGGCCGTCCCAAGACATCCTTGAAGCCAAAATTGGCCAGGTCGCCGATAAACGGGCCCGCCGTGTGCGAAAACGTCAGCGAGTAGCCCCAAAAGAACCACTGGAACGTCGTGACGGCCGTCGCCATGACCGACAGCCAGATCAGCGAGAGCGCCGACTTGCGGCGGGCCAGACCAGAGTAGAAAAAGCCGACGCCGGGGATCATCAGCAGGACCAGCGCCGTCGCCGTGATCATCCACGCAATGTCGCCCGACTCGTACCAGATGTTAAAGTCGTCCGTCAGCGAGTTGCCGCCCGTTGCGCCGGTGCCATTGTACGGCACCTTGACAATGTACGGCAGGTCGTCGAGGTCGACGCCGTCAATGACTGCCATTTTGAGGGTGTGTTGTCGAGGGTGTTGTCGAGGTGCGTTACGTTAATGCCGAGTACGATAGTCAAGGAAAGAGGAAAGAAACCGATGTCGACGTGAAATCAAGTCAAGGACAGACAAAGGTGGGATGAGGTGGGCGTGGTGGCATGTATAAACGGATTGTGGATTGGTATTGTGGGCTGCCCAAGGAGTCTTGAGTCTTGACCTGACTGGGATGAGAATGGGGGAGGACAGAGAGGATCAGAGGATTAGCGTCAGGGAAGAGAATGGTGCCGTCTGTCGACGAGAGAAAATAAAAAGGGCTAGAGCTCTTTCTTATGGAGGATGATACGGGGATGATATGGGGATATGTCCTCAATGGTGACCCTCCATCAGCTGGAGTTGTACTCTCGAAAGAAAGAAGGCTGTATGCAAACACGGAGTATCACAATACGACCAGTTGAGACACGAGGGTCAGATGGGGAGTAAGAAGACGATGGTAAAGGAGGGTGGACGAGAAGACAAAAAGAAATATGGGATGGGTAGGGTAGGAAGGAGGTGGCAAGTCAGACAGACAACGTGATGGAAGAGAAGACGCAAAGCACAGCTTGACAGTCAACTCGACAAGATCACGGTAATTTGTGTCCTTTGATCTGCTAGCAGGTGCATATGAATCAGGAGGATGGAAATAAGAGAGACAGAAGACAAAGACGAAGAGATGAAGATGAATATGAATTGTGAAGATGGAGACGAAGACGAAATGAAGAATGGCAGACAGAAAGACAGCACCAACTCATGCAGAGTATGTCGCAAAGTAGAGTATTGCAATCATCAAAATGTGAACTATGGAAAGTACAAAATAATACAGCCGAACACGGCACAAAAAGGTGAGAAGACAGGTAAATTCAAAGGTGGTTGGACTAACTGACAGGGGGTGGAAAGTAAAAAGTAAAATCGAACCAAGCATCCAAGCGGGACCCATGTAAGTGGACGTGTGAGTGGAAGTGGTCTGGTTTCTGGTTTCTCCTCCTAGTTTGGTGTTGATAAGGATGCAGGTGGAGGTGGGCAAAGAAGAAAAGAAAACGGTGTGGGTGGGCTGCGGAGCGTCCATCGGAGCTTATCTGTGGCCGGTCGTTGAGTTGACTTGACACGAAAGAACGACATAAATCACGCTGCCAAAGCTAGCCTTGTCAAGCAAAAGAAAAGTGGCGGACAGGGGACAATTTGACCAGAGAACTGCAAAACCGCAGAACTGTACAGCTATTCGATGAATATCCCGGCAGACAAGAAACAAAAAAAAGAAAAGAAAGGAAGAGGCAAAGAGTGATCAAAAGAAAGTTACGAGAGGTTGAAGACAGATCAACGAGCAGAACAGGGAAAGAAGATAAACTACGAGTAAAGTACGACGTACTCGTACAATTCCAAAGCAACTCCGGACGGAGACGGCAACTCCATGAAGCAAATGTTACGAGTGGCAAGTTGAGTGGTAGAGGTAAATGGTAAGTGGTAAGTGGTAAATAAAAAAGAAATAACACAGGCGGGCGAAAGTGAGAGAATAATATGTTACACTTTGGTATATCGTGTTGTTTGGTACTAAAGTCAACTCGAAAGTCGCCCGCGATAAGGGTGTAGCTGATGGCGGTTCTTCCAGAAGGCTGCTAGAACAGCCGACAGTCATGTGAGAGTCGAAGATGCAAAAGAAAATAGGAGTTAAATTAGTTTTGCGTGCCACAAAATCAAAAGTTGTTATTCCCATCACTGTTTTTCATCGACTCGAGGTATCGACATAAAAGTGGGTCCAGGATAACGCGCTGCAAGATTCAAGACATATTTCGTCGTGTCGTCGAGAGAGGTCGATATCAGTTGTCATTGAGTCCCAGGAAAATGACGGCACGGGTCCGACTGGGCTAGCCTTGTCCATCGAGTGCTGTTGGACCCTGTCGACAGGAGGCAGCCCCACAAAAAGATAAACACTAACAGCGTCGTGTAATAGATAAGGACGGCAACGGGCCGTCATTGGCCAGAACCCTTTGTCCTCGACGACATTGCGGAGGAAGGAGCGGGAGCGCAGGACGGCCACCGCGAGGCGATGAAGGAGAAAGAAGGAAAGTGCGACCAGGCGTCGACGACGCAAAACCAGAAGGCGCACACTCCTGTTCTATTGAACCGGGAAAGAGCACAGAGCAGGTGGGGGTACCCCCATTTCAAGGACTCGACTCGACAAGGAAGGCACGACCAGGAAGCCGGAGTAGACCGTACTGGACTGCGCTCCCTGCTTCTCTTTTCTGGGGATACATAGACCAGGTACCGTTCTACTTTTATCTTTGTTTCTTTTTCTTGGATGCGACCCTCCATGACAATACCGTCTTTTTTTCTTTTCTTATTGTTTGTCTCGCATGGAATTGTGCTCGACCAGAAAGGACAAAAAGAAAGTGAAATGTGAGGACTCAAAGATAAAGAACTCTACTGAATATTACTGAGACGTAATTACAATAGTTGTGAGCATGACAGATATAACAGTGCCGATATTACCATGCACGAAGAACACTGCCAGAACGCATTAACTGAATAGGCCATCCATGGTCCCTAAATTCATTTTCAAAGTTACTTTCACAGCCACTCAACGGTCAGACTCGATTGTCTGTTCACCTGCAGACAGTCCATTCCCGTCTTTCTCTCCCAATGCCGCGGTAAAAAAGATAAGTACTACATAGGACATGGTAGACTCGCAAGTAATACTCAGTACCGAGCCAAGAAAAGGGGCAGCCCAGAAAAATACGAAAAGCATAGAGAAAAAGACGTCCGTTCACCGCTGGGACCTGCATAAGCATTGGATATTGCCCCGTGGTTGTGGTAAAGGAGGAAGGCAGTGCTACTCTTACTTCAGGGGAACGGCACAAAGATGGAAGGAAAATAAAATAAGAGTGAAAAAAAAAAACAGGATCGCCGTCTGGAACAAAATTAAAGTAAACACAGAACACCAATCCATCAAGACATGGACGTCAAGACGTCACGAGTAAACGAGGCATCCTTAGCGGTTGATCGCCGGTAGATGGTGGAAGAGAACAAAGAGAAGAAGGCCAGAAGAAAGACAAACAGCGAAATTACGACATGAACCTGGGAAAACGTCAGCTAAGAGGGTCGACTGGGAAGAGGGTCTAGAGGGTCTGGGGGGTGATCTACCAGTGGATGTTGGTGGGAAGAGTGGATGCAAGATAAAAGCGACCATGACAGGAACCATGACAGGCACCAGGAACAGGAGGAGCCAACAGACACTAGATCCAGGCACGGGAGAGCGACATCCCAAGGGAGGGATTCTTTTTTCCTCACTTCGTTCGTCGTCCGTTGTCGTTTGTACTTTCAACGTGCCTGAAGATCACTATCAAAGATGGAAAACAACTGTCTAACCACAGCTCGCGTGTTCACATAAATACCACAGAGCTCTATCCAGAATAGACGTCACTGCTTCTCAATTGTCGTCTCGTCATAGATAAAGACGCCACTAACATCCAAAGGATGAGACACCTCGCACAAAATATACGCGAGAAAGATAGAACTCACCGAGAAAGAACGTCAAAAGACGACTGCCAAGAGCCTCGATGCAAGATAAATGTGAATTTCACAACGAACTGTGCATCAAGAGCACACCGTTCATGTCCGTCACAATTCAAACACAGACAGGTGCACATCGTACTCTCAAAAAGGACTATACAAATTCTAACAAAGTCTATTACAGCCTGTCCAGGGAATCACTTATCTCCTGCATCGGGCAATGTGTCTTGAACTCAGAGAAGCTACGGCTTCTGGAGACAGGTCGAGAAAAAGAGTTATCCAGAGCGGTGTCTTGTTGACTTGGTCTTTTCAGATAGATATATTTCCATTTCGTCCATTCTTTCCATGTCCACTCTTCTTCTAGACGATTGTCCACTCGACAAAGTCTCCTTCCTATTTGCTTTTTTTCCTCCAATATTCCACCACCCTCTCCAGTTATTCTCCATATTATGTGCCCCTTTCCTGGTCTCTTCCACACAAACTACGCCATGCATTCACGACAACTCCATTAGCTTGTCTGCCAGCCTCTTTTCGTGATAGTTTTCCTGTTATGGTTCTTGTTCTTTTTTTCTTCTTTCCATCCCGGTGGCTTGAGTGCACGGTCAACTGCGCTGGCCGTTGACCTACGCAAGCACCAACACCAAGCCCAACAACATGCACCAAGCGGAACACACCACCCCCCACCCCACACATATCTATCTTCTTCTATCGTTCTTCATTATCCGTTGATTTTCTTTTTCGTCTCGTCCGTTCCCCATCACGGCGTCCCCGAAGAAGCCCAAAAAGGGAAAGGGGCACAAAATATCTCCAGAGCTGCAGAGTCGGTGAAAGAAAACACTGACCATGCAGACAGCACACACCACAGGACGAGCCAGCTTTGTATCCGAGCCTCCTTTTCCCGCACAGGTCAGAACAGGCCAGAGAGGCTGCATGAACACCGGCTCAGGGCGTCAAAGTTGACGATAAAATAATGAACTTTAACTTCACACCCTCCCCTCTTTATCCCGAGCCAATGTTTACTTTCCTTTCTTCTTGTGCCTCTCCACCACTTGTCCAAAATATTGGCCGCACGCCACGTCTTGGCTGGCCTGCTTTTCGTCTCCTTCTAGAAGGCCGCGTGGAAGGGAAGTGAGAAGAGAGGAGTGGACAAGATACTGTTGTTGTCTACAAGTGTTGTCATAGGTTGGCTTTTTCATCCGTTGTGCGGTCGTACAAGACATTGCTATTGGCGAATCATATACAGTCTGCGTTTGTATCGTCAGAGCATCCATCTTCACTTCAGGGCAAGAGAGAACTGTGATTTGTTTGAAATAAGTATGGATAACCTGCTTTTGGTCTCCAGTTGTGTATTTAGGTTTAAAAACTATGGTAAAAGTATTAACAATAAAAGGTGTAAGTGCCATCTCGGCTTTCTGTCAGTCCCATCTATCGGGAGGACGCCGGTGGTCTGCTGTTTATACAATGTAGAAGACAATCCAAAAAGTAGAGATCCAAGTAAGAAGAAAATATGAAAAGAAATCAAACGCCTAGGGCAGTCCTCCCCGGTGAGGATCCGCCCAGTATATGCTTATGCAAGTACAGTAAATCAAGTCGTGGTTTCATAACAGGACACTCCTCCTCATTAGTTGGTCGAAGCGACTACGTCGCTTCTCCTCGTCGCCTAAGCGGTGGTCGTCCGGCTCAAGTTCTTGAAGCGCTCTTCAAAGCCCTTGACCTTCTCCTGCTCCAGCAGCCGCTGCAGCCGCCGCGTCTCGCGCCCGGCCGTCTCGAGCTCCTCCTGCAGCTGCATCACCTCGATCTGCGCCGTGTTCATGCGGCCGACGACCTCTTGCATCTCCGAGTCGGCTTTAGACAGGGCCGTCTCCAGCTCGGACACGCGCACCTTAAGGGTGGCAACCTGCGCCTGTTGCTCCTCGGCAGCCTGGGCCTGGGCCTGGGCGGACGCCCCGCTCATGACGCTGCCGCGGCTGCTGGGCCGCGACGAGCTGCCGCCGGCGGGCGGCGGCACCAGTTTGCCATTAACAGAAAACATGGGCGACATGGGGGACTTGATGCTGCCGGGGCCCATCGCGCCCAGTGTCCCGAGGCCGCCAAACTGGCTCGACGAGAGCATGCGCGGCGAGGTGACGGGCGAGCGGTTGGGCGACGACGCGCGGATGCCGCCGGACGCATCCCTCAAACGCTGCAGCTGCGTGTTGTGCGCCTCCTTGAGGGCGGCGACCTGCTCCTCGTGGCGGGCGACGCGGTCCTCGGCGGCGGTCTGTGTCGCCACCAGCTGGTCTTCGAGCGACCGCAGGCGCGACTCGAGGCTGGTGATGCGCGCCTTGTGCGCCTGCTGGTCGGACTCGCCGCGGGCGACCATCTGCTGAAGACGGTCCCTCAGCTTGGAGTTGGTCTCGAGCTGCGTGCGGACCTGCTGGGCGAGCTCTTCGACGCGGCGGGCCGAGGCGTCGAGCTGCGTGGCGAGCGTGCGCTCGCTTTCGATCAGCGACTTTTCCGAGCCGGCCGTGCTCGCCAGGCGCGTGAGGTGCGTGGCGACCTCGTCGCGGGCGGCGTCGCGCTCGGCCATGGTCGACGAGAGCGATCTCTCCAAGCGCTCGAGGGCCAGCTTGGTCTTTTCGTCACTCGGAATGCCCGACGTGCCATCCTCGAGCTTGCGGATGCGGTCGAGCGCGTCGGCGTACGACTTTTGCAACTTCTTGTAGGCGAGCTCGAGAGAGGCCGAGGTCACGGGCGCAGAGCGAATGCTGTTGAGACTTGTGGCGGCGGTGCCGTCCGTGTCGTAGACGCTCGATGTGTTGGAATTAGAGCCACTGCGACTTGACTCGCTGGCCGCCGGCAGCAGAATGTCGTGCTGCTGCAGCAGCGAGCGCAGGTGGGCAATCTCATCCTCGGCGCGGTCCAGGTCCATCTTGAGGCCGCTCAGGCCCTTTTCGACCTGCCACTTTTGCTCGAGCGCCTCCTCGGCACGCCGCCGCAGAACACTGACCTCGTCGCGCAGTCCGGCGACGTCGCGCTCGTACCCGGCCTTTTTCGGCGAGGCCGTCAGCAGCCGCTGGCGCTCCAGCTCGAGAACGCGAATCTTCTTGTCGTTCTCGCGGTTCTGGAACTCCTGGCGCTCCAACAGGCTCTTGAGGGCGCTGTGCAGGGCGTCGCGCTGGGCCTCCACGTCCTTGAGACGCTCGGCCAGTGCCTCGCGGGATTCGGAGGTGTTGTTGTTGGCAGCGTTGGACGGCGGCGCGCTCATGCCCTTGACGGTGTTGGACCGCGACAGGCCGGCCGACGCGGGCGCGCTGTTCTCGGCGCTCGCATTGAACGCGGCCGCCGACCGCAGGCCCGAGTTCTCGTCCTTGAGGCTCTGGAGTTCTTGCTGCATTTTCGTCGTCTCATAAATCTGGCGGGCGTGCTCGGTGGCCTGCGACTCGAGGCCCTCGACGCGGGCGCGTAATTGGGGGACGACTTCATCCCGCAGGTTGTCGCGCTCGTTGCTGGCGTTCTGCAGCTCCGTCTTCATCGCCGCCAGCAGATCCTCAAAATTTTCCTTGACGCCGCGCTCTTCCGACAGGCGCCGCCGTAAATCTTCGCAGGTGCTCTCGAGCTGCTTGACGCGGCCGGAGGCGTCGTTGTTGTTGCGCGCGTCGATATCCAGGCCGGAGGCGCGCTCGCTGAGCTCCTTGATCTGCTGGTCGAGCACGCGCCGCCGTGACCGCTCGT
The DNA here is from genome assembly GCA_021396245.1 of Sporothrix humicola. NCBI lineage: Eukaryota > Fungi > Ascomycota > Sordariomycetes > Ophiostomatales > Ophiostomataceae > Sporothrix > Sporothrix humicola. The sequence goes on from WNYE01000026.1 coordinate 340,524, forward strand.
CTGTCAGCTTGTCTGTCAGCTCGAGCCGGATCTGGGCTTTCTCCTGTTCGGCGCGGCGCTGCACCTGGGCAATCTCTTCTTTGGCGGCGTCATAGTCGCCAAATTTCGAGGAAATGGCGCCCGAGTCCGAAAAGTAGTCGCTGGTGCGCTTGCTGCCCGTGGGCTGCGGGTTGTTGACCTCTGTCTGCAGCCGGTCAACGAGGTCTTCGAGGTCCATCTCGCGCCGGATGGACGCGGCCAGCTCGGCGCTGATGGCCTTGAGCTCGTCCTCCATCTCTTCAATCTGCCCAAACTGCTGGGTGAGAGAGGATGAGGGCGAAGCCGATGTATTGGTGGTAGGGCGGACCCCAGTGGGGGTTATGATGGGGGGTGTCTGCAAGTTGTGCAGGTAGTCTTCGTAGTATGCTGAAGAGGATGTATCTTCACTGTGTGAGTGTGTATTCGTCTTGAGGGGCGAGATGATGCCGAGCAGGTTCCTGTTCTTTGTGCCTGTAAAGCCGTCCTGTTGCGTGGAAGGTGAGTTGGTTCCGGGCGTGGACAGCGTTGATGCATGAGTAAAAGTAGTGCTGGGCGGGGGCTGCAGCGACGACGGGGACGGCAGAGGCGAGTAGCTCTGGTCCGAGAATTCGGTGGTGGACGGCGACGCAGAGGGCCAGCCGAAGAAGTTGCCGAGCTTAAAGGCAGAGCTGGGCGACTTGTTGTTGGGCTTGAGCGTGTTTGGGCTGTCGTTGTCGGCGGCGGCGTTGGCAGTGACAATAGTGGTGATGGTTTCACTGCTGTTCTGGGTGACGATTTTGGGAGAGGGTTTGTTTACAGGAGATGTGGAGATGGTGGGAAGGGCAATGGGAATGTTTGTGTCCTGGAGTTCTTCGTCGTCGTAGACGGAGTAGAGAGAGTTTCTGTTGTTTTCTGAGAAGTTGTTGACGTTCTGGTCTGGTGACACGGATCTTTGTGCGTTGTCTTCTTTGTCTGTTGGAGAGGTTGTGTTGTTGTTTGTGTTGTTGTTTGGATTTGTGTTGCTGATGGAGCCGAGACTAAGATGTGGTGGACTAGTCTTGCGTGTGAAGAGGGACATGATAGAGGTGCGCTGTGTTATATTGTCTTGCACGGGGGAGGCAGGCGAAGGAGAGGCAGAAGGCACGGGAGACTCGGGCTTCTGTTGGTGGGCCTCGTTTGTCTCTTCAGTGGATTCAGCGGATTTGGTGGACTCAGACTCAGCGCTATCACTGTTTTCACTTTCATAAAACGGCTGTTCCGTGAGGATCTGATCGCTACTACCCAAGGTCGCAGTGGTCAGGTCCTGCTCATGTTGCGACGAAACGGTGGTTGGGCCTGTTTGAGGGGCTGCAGGGGTGCTGCCGCTGTTTCGAGACTCTGTGCGCGAAGCGTGGGCGCTTTCACTCTCGCTCTCAGAGTAAACTGAGAGAACGTCCGTTTCGTGGATTTCCGCTTCCTGAATTTCCTGGGATTCCCGGAATTCGGTTGCGGTTCGCTGTTGAGCGGGTGATCTGCCAATCGGGTTAATGAACGCTCAAAATAGGTCGTGCGTTGAGTGTGAGTGAGCGCAGGATGAATAAAGAGTGTGTCAAGACGGATAAAGAATAAGGTGTAAAGAAACAAACAAAGCAAGGGAAGGCGGTAATAAGAAGATGCAACTCGCAATACCAAAAACAACAAAGACGAGCGAAAAAGGAGGGGTGCAATGAAACAACATCAGAGCGTAAAGAAAGGGAAAAAGAAAATAAAGAAAAAGAAACAAATGAAAGAAAGAAAATAAATGACGAAAGGGCAGGAAAATGAAGACGGTCACGAGCAATTTCCTCGAGCAATTTCGTTCTTGGAAAGGAAGCAGGCAAACGAGAGAAAACACGTCAAACGAAAAGATAAAAGGAAATGCAAGGAACTCACTCTTTGTCGACACTTTCTTTGTCGTCTTCAACGAGTCCAACTGGTTCTTCAACTTGTTCGTTGACAGGCTCGACCGTCTCCTCGGAAGACTGAGAGTCGTCGCGCGAGTGCACCGACTTGGACAGCGACGACGGCGTCGCAGTGGGTGTCGCCGAGCGGGAGAGGGGAGTGCCAACAGTGGTAGTGCTGGCACCTGCAAAAAGAGCGGCCGTCTTGGGAAACTCGTAGAGCGTCGGGCTGTCGACGGAGCCGGAGCGGTTGAAGCGCTGGTCGGGGCGGGGCAGAAAGTCGTCAATATCAATGTCGAGGTCGTTTTCCAAGTCGAAAGCGAACTTGTTCGACTGTTGATGCTCGTCTTGGTGATCGTCGCCGTATTGGCTGTACTGGTCGTACTGGTCGAGCAGGTCGTCTTCGTTGTGGTCACTTTCGTGATCACTCTCGTCCTTGGCGACGGGAGGAGATGGCGGTCTCGAGACAGAGACGGGCACGACGGCGGACGAGGCGAGCGGTTTGCGGCGGATGGGGGCGGCCGACGAAGCGATAGAGTAGGCGCTGGTGCGGGCGCTGGCGGTCACCGAGTGAATCTGGGGTTGTGCGGCCGGCGCGGGAGAAAAAGAAGCAACACCGTTGGAGGCGAGGCTGTGAGAGCGTCGGTCGTTGTTGTTGTTGTTGACGACAGTCTGGTTGACCGTGGTGATGGTTGCAATGTTGGGCAGGGTGCTCAACGAGGATGTCCTGGGCGAGAAGCGGGAGGGCCGGCCGGTGTTGTCGTCACTGCCTTGACTGCTGGTCTTCAGCGACAGAGGCAAGGGACGGCTTGATCGGCGGGCCAAATCAAACTCGTCTTTCTGTTCCTGCTTTTCTCTTCTTTGCAGCGGCAGCGGCGGCGGCGAAGAGAAGAGAGACGAAGCGTCGGTCACAGTGGAGGCCGAGGTAGAGGGGAAAGACGACGTTGAAGATGAAAAGTCAACGGCCGTCGAGATATCGCCAACGGAGTTGGATGACGACGAGGGAGAGAGGTGCGGCGTGTAGAGGGAGGACGCCGGGTAGAGCGATGACGAGTTGGATGAGACTGACACAAGGGAGGAGGCAGATTCGGAGGTCGAGAAAGGGGTGGGCGTCTTTTGGGAGTGAGAAGGGTGAGAGTAAGAATGCAATTGTGATGATAGGGAGGAGGAAGGGGTGAGGATAGGTGGGAAAGGGGAGGATGAGGAAGAGGAGGTGTGGGAGGGAGGAGTAGCAGAGCCGTTGCTGTTGCTATTGCTGTTGTTGCGGATGGGGAAAAGAAGATCGGTCCTCCTTCCGGAGGAGGAGGAGGACATATCGAGCGACATGATGGGGGCCGTGATGGTTTTGTATGGCTTCTTTGTTTTGCTCGTATATTATGGTGTAGTATGGCATATGATTAAGGCTATTATGGGAATATGATATTGAGGACTGAGATTATGGTGTGCAAGAGCGCCAAGTGAAAGTGAGGGGGTGTGTTTGGATGGAAGAGATGGGGGGATAAACGGAGGATGGACAGAGGACGGAGGAGAGAACGAGATCTGTCGGCGTCTGTCTTCTCTCGTCGACACGTCTGGGCCTATCGCGGAGGAGGGATACGAGGATGTACCTGACAGCGTAACGGTGTACGGAGTGGTACGGCGAGGTTGCGTTGTGTCGACAGGGGTGTGTCGACTGTGGGAGACTGAAAAGAGGTGGTGTGTGGTCACTGTCGATGGTCGATGGTAGGTAGGACACAGACACGAGGGGTGGAAAGGGAGGTGACGAGCGTCAAGAAGGGAGAAGGACGAAGAGAGAAAGCGAAAGACAGAAAGAGATCAGAGAGCTCGAAAGGGACAGCTCGTGATTGTGAGAGATTGCGCTCTGGAAATTGGAGAGAAAAGGGAAAAAGCGCTGCCAATCAATTTGGGGAAATTGGGTCCCCGGCCGCAAAGAGTATGATTCGAATTCGAGATGGGAGCGTGGGAGATGAGGTGGTGTACGGAGGAGACAATACTCCGTTGACCAGCAAGAGGACCCAGCGAACCAGAGTGGGAGAAGGACAAAAAAGAGAAGTCTTCAACACTGACAGGGAGGTGGAAGTAAACAGTCAAGAAAAGGGAGGAAAGGAAAGATCGAGAAAGATCAAAAGGGAGATCGATCAGGGACGAACAAACAGACAAAAAGGGATGCAAAGGATCGAAAGACAAAAGGAAGACAAAAGGACGAAAGAACGAAAGCTCTTCGAGCTTCTCTTTTGCAAAAGGACGAGGTCAGGGTTAAGAACGAGCCAAAGACACGACGACACGCGGCAAAAGCAATGGCATCAAAGACAGAATGCAAACAAAGACGTTGGAACTGCAGACAAACGAACGCAATCGACTGCAAACGACGTCGAAATCCACCAAAAAACTCCAAATCTGCACAAACTCAACCTCTCAATAATGCGAATTCCATTGGGCGACGCGTCATAAAGCGAGTCGCGCGGCAGGAAAGGAACATTCGGAAGGCGAGGAATCAATCCTCACAGATCCTCACAGAACCGCTTTTCTTGATGGAGATGGAGCATAGCTTGACGCTGGCCTGCGGTTGGCTGGTTGGTTGTTTGCTGCGCATCGGCGGGGCATCGCGGGTCTCTGGGTCTCTTGGTCTTCTCACTGGAGAGTCAGAGAGTGTCTTTGACGTCCGACCTCTGCTCTGTAAACTTGCTTTTGCTTGGTTTGTCCGTCGGCTTTCAGGGCATGCAAGAAAAGAATGCAAGAATGCAGCCTTTCCCTCTTACAGCTGCATGCACAGGGGTATTGACGGCCCGCAGGGACGCAAAAGGACAGAAAAGGATGGAGAACAGAGGGCCAGGAAAAAGCAAAAGAAGGCTCTGAAAAAGAACACTGAAAGGGGCGAGGTCGCGTTGACGATAGAACGAGGCTATTGTGATGGAGGGTGGACGTCGTATTGGACAGACAGAGGAGAGAGCAAAAAGAGGAGAAGGGCAAAGGGGGAAAAGGGAAAGTCGACAAGAATCCAGACGAAAAGTGGATTCTACCCCTTGCGCTATCCTGCGAGGTGTGGTCGAAGCTCACCACCAAAATGCACCAAGACGAGCTTGCAAGGGAAGGCACGAGGCACGAGGGATGCAAAAGCGACACAGAAGGGCCAGAGAGACACGGAAGGGCGAAAAGGGACGAAAAAGGACGGCCACAGGCCAGACCACAGCAGACCACCAGCAGATCGTTCCTGACTTGTTCGGTCTTGTCCCTTCTGTTCCTGGATCCTGTTCTGGTTCCTGACGCTCTTGCCCAATCAACAGGCGCTTGCAGCGTGGAGAATGGGCAGGGGCGATCCCTGCGCGGCTAGTGGGGTTCGCTGCTCGGAGTCAATCGCACCAAAGTTTATGAGAGAGCGACTTCTTGCGAAAAGAGTGGGGTGTAATTTCGCGACTTTCTTAATTTGGCAGCGCGCCCTTTCCCGTTTGGACGAGCGAGAGCAACATGGGAAATTGCAAGAGGCAAGAGACAAGAAGCAAGAGACAGACAGACAGATACGACTTCAGGAGAGAAAAGGTGCACGTTGTCTGTGGAAAGTGCGATTATCGCGGCCATTCGAAAAGAAGAAGGAGCAGTCGAGCAGCCTGAAATGGGATCAACATTCGTGCATCGATAGCTCGTCGTCGTCATTTGGAAATCAGACAATCCGATCAGACCAGGACATGGCAATCAGGACAATCAGGTCTTCAGAGACTTTCAACTTTCACAAGACCGTCAACTTATTCTCCAGCACAAGTGCACTGCACAAGTCCCGTGCATGGTCCTTATGCACCGCGCCGTGTGCAACGCTTGCAGTGCAGAATGCATATCCCTTGCTCCTTACTCAGAAAGCTTTGTTGATGAAGAAGAGGAGCAAAGAAAAGCTCTCAAGAAGAAGCGGTCAACATAAGTTCAACGGTGGTGAAGATGGAGAAAAAGGCCGGTGACAAGGACAAGCACAATGCATTCGTCAACGCAACCCTGCAGCTTGGACAAGAACACAGATACAACTCCAGCCTTTTCTCTTCCCCTCTCCATGTCATCCTCTCTTATCGACCTCCTGGATCATCGTGAGAATGGTCAAAAGGCATCCCTCCTGCGCTATTTCTAAAGAGCTTGCAGCAGTCGATGTGGAGGAGACAGGGTCAGCCCGGTCTGGTCCTCCTCGCAAGTCTCCTCCCAAGTCCCTTCTCATCAGATCAGTCCCCCTTTTCCCCTTCTCTCTCCTCCAGCCTCAAGCGATGCACCAGCGACATTCCATCGACACTCCATCGATGCTAGCGATACGACCCTATCCCCTCGCCGTGCATCTTTCCTGTCCTTTTCTGTCCGTTGCTCCCGTTCTGCAGCGTATTACTGTGCATTGCTGTGTATTTTGTGTCCCTGAGTTGACGGTGTTGTCTGGTCGTCAGGGTCTACTCTCTCCACTACGATAGAGACCCTTTCCTGCCTCTCCTGCCTCCTCTTTCCTTTTGCCTCCTACCGAGTTCTCAAGTCAGTGGAGAGTCTCCATACGGAGGCGGTAAAAGACAAGGAAAAGACAGATGCGAGGCGGTCAGAGGTGTGGATAGTGGACTTTGGGTGGACTGAGTGGACTGAGTGGACTGAGTGGACTGAGTGGAAAGAAAGTGGGCTTGACCCCTACTCAGATCCAGCACAGGCCTGTCGTCCAAGAAAAGACTGCCAAAAAGAGTGGCCAGTGAGGCCCTGGCCGACCTGGCCTGGTCTGGCCGTGGCCGTGACCCGTCTGGCCAGCCACTTTTGAATCTTTTCCACCCTCACAAGTCACAGCTGAATTCGCCCCAGCGTAACGCCCTGTGGCTGCCGGCGACTGTGGCCTGTCGTTGCACATTCTGACGTCCTGTCGTCTCCTCGTCCTCTGGCCGTCTAGCCGCCTGCGTCATCCTGACTTTGATCCTTCTTCTGGGCATGAATTTGTCTATCTCACAGGACACGGCGCATCTCGACGCATTTCACATCTCACAAGGAAAGCTCGGCCGGCGTTCCGTAGTGCAGTTTGTGCATTGAACGTCGTACATTATGCTGTGCAAGTCTGTTGTGCAATGAGACAAAAGATATCTTACAAAAAAGCTGTCAGACGTCGTACTCGAAAACAATCGGCCAACCAGATTCAAGAACGCCATTTAGATTTACAGTGCATATCAAAGACATTGAGAGGAGCCTCTGAGCGAAATGGCTAAATTACGCTTATTTCAGAGGGTCCAGAGGCCCCATTTCCTTCTTTGTCCACTGTTGTCACTGTAAGATTAGCATACAAGTCAACATCCAAGTCAGCATCCAGTCGTTCAAATTAACAGTCATGCACGGCGAATCGATCACAGGATCCTGGTCTGGGCGTCAACAAGCGTAGACAAGCGTCGACAAACAACGACAAAGCGTCAAAAATCAATTAAACCGTTCATCTAGTTCATTAGTCCATCTATTTTTATTTTAGATTCTTACTGCAATCTGTGCTGTAATCCGTGCTGCATCGACTTCATTTTATCTTGTTCTTCCTTTCTGATCCGGAGCATTAATTCGCATTATTATTAACCACTTTCGCTATTCCTTCTTTGCCTTCTTCTGACCAAGTTTTTATTACATCTCCTGTCCTCTTTTCAACTACCGCGTCAATAGTGCCGTTCGTCTAATTGAGACATGCTGCACAGACTGTGATTACGGTTGATTCGGCGGTTATTGCAAACACAAAAAGAGGAAAATGGTGGATTGGATGTCTCTGTTGAGCCTCGAATGTGGAATACTCCATACTTTGTACTTGGTCTGTATGCCGTCGACCGACGCGACTTTGCCCATTTATGCGGGTCGATGCATTCCGACGTCAAGTCAAGCTCTAAGGGTCTACTTTTTGCGAAAAAGAAACGTCGTTTGAATACCGTCTGAGTCGTGTAAATGTCATGTCGTGAGAGAGGAGAAAGGAAGAAAGAAACGCGTTCAACCGTGGTCTTCGCTGGCCGGCGTTTGCTTTTATCCTCGAAACACGCCAGCCCGTGTAAGTGGCCGGTTTGTGGGAGTTGGAGACTGCACCACGAACCATGGACGAACATCTTCGCGATGCAATTATCGACTGCGGTTATTGAATAAACCGTCGACAATTCTTGGAAACACCAGTTTGCTGGATTCTAGACTTTTGAAGCATGAACACGCCCGTGCCCTGCTCGACTCGACCAGGGAAATGGAAAGGGAAAACGGTATCAAGGGTCACGGCGATCAGGGAGGAAAACAGGCGAGGCGGTAAATCCTCTAAAGACAGAAAGACAGCCATTACCTGGTTTTCCATCCGATATTCACAATTCTCAAACGCGAAAATGGGGATTACATACCAGTGTTGCTGGACCCTGGTTTTTTTTCTTTTTCTCCTTGTATTTTTACACTGCAAGAACATGCCGGCACATGTCTACGCGAACGGCTTCGGTTTGATCCGCGAAACAGATCCGAGCCGGACCAGGAAAAAGGGTTCTCGACAGACAGAGAAAACAGAAAAAACAGACAAAGAGGGTGTCCTGCCAGAATGCTGGCATGTTGTCGGCGATTTTACACTGGATTTAACACTCGGGAATAAAAGACAAAAGCCAAAAGAACGCAGACTCGCTGCCGGACGCGTGGGAATGAAGCGAGATATGGTGGACATGGCCGGCGAGTGTGGCGAGCGGGTACGGCCCGCAAAAGAATGGTCTCAGATGTCATCACAGCCGGTGTAAAAGTCAACGTCGAGGCTGGTGCGGGACCTTTGTTTGTCCCCTCCATTCCGTGGTCGACGATTTTCCATTGTCTTTGAGTTGACAACATTCCTCCCACGACAAGGCCGTTGTAGTTCTGCAGTGTGGCATGCTTTCAGGGTCCTTATTGTCTTTGTCGTCTGTACGAGTGCCCGTATGGTCTCGTATTCATGACTGGTGGACATTCGGACTGTAATCAAATGATATTCAGAGCTCACATCCGATATCTACGCCATATTGTGAACATCCTCGACCAGCGCGAAGGAAGCAATGCTATCCACACAAACAAAAGTGTCATGGCAGTGTGAGAATGGATGGTCCAAGGCGTGGCTTGCTACGAGATTAATGTGTGGTTATCAAAAACATTATAAAGTAGTGGTGAACATATATCAATGTAAACAAAACATGATTAAAAGAAGAAAAAAAAGATGTATTTTCTCGTACAAATAAATAAATAAATAAATAAATAAAATAACAAACTAAAAGCACTGTCAAAAACAAACAGAAAATAAAAGGTGTAGATCAAGAATAGATAATCCCACAGAAATGCAATAGAGAAAATCCTTATACAAGATGCTGCTCTTCATAACCGTTTATCTATCAGCTGTCGGCCTTCAAATATCGGCATCTCAAGACGTCAGCCATGTCTCACACTCGGACACGATGTTTTTGCAGCAAAGCGACACTGCGCAAATGAAGTTGTTGCACGAGATGCCGACGGCATCTTCCCCGTGTTTCAATCCGGCAAAGTAAATTATTATGGCAGTTGTGTTGAGAGCGACGTGTGTACTGGGGATCATATTGCTGCCGCAAGAGCCTTGCCAGAACGATATTGTGAGAGTAAATAAACCAAGTAAAAGGCACGCTTTATTGTATAAAAAGAAGTACTGGAATCATATTTTTGTGTTTCATCCCGTTTGAAGTTTTACGCCACCCATCGCACTTATTGTCTTGGATGTGATCGGGGAGGTGTGCATGACCTGGAGGGGAATCTCAGTGTGTGTGTCGTGTTTGTGATTTGTGATTCGTGATTCGTGATGCGGCTCTCATGTGACACATTTGGAGAAGCACGTTTTCAACACGAGCAGGCAATGATCATGATGGGATTTTTTAAAGCTTATTTTTGTATTATGAAAAAACCGTGTAATATTCATAGTATTTCATTTACTTTTGAACTATCTTCTAAATATTAAAAAATCGAGAATAATTTTCATCAACTATTTCAATTCCGTGAATTTTCTGCATACAATTTGTAAAGCAATGGCAGTGAATGTATTTGTGAATAAATGCATCGAAACTACACGTTTCTCCAAACTGTCCACGCGACCCATTTCCATTACTTAATTCGCCAGAGACACCAGAGACACAGCCTTGTCGCCTGTCCAATGTCTGTCGCCCGCCTGTTAAAAGCGTCTGCCTGCCAGTCTCTCGATCGAATCACAAGGCGTCTTTGACCTCGCATTCACAGCCATCCCTCGCACCCCTTTTGTAGCCTTGCAGATGCCTTTACGCCTTTGCATCCGCCCGTATTTGTCGCACCTATTTTTAATGCTGTTCACATTGTGCTGTGACTATTGACTTTTGTTCCATTTTGGGGGTTTGGTATCAGCCTACACGTTTGCCTCCCCAAAACCTTGTCGCAGCCGTCCACATGACCACATGACCACATCGAACCCTTGATCCTTTTTGGTCTGTTGATGTTTTTCGTTGTGCGCAGCCACTGCGACGGCCTCACAAGAGCCTTGTATTGTCCTCCTCAAGACCCCTGAAAGCCTTGCGCAGGCCCTACAATAGCCACGAGCTCACAAAATCACAAAAGACATAAATAGGCCAAAGGGGACCGCATACCACGCGGTACAGTCATTTTCTTCTGTGGACGCCTTGTTGACTGGCCTCGCGCCTTTTTGTCTCGCAGACGGTGAACACGATGAGGCAAACTCGAGAAAGTCGGTGTGAGGTCGTATATATACTGAGACGCAGAGTAGATATCATAAGAGTCGTAGACGGAACAGTAAACAAACAATACAAACTTGATCCCAAGAGATATACCCCGAATAAACCTGAGTTTGACCATCTTTAAATCGAAGAAACAAACAAACAAAACAAATCGAAAGGAAAGAAAGAGAAAACACGGCAAATGATAGCAGAATCTATCGAACTCCAACGACGGCCCACCCCCCAGACCGCCATGAACGGCTCGTGCAGCTCTCTGCAGCCGACGCCGCCGTTCACCATCAACATCTTGTGGCCGACCTATTCGGAGGATGGCTCGTCCGCGAGGGGTACTCCGACATCCTCGTCCTCCTCACGACGACCTCCTCCCCTCGAGTCGTATCTGCCCGGCGTCTACCGCGATGAGAGCCTCCCTCAACTGTCCGCCCCGTCCCTGACCGCTTCTTATCTGGTCAACGAGCTCGGCCTCGGCCGCCTCGACGGCTTCAACCACCACTGGTTCTGGCTGCTGGGCCAGCCGGCCCTGCCGCGGCCGCTGCACGACTGTGCCCACCGCGGGCGCACAATCTGTGTCACCGAGCGGATGGACCGCCACCTGGGGTTGGGCCTGGGCAGCGAGGGCGGCCGGGGCGGCGGCGGCGGAAAAAAGGACCTGCTGTACCTCAAACCGCTGCCGCGGTTCTTGTTGGATACGCGGTTCTGGGAGCAGGTGCTGGCGTGCGAGTGCAAGCGGGAGGAGATTATTGTGGTGATGCCGGGCCGCAAGTCGTGGGCGAGCACAATCAAGGGTAGTCGAGGAAGTAAGGGAGACAGCGGCAACAGTGCACAGTCGTCGCCGCGCGGCAGCCTGCGCTTCCAGCCCCAGCCGCAGAAACGGTCGCCGACGCACAAGACCGTGACCTCGTCGGCATCCGCTTCCGGTGCATCGATCACCTCCACCTCCTCGTCCTGCGACAAGCGCCATCTGTGGGACTGCGCGCTCGGCTTCCTGTACTCGTATGCCGCCCTCGTTGCCCACGAAAGCGATTTCCGCATCGCTCAAGAACACGGACTGCTGCCGGACGAGGTCACCTGGTCCAGCTGGAAAGCCCTGACACGGCAGATCATCACATCTCCGGATGTCATCGCCCACCGCTTCCACCAACGCTTCCTGTATGGCGAGATGATGCTGCACCGGCTGCGCGAGATCAGCCAGCTCAAGCGAGGCGGACTGCTTCCCGTGCTGATTGGACGCCTCGACCGGTTTGCCCGCTTCTTCCAGGGCAACGTGCGCTGGCTGGCGTCGCTGATGGCGTACATTGCCATTGTGCTGAGCGCGCTGCAGACGGGGCTGACGACCGACGTGCTGGCGGGCAGCCCGGCCTTCCAGTCCTTCTCGACCGGCTTCACCATGTTCTCGCTCATTGGGCCGCTGGCCATCCTGCTCAGCTTCGGCGGCTACTTTGGCATGTCGCTGGTCTACCACGTCGGCGTGCACCTGGTGACGAGTCACCTGTTTGTCGGCACCGCCCGGCAGGCCATGATTGTCGATGGCGTCAACGCCTTTCAACACCACTGGGGCGACTCGAAGAGTGAGGTGTGAGTGGCTCCCCGACTACAGACTCCCATAGGCCATCAGCGGCCCATTGAAGCCCATCAGCGCCGCCGTCTCGTCTGGCGTGGTGAAGCTGTCGGCGGCCCAGAGAAGGTACCGGCGTCCGGCCACAACAACCTGCTCGACATCGTTGGTGGCATCGACTACCTGAGACAGCATATCGCCGCCAGACCGCAACCCACGGAAGCAGGCGAACAGGACCGCCACGCCCAGAAACTCTTTGAAATGCGCCACAGACCGGTACGAGCGGTCGCGCATGACCTGGTAGCTGTAGCGGATGGCAGTCACGGCAGCGTCCTCATCCTGTGGACAACCGAGGATGGCTTGGCCCTGGCAGTGGACAGCCCGCAGCGCCAGGACCATGTACTGCAGCGCAGCGCCAAAGTCGTCGTGGCACAGGTCGAGAAGCCAGCCGGTATTGTGCACCATCGGCGTGGATGTTGCCGGTGCAGAGGGTATTGGCAGCCCAGTAGCAATAGTAGGCACGTCGCTTCCGCATCCAAACATGGTTGGCGAAGATCTGCCAGAAAGTGACAGTGGCAGCGGCTGCATCTGCTGGTGTTGCTGCTGGAGGATCATCTCGGCCGCCGTGGACTTGATGACTCCCAAAATGGGACCGCCACCGCTGACGGGAAGTTGCAGCATGGACGAGAAGGGCGAATCGACACTGGCAGCCGTTGCCGTCGCCGAACCGGTGGTCGTCATGTTTGTGCATGTGCTGGGGCAGCGGTCGGCCGGCTCCATCACAGCAGCGGCCCAAGTTTTGTGAGTATTGAGAAGAGCAAGAGAGCTCCTGACGACGGCAGCCTGCGACATGGCGTACAGGGAGGATGTCTCTGGAGATGATCTTCCATGACCTTCTTTGGGAGTTGGGGAGAGCGAGGCACAAAACGAGTCATGGTGAAGGGCAAGCAGGGCACGATGGACCAGTGCCTCAAGGCATTGGTACTGGACACTTGCCCGTTGCACTTGGTTGACGGTAGCTGTTGGGTCAAACATGCCTGCGCCTAGATGTTGCGCAAACCCTTGCTGTTGCCATCCAACTTTTCTGTCTGTCTCCATCCCACCGTTGGACGGGTGTTGACCAGGCAGAAGTGCCGATTTGATCTGCCCAAGAAGCTTGCGAGCGCGTGTGTCCCACACTTTGACTTGCGATGGTCTGGGGCGGGGATTCGCAGGCGAGTTAGCGGCATTCACCATATCGACGAGTGTTGGCAAAAGAGATGCCACCTTGTTCTGGTACAGCCCATCGACGTCGCCACAGAGGTCGTGCAGGCCACCACTTGCCGTTGTGTGTGTAGCTTTAAATCCATAGTCATTTAATGGAAAACCTCCTATATGGAATCCTGTGGCCCCGTTCATGCCATTGTGAGCGCTCTTCGGTGCATCGTAGACAGTATTACTGCCACCAGTGAAGCCTGTTGACGGAAATGGCTGTGGCGGCTCCACGTCATGACCGCCTGGCTTCTGTATTGTGGCCGTGCCAGCGCGTAGAGCTGTTGTGATGTCGAGCAGCTGGATCGTCACCCAGATGCGACGTCTCATTTCAGCTTCGACAGAGTTCAAGGCCTTCTTTCCTGTACTTTGCACGTCGTGGGGAGCTTCCGAAGTCTTGATCGACCGATGCAGCTGCAGACATGTTGCCGTGCTCATGGTAAAGGCCATAAGAGACATGAGAGAAGTGTACCCGTTGGAGTGGAAGGTATCACTACTGGAATCTCCGGGAGCACTGTTGCATCCACTGCTCCCATTGTTGTCGCTGCAGCTGCCACCGCTGGCAGGTGCCTCGATCAGCTTGGCGAGCACCATCATGCAGAGTGTACGCACAGTACAGAGAGTCGGCGCCACCATGTAGGACGAGCGTCCAAATGAGGCCTGGGCGGCGTTGAGAAAGATGCTTGCCCACTCGGCTGCCGATTGCCCTGAGCCACTGAACAGGAAATCCGACGACGACTCGGCGCCGAGCGCGAGGATCATGCAGAGCTGGGCGAGCCACTCGTCGGAAATGCCCGAGGGTGCATCGTAGAACTGCTGGACTTGAAACCGCAGCTGGCCTGGATGGAAGAGGCAGTGTGTGGCGCCAAACGTGTCGAGATAGTTGCCGACGAGGGTGTCGACAATGTGATTGGGCGGCAGCGAACTGAGGATCTGGCTCTTGGAGGCCGGATTTGTGTTGCTGAACGGAAAGTTGATATTGTCGTCGAGACTCGGGAACAGGCACTGGAGGCTCTTGACCTGGCGGTACCGTTGCTGCCACTGCAGGTCTGTTCCGAAAAAATATGGTCTGGCCTCGGGAAACTAAATGTGTTAATCGAGAGCCTGCACACTACCAAATACAAAATACCACAGTGCTTGAATACTCACCTCGCTTGCAATCCGGGTCCAATGTGATGCTCCATTCAGGGGTCTGGTACTTTTACTGTCGTCATCATCAAAATCTGGAAGCTCGCACTCGTCGTCATCCGATTCTGGGCAGAGCGTAACTTGAGATGACGGCGGGTCACTTGAAGTTGTCGTGGCCTGCCTTGGCTTTGGTGCTGGTTTTTGGGCTGACTTTGTTGGGGGTGCTGGTGAAGGCGAGCGGGACGGAGAAGTCGATGGACAGGGCGAGAGAGACGATGAGTGAGATGATAGCGACGACAATGATGGAGCCAGACTGGACTCTCTTTTCACTTTCGGATTTGATGATTTCGTCGATTTTGCCTCGTCTTTGACGGATTTGCTGCCACGGCCAGCGGTCTTTCGGTCACGGCCCTTTTTGGACCGTCCGGCAGCGGGTGCTGGCGGTGGCATATACGAGCATTCGTCTGCAATTTCGGCGGCCACACACCGCGAGCACGGGAGAAGCTTGTCGCATTTTAGCTTGCGGCGATGGCAAGGGATGCAGACAAAGACGCGGCGGTTGCGTTTCTGGGCTTTGACGACATGTCCGGGAGCTGGATTGTACGGGTCGGCGATGGAAAAGGTGGAGAAGAAGCCGGCGGGGATATCAGAAGAGTCGACCGAGGCCATTGTATGTTTGTTGCTTTGTTTCCTCAAGAGGACCTGGAGTGGGTCGATGGGTGAATCAGGCTGAGGGATGCAAGTCTGTACACTTAGACCAGTCTGTATTGCTTTGTGTATTGATTTTGACGGAGTGGATGCAACGGCGAGAACGAGAGACAAGAATGAGCGTGATCGTGTTCAAGATGGATGTAAAAAAAGGAAGAAGGTGAAATGACTGTATAAAGAGACAAAAAGGAGGAGAACGAAAGGAAGGAGTGGACGATCAGAAAGGAGAAGAACAGAACAACTTAGAACACCAACAACAAACGTGCATGAAACGAACGCGGCCCCCGAGTGGGAAATGAAATAAAATATATAGGGGATCTTCTTCTGGAAGGACAGAAGAATGCGCGTTTGTGCGGCGAGGTTATGACTGTTATATATGTGCACGACAGGTTTTTTTGATTGAGGCTCTCTTGGCTTGCAATGTGCAGACGTCTTGGGGCAAAAGGGTGTAGGGCGGAACTGGGGACTGGGGATAGTAAAAGATCGGAGTAGACTGGGCAGGAAGGACAGAAAGGGCGGAAAATACGGAAAAGACGGACGACCTGTCATTCGTTGTGCGAGGGTTGTGCAAACAAGGTGAGCAAGAGAAAGAGTGTGTGGGTGAGGACAGCGACGAGGCACGACACGAAGGCTTGATTGATGTGCTCTTGTTTGCGAGCAAGATGGTGTTGACAGACAGGCAAGGGGTGTGAAGGGGCAGCTGGACAGGGACAGTGTAGATTTTTCCGTGGAAACGAGAAACGACTTGGCAGAGAGTGCATCCCGGCAAGCAGTGGACAGTTGAAGTGAATAAAATGAACAAAAGGGACAAAGGGGACAAAAAGCGACGAACAGGGCAAGACAACGAACGATCTTCTTTTCTTCCCCGTCAAAGGCTTCTCGTATCGATGCCGACTGTTTCTTTCTCTTTCATCCAAAGCCTGTAACAAGGCCACGGCATATTCCGTAAATACCCTCCCGTGTGTGCATGTTGGAGAGAGAGAGGCTGCGATGAGGAGACAAAGAGACGGAGACAAATAACATAAATCATGGGATATGGAAGGCGGAAGAGTACATCGTGCATGTACGAAGTACCATCTTCTGCTCTGATATTGGGGTCGTTTTGGGGACCATTGGGGTCTCTTGGGTCTCTTTGGGTCTCTTTGGGTCGCGAGGACGGCCGCCTTGCTGGGATCCGGCACATATCCAGGCCGCTCGAGCCCAAGCCGCGTCAAGCCGTAGGGCAAAAACGGGCCATAAAAGAGAATAAAAAGACAAAGGACAGAAATGGACAAAAAAGGACAGAAAGAACAGGGCACGACTTACTCCGTACGCCGTGGCGTGTAAAGGGTGTTGAGAGTGTTTGCTGGAAGGGGGTGACGCTCATGCATCTCGAATCCTTCGAGACGGCAGCTCGGAGGAGCGTACATGTCTAGACGTGCACGTGCATGCAGATATGCAGACATGTAGACAGTGCAGGCCTGCAGATGTGCAGCCTCTTTGGGTTGTTGGTGGATTTGTCGGGCCCGTGGGCAACGGTTCCGGGAGGATAAGAAATAAGGATAAATGGGAATAGACAATGTTGAGCCGGCTGCACCAACGCCAGCACTAACACGAGTGGTACTCATACATAGTAAGAGTACTCCGTATCTTACATACACGTATTGTTGGATCCTTGTCGATGAGAAACAAATTAGTCAAATGCCCAGCCAGAGCCCAGAGCCCAAAGCCCAAAGCCAAGAATCCCAGTTGGCGAGAAACTCCATACGTACCAAACTTTGCAGCTTGCATATCACCCATTGTTTTGCGCTTCGCCTCGTTTTTCATTGTGCCCGGATTCTGGGTGCTCGACGTTTGTAATTTGAAATACTTTTTTGTCCTCAATACTCTTCACTCACCCTGTCCTGCAGGCCACAGGTGGGAAGGCTGTAATCGAGCCAATCGCATTTGGGAGGGGTATGGACAAGAAAGACAACAGCGCGGCTAGCATGAGCAGGAGTGACAGCTTGGCT
This sequence comes from Sporothrix humicola, assembly GCA_021396245.1. Classification (NCBI taxonomy): domain Eukaryota; kingdom Fungi; phylum Ascomycota; class Sordariomycetes; order Ophiostomatales; family Ophiostomataceae; genus Sporothrix; species Sporothrix humicola. The sequence goes on from WNYE01000026.1 coordinate 357,766, forward strand.
GGGTTTCTGGGACTCGCCAAGGTCCAGACCTTGGCTTGTGGCGTTTCTTCTTCTATTTTCATCTTTCTGCATCTCGCTTCTTCGTCTCGCTTGACTTTGTCGGGCAACGACGGTCTATCGTCAGACCGAGAGAGGCACATGCCGAAGGTGTGCAAGACCAGAAGGACTCTTGGAGTATTGAGTAAACGAGTTTCTGGTAAAGGATGGTAAAGGCCCTAGAAAAAGTGACGAGCAATCAGAGTCGAGAGGTTATGCACACAGAAGACTCCAAAAACAGGAAAAGGAGAGCAAGTCCCGCGGAAGAGGGTGTCGTCAAGCGCGTCCTGGTTGGGCTGGCTGGGAGAGTTGGGCTGCAGGGGCTTCACGTGGTCCGGGGTGTTTGAGCGTCCAAGACTGGCCAAGGAGGAGGAGCAAAGACGAAAGGAGGGTCAAGGCAAGCAGGGGATGGGCTCACCGGTTGAAATTTGGAAGAGGTCAGACCAACGGAGAAACAGGAATCAATGCGGGCGAGCAGATGATGCAGGAGGACAGGTAAGCAGACGAATAAAAGACAAGGAGAGAAAAGACCATGGACCAACAAACCGGGACATTAGAGACATTGAGGACAATCGTCCAAACGAGAAGAGACATCATAGGGCACGACCTCCCCACCATTCCCGTATTTGTCGAAAGTCCGATAGCCCTGTCGAAACGGGTTTGAAGGTCTGGGTCTGGGCGTTGTCAACGGTCGGTGTGGATGTGTGGATGGTGGAGAGAAAGGAAGAGTTGTTACGGAGAGAGAGTAAACAGAGGAAGATCAGCGTGGGAAGGGGAAAAAAAAGGAGCTGCACATGCATACGCATCACATGCACTAAACTTATTCTAGGATGGTAGGAGCTTACGATGCGAGGAGGAAGAGGAAAGTGCGATAGACAAGTGCGATGGGAAGAGGCAAGAAGGTAAGAAGGAACCGCAGTGAACAAAAGCGGTGAGCTTAACAGGAAGCACAACAGGGCGTGGCAGGTGCGACCCAAGGACGACCTACAGACGACCCAAGAAACAAAAGCACAAAACCCAAAACGTACAAAATCCACGATGCACGAATAGGGAAGGGACGGACGACGTGAGGGGGAAGTCTGGGCAAGGTGGTACTGCGGCGGCAGAAGGAGCGACGCACTGCACCTGCCTTGCAGATGCAATTGCAGCTACTCCATACTTTGTGCAGAGATACTGCAGGCAGCACCGTTGTGGCGGAGGACCTGCCCCGAGCGTTTGGTACTCCAAGAGGCTTCGTGAAAATACAAAGTATTGAATAACCATGTGCTAGTTTTTACGCTCAAAAACGTCGACGTGACGTCTGAACTGTGGCGGACTGTGCTTCTTGTACGCCTGTGGCTTGTACTTGTGTACTTGTGAAAACTTCCCGATTAGGCAACTTGCAAAAAAAAGTGGATTCTTTCCCGTGTCGCTAGCAATTGTGCTTTCTTTTTGCGACAAGGAAGGAGACGAGACGACGCGACAAAAGAAACGAAAAGCTTCAATTCTTCAAAGGTGGAAAATCACAGCGATGACTACAAAATGACGAATTTAAGCTTACATGTACGAGCCCGGCGCATGTCGCATTCTACATTCGCATTTCGCATTTTTAGGTCTCGCGTATATTTTGTCTACTTGTTTTCCCATTTCCTCCCTCTTCTCCAGCCAAGGACAGGGGTAGTTGGGGAGAGAAAGGACAGTCGAGGATAAAATGAAGAGAGAAAAGACAAGACCAAAAAAAGACGGAGAAAGGACAGTCCTGCTTCTTCTCGGCGCATTATGATTTGCTGCTGGAATAGAGTCTCTTTCTTAATGTGCCATGTCGGCCCTCTCGGCCGCGGGTGCGAGCACAAGTTCCATGCATATTTCCAGACAGGCAGCGCATTTCTGAGAAAATCCAAGCCGGTTTTGGAAGAACAGGGGTCGGGGGGAAAGAGAGGGGAAGAAGACGACTGTGGACGAGAGTGAGAGTGCGAGGACGATACTCCGTACTTAAAGATGGACAGTACTATTGCTGCTGAAAAGTCGGTCTAGGCTTCTTTTGGAGATTTTTGGCAAGGAGAGGAGGGTAGAAAGGCTGTGATGGAGGGCGGCAAGAAGGTGAATGAAGATCATGGTGATTGAGGAGGCCTGTGTGAAGTGCTGAATATTGGGAGTGGCGTTTGTAGGGTCGCATTGCACGCACATAGCTAAGTCGTGATGTCCAAAAACTACACCAAGAGTGGAAAGGTAGGATAGTTGTGTCCTCTACAGAGTTAGCCCACCGCCAAGTCTGGACCTCTGGGTCCTGTCACAAAATGTAGGTGTGCAAGTTTGGATATCAGAAAATGAAAATAGAAACAGCAATCAAAGTAAAGCGCGAATGAAGAAACAGACGAAGATAAGACGATTCTGGCTAGCTAAAAAGACGAGAAAGTAAAAACAGAAACAGAAACAGACAAGATCACCATTCGGGAAGCAGCCCGTTGGCTGTTGACTACGATCATGCACCTGTTTGTCCCGACTTTTTTCTTTTTTTTTTTTTCTCTAATAATCAGCTCCCCTTGCGAAAAGGGCCGAAGCCGAACGGCGACCGCATTTTGCATTCCGCATTTCACAGGCCGGGTGACAGAGTCGAGCCAAGTCCGGTTCAGAGAGGATGAAGGATTGATCAGAAAAGCACACAAAGCCAGGCTTCGTAGATAGGGCCGAGAGGGCCACATTGATAAGACATGGTGGACAGGACTTGCAACGACCACTGAGCAGCCTCGCCTTGTGTCCGAGCGTATCACATCGTGCACTTGTTGTCACTCGTTCTAATCTCATCTTTTTTTACTTTCGTTTGCTGTCTTTTCTCACCTCCCGCCTCTGGAACGAGTGCCTCGCCGAGTGGCGGCTGTTTTGTTTTCTTATGTTGTCTATTGTCTATTGTAGTTTACCGCTTGCCGCCGTCAGCAGAGTCACAAGTGGTCTTGGTCTTCTCGTCATCTGTGTTGCTGCTCACCCTACTCGTCCTGACGTCTTGACTCACCGCTTCGGCGGTTCATCTACCAGGACACACGGTCGGTACAGACGGGAGAGGGAGATAGAGCGGCACATTGACGGGAATAACAGTTTGCCAACGTCAACGGTCACAGCGATCCCGACCACAACGGTCGAGAAGGTGTCCTCCCTTTGAGATCGGCCGTCTACGACACGGGTCAACGGAGGATATCGCCTGTGGGAGAAGTGCAGAAAGGCAGAAAAGGGTGCACAAAGGGTGGTGCTGTAGGGCAGAAAAGGTGTCGGAGACTTTTGCCGAATGGCAAAAGGGGGTGGAAGGCGGAAGGCGAAAGGCGAAAGGGTTCGTGATGGAATCTTGCAATGGCGATCATGAATAACTGAATTGTCAAGGCCGGCAGGTATCGCCAAATAGACGCCCGAGTGGAGTACCAGAGAATGCCAGAAAAGCACAAAACAAAAGACAACCAAGAAAATGACAGAAGACATTGTTGATAATGGACAACAACAGCTGGCACTTCACCTCCGTGTGGCGTCAAATCCTGGCTGTTTTGCGATTTGTCAGAAATCCTCAATCCTGTCAGGAAACCTGGGAAGATGTCTGTTGGCATCATGTTCTTCTTTCCTTTGAGTTCATGTTCTGGCCTCCTCCTCCCGAATCCTTTCAATCTCACTCAAACAACATATTTGCATTGACCTCGTTTTCCTTTTCCTGTCTCTTGCCTCTTGCTGCCTATCCTATTGCCCTCTCCTTCACTGCCTCGGCCAATCTCTCCACGGCACTCGTCCCCTGCAGCGGATGGAACGATTTGCTTTCTAGAAACCGATCCTTTGTTGTGCGTGTTGTCTCGAGACTGTCATTCTTCTGACTTGTTATTCTCTGTTCTTTGCTTCTATTGACAAATACGAGGGACGACTGTGTTAACAGTTTAACAGTGAAGCATTGACATCCCGACTCGGTATGGCCAGCCGACGACATCAGCATATGAGCACAAGTTCCCATGCTTGCCTGCCGTCTGTGATGCGCCGTCCCTACTCTCAAGTTTATGCCAGGTCGATATTGTCGACAGTCTCGAACAATGCCTCTACTTTTGTCTCAAAGTCTGCCCAAATGGTGAACTCGTATGTAATATAAATATGTCTTGTCGAGTCGACGGCAAGGCACAAAGCCTTGTGCATACACATTCAGAGATGGAGATGCAAAGATGCAAATAAATAAAGATACTAAAATAATGCACACACATGCGTGGACAACACGCGTCCTTGCCGTGCCGCCGGTGTGCATCCTCTTCCGCGTGTCCGCTTTTCGTTCTCCAAGTTTTCTTGTCTCTTCATCTTTGTCTCTTTATCTTTATCATTGTCTTTGTGTATTTGATTTACAGGGTCTTTTTCATTTCTTTTAATTACGACAACGACCGAATCCTACGGAGCATGCAAGGCCCGTTGTTTGTTGTTCGGCAGGCAGCTTTTTAATGAGATGAGAAAGTATTTTGAATCATATTTGGTTTTTGAATTTGAATTTGAAAAGAAAAGGAAACATGCAAAGTACAGCCAATACTGTAAACTTGTAACTGTAAAGTAACCGTGTTGTAGCCCCAACGCCGGTGTGAACGAAGCCTCCAATCAGGCCTGTCTATATGTAATCACGAGAAACCCAAAGAAACATAACGAAACAAAAACAAAAGACAAAAGAAAACCGTGTAGTAGAACGCCAATTCAAGTTCCCAAAACCGAGAGGCCGTGACACACTTTGTGTGGTTAAAAGTCATAATAAGAGGCCGTAATAAATCATAAAAAAAGAGAAAAGTGGATATCAACGAGTGTGAGAAGGGAGAGAGACAAAAGAAAGGAAAGAGACATCAGATGGTCGACTCCATCCCGAGTGGTGCATACCCCGGCGTTGTCACGGAAAGCGGAGACCACACCGGTAGGTCTTCGAGGCGGGGTTCCGAGGACGTGGACGACAGCGAGGTTAGAGAGGCAGAGGGTGAGTGATGGTTCTTGCGCGCGATGGGCATGGCCAGCGGGGGCGGCAGGGCCAGCGACGTGCAAAAGTCGAGGGTGCCGCGCCGGCGCGCTCTCTCGTGCGGACACCGTCCTTCGCCGGCCGACTTTCTGTGAGAATGAAAAGAGCACTGCCGGAAGCCAAAGTGGCGGTCCTCGCGGCGCAGCTGGTTGCTGGGCAGGCGCAGCTGCGGGTTCTTGATGCGGGCGTCGGCGCGGCTGGCGGCCATTTTGGCGGTGTGCGCCGAGTATTCTTCGAGCAGCGGCGAGAGCTGGGTGAGCGCACGCATGTCGGCGAGGTCGTCGTCGGTGCCGCGGGAGTTGCCCAGGGTCCAGCCGGTGAGGGCGACGGCCCATTTGCGCAGACGGCAGGCGGCGACGGGGTCGGCGTCGATGTAGAGGTAGCGCAACAAAGCCGGGGTGGCCGGCCAGTCGAACCGGAGGTACAAATCCTGCAAAGAGTCCATGACGGCGTCTTGGAGGATGGGAATGTCGACAATGGCGGCAAAGAGGTGGAGGCGGACGAGGTGCCAGTGGAGCTCGCTCAGGTTGGCGGAAGCAGAAGGGCGATCGAGGTTATCATGATCATCCTCGTGGTTGTTTGGGTGCTCCGGATACAGAGTGATCACTTCCTCCGGGGTGGCCTCTCGCGCGAGAATGGTGACGGCGTCTTCGACGACGGCCCGGAAGGCATACCGGCGGTACAGCCAGAGAACGAAAAGCTCGAAAACGTCGGCCGACTCGCCGGAGAGCCAGATGAGGGTAGACTTTGAGGAGGATGTCGATGTTGGTGAAGGAGACGATGGCGGCGATGGAGTCGAGTCGGGAGAGGAGGGCGTCAACTTTTCCGGCACCGCATCGATGCTGTCGCGGAAAAAGGGACTGCTGGCACACAGCATGGCCCGGTGCACGACAAACTCGCGGTGGTCGGGGCCGACGAGGACGCGGAGGAGGGGGCTGTGTTGTTAGGTGACTTATTCAAATAGGTTGCGCGTGACTGAATACTTACGAATCCATTGTGAAGACAGTAATGACAGACAAATCGAACCACGTGGGACGACGGTGACGACAGAAAGGACGACAAGAAGATGATGGGACGATGATGCAGTCTGGACAGACGATGGGCAGACGAGATCAAGATACAAAATACAAAATACAAGATACAAGACAAAAGCAGAAAAAAAAGAGGAGACTGACACTCTTATGTCGACGACATTTTAAGAAAGCCAACACAAGAAGGGCACATATTGTGTGCTCCGTACTCCTGGCTCCTGTCACGGAACGATGTGAGCCAGGGTGGAGAAGGGAGAAGGGAGAGCATGGGCATGGATCGTGCACGGAGGCATGCCGGGGTGTTGGAGGAGACTCTTACTGGGAAGAGGGGGAGCCTTGACCTGGACTTGACTGGACCTCATCCCCTCAGCCCTTGTCTTTTTTGTCTTTCCCTGTCCTTCTCGCCCACTTTGCATCACCAACGCTTCATGCTTCACAGCTGGTGGTGTTGACGGGTTGCAGAGGAGGTCTTTCGAGGCAAACGAGGACAGGGAAGTGGGAGTAATCAGGAGGCAGAAGATGGTGATAGCAAGACGGATAGAATATTCTGTGACCCTTCTTCTGTCTTTGATTTCGAAACTATCTTCTGTCACTCTTTTGATTTCTTTGATTTATTTCCGTTACTTCTCACTTACACTAGTTATCTCAAGTCTCCAGCCATTCGCATCCATCGCTACTCATGCAGCTTCGTCTCTTCTGATCATCGTCCCAATTCACGATTTACTGTACATTTTACGGGATCTCCCTCGACCTCGAAACACTGATCTGAGCCCGCATGCTACCTCGCGAGAGCTGTGCAGTGCTCTGTGCTGCTGTTGCTATCATTTTAAGCTCTGAGCTTGCCTGTCTGCTTGCATTATTGACCACCATCTCTGTTATTGTCCACTCTCGTCTCGTCTCGCCAGCTTCCGTCTCCTTAATTATTGATGTGCTACCTTGTAGGCCAGGCCAGGCCAGGCTGTGTTTTGTTCTGTTTTGTGCTCTGTTTACCGTTTCGTTTCCGTCTCTTCTCACTTTCTCTCTCTCTCTCTCTCTTTTTCTCTTCCTCCCCTTTTTACCCTTTCTGAGGTACCATTCTTCACCTTTTCTCTGTTTCACGAGGTTTCGTGGCGAGCGGAGCCTGCTTTCCTCTTCTAGTAACAAGTGGCACCCGCGGCCGACCCCTGTCCGCCGTTCTGGAGGTCAGAGCCACGAGGGAGTGGGGTTCCCACTGAGGGCACTCTCTCTGCAGCATCGTCAACTTCAATTTCAATTCTGTCTGTGCGAAGAGGGGAAGCCAGCAAGAACCACAAGATGAATGAAAATCAATTAATGCAAGTTTGATGAGGTCGTCGTGATGATGTTCTTCTACTTCTTTTCTCCCTCTTCATTTTCAACTTATTGTTGAAGAGTTTGTCTTCAACCACCTTCTGACTCTCGACTCTTGTCCCCTTGTCGGGAAGGAGCAAAAGACGAAAAAGCCCCGTATCGCCCACCTGACAGGGCTCCCAAACGTTGGACCGTTGCTCTCCGTGTAAGCGGATGGAACCAAGGACAGGCATTTTCACAACCACTTCCACAATCTGTCAACGATCCTCCAACTCTTAAACTTTTAAAATCCCCCAGCATGACCCCCAAATCCACCATTGTTAGTAAAAAGTAGAGTTTCTTGGCTGCCCGTCTGAAACATTGGCCGGGTCTGGCTCTCTTCTCTCTTCCCACCAACGCCAACAGCTCCGAGCTTCAGGTCCCAGCTTCTGTCCCAGCTCTGTGCATCGTAAAGTACCGGCCTGTCCCAGCTTCCAAGCTAAACTATGTAAAGTAGGACTAAAAGCATCGTCATGATCCTCCGTACTAAAGTTGACAGACACATCTTGGCTGTCAGATCGTGCTTCTCCTTCGTGATCCTCTTCCTATTCTTTTTATATCTCGTCGTCGTATCTTGCACCATCTCCATCGTACAACTCCTGTGATAGTGACCCTCTGATACTCTGTCTTTAAATCGTCTCTTTACAACTCTCCTGCTCTCAAGCCTTCTTCTGTCACAAAGTTTAAAATTGCAAATGTCGACACAAGAGCTTGCATGACATGCAGAAGCACGCACTGCACACTAATTTACCTTTTGAGTACAACACAAATGTGCGCTCGAGCATCGTCGGCGCACGCACGCCCGTTTTACACTTTAACTCTTTAACTCTTTAGCTCTTTCCACTCCCATGTTATTACTCGACCAGTCTTATCTCCAGATGTTGGGGATCTTGGAACACAGTCCTCTTAAAATCTTAAGCTGTTGGGCCCCTTAAACTCTAAACTTTAATGAGGACAAGCACGAACAAGCAATGTAGTCAATGCCATCAATGCCGTCAGTTGACTCGACTTTCCTTTTCATCCCCCTCACTCTTTTTGAGTCTCCTCCCGTCCCTCTCAAACAGCGGAGAGTGCCACCCGTTGTTGAAAAGAAGTCGAGGAGATGAAGCTCCGTTGTCGGCTCTGACACAAGAAGCTTTCTTCATCACCACCTTTTCTTTCTTTTTTTCTTTCCTTTTTTCTTTTCTTATTTTTTCTCTTATCTCTCTTTGAGATCCCTCGTTCTGACCCCTCATTGTGAGATCTCCCGGTGGCTCAGCCCGTCCTATCTTTTGTCGTGTGGTGGGGGGACTTGTTTCCGTCTGTTTCAAGATTTGCGTTTCACCTCAACTGCAAGAAAGGACAGAAAGGAACGAAACGAACAACACGACAAACACAGAAACACAGAAACACAGAAACACAGAAACACAGAAACACAGAAACACAGAAACACAGAAACACAGAAACACAAACACAAGAAACGGTAAAAAGAAGAAGCAAAGAAACTGTTTCAAAATAACGGCTTGGGATGGCTGCAGCTCTGTAACTCAACTCTGTGATATCACAATGGCGAAATAAAACGAAATAGAAAACAGTGTATCACAGAATGTTGTGTGATGATTTTTACGGCAGTTCGATTGACTTACAAATGCAGTCAATTCGACTTCATCACAAATTAAAATCGTTCCTGATCCATTCTTGTAGGACAGAACGACACGCCGAATTAATTGCGGCACGGAAAGACACAATTAAAATCAGGAGATTGACCTGCAGACATTGAAAGAGAACGTGTAAAAGATCCTGTAAAAAAGAAATTTCCTCTTCTGGCTGACAAAAGCACTTGATGATTAATGCACTAAAGGTGTTGAGAAAAGAAAAAAAAAAAAAAAGTGGACCTACCTGTAGTCTAAAACTTGTACCTGTAAGGCTGAGGAGGCGAGCAAAAACCAGGGCAACTCGGGCAGCGAGAATACATAGGAAGAAAATTCTTTGCAAAAATGGATCAATCAAAAAGATAAAAATAAAAGATTGATTGTTTTTTCAAAAAATCAAAGAGAACTACAGTCTCACATGGATGGAATCAATCATTGACAGATGTATTGTGGCATATGTAATCCACTATCAAAACCACTTTACAAGCAAATCTGATTGCCAAGTTCATGATGGCTTAACGAGTGATAAGTGCAAAACGACACCCGGTTGGGCAGCTCCGACAAGAATAGCAAAGGTCAAAAGAGGGGAAGACAAGACCATTCCGAGGTACGACTACGATACGAAAGTGAAGGATTGCATCTGCCACTCCGACGGACCGTCAATCGGCACAACTCGCGGAGGTCGACATGCAGTCGACGTCTGGCAGCTGTACGACATACGAAGCACACTCAGCACAGTAATACGACAACGTCCCCTTGGTCCCTGAGTGTTGACCGCATTTCGCGTTTGTCAGCAGTTGCGGCTGAAGAGCGGTGCCCAGGTGGCGCCAAGCGGGGCTCTTCCCCGTTTGGGTGTTCTAGTATTTCGTCATTTCGCTCGTCGCTGTTGTACCTTCTCCAATTGACTATGATCGCTCCTGCCTCGTTCCTGAATGTGGTGTAGAGATTTTATCGCTCCGAGCCGAGTCAGATCTGGTCTCACTGGCCGTGGACACTACCAAAAAAGTACCAACAGAACCAACCGCCAGCCGTCAACCCAACGGACGAGTGCGAGACGGCAAGGGACGCCGTCGCTGTCGACCATCTGATGGCCAGTATTAATTGCACCCTTTAGGAGTAGAAGGAAAAGCAAAAGCCAAAAGGAGAAAAGACAGTCTAGGAAGGCACGATGATTTAGTTAGGCCATTGCGATTGTGCCGCATTGTAGACACCGAGGTGTTATGGAACTCTGAAAAACGGACTTGGGGACTGCACGAATTACGCATGGACCCTCACCACTCTGACATCTCACTTTTCAAGTCGAACTTCTCACTTCCGCGCTTCTCTCAATCTTGATGATCCTGTAGGAATTGCTTGCCGTGTCGATGTGCAGGGTCGTTCTTTCCATTTGTGTTTGTGTACTTGCGTCTTTGCGTGTTTGTGCTCCCCGAATGATCTCCGTCGTTCTTTCCTGTTCACTGTGTTCGTGCATACTCGCACCTTCCACCTTGTCGCAACATTGACCCGTCATTAGAAAGCAAGCGCGGGAATATGTTTGGCCCCCGCCCAAGTTTGGTGAAAAGCTAAAAAAAAGTCAAAAAAGTCAAAAAACTTCCTGGATGGTCCACTAAATCTCCAAAAATGAGGAGACAGAAGGGACAAAAAAAGTAGACACACACGGTGACGGCAGACCTGTCTGAGGAATTGACTCGCCTTTCGGGTGGCGCCCGTGTTCGCGCTCGCTTTTGCGCTTGCTCTGTAATGGTCGGGGGTGCTTCCGTGACAGCGCCTGCCTTCTTTGTGCATCCCCTTCCTTTTACGGCATCTCGGCAGCCGCTATTCGATTTAGGCCGAGCTTTGAGCTTGCGTGCTAATCAGAATCCACCTCGTCCCCCTCTGTAGCTCCTTCCTTCAAGATGCTGGTCCTGGCCCGCCCCCGCGTATCGACGGCCATCGCGCCTGCCGGGCAAATGCAATCGCCATTTCCTTTTTTTTTCTTCTTCTGCCGGCGGACCACTTTTTTGCGGGTGGTCCTTCCTTGTTGGTATTTGTATTTGTTAGCTGTAGATCCTCTTGATCTTCCGTAGCCTTCGCTTGTTTTCTTTTCTTTCTTTTTGTCCTCTTCTTTTGTTCTCCATTCATTCGTATAAAAGGGAGCCCCGTCCTCGACCAACCTCCTCAGTAGATTCCGATCGCATCTCATCTTCAGCTCCAATTCACTCACCTAACCTCGCCTCCTCATCCTGGCTCTTAACCTACTTCGTCGAGCCTCGAGTCGACAGTCTTTCTCTTCTCGCATTTTCACCAGAATACTCTCCCACAACATCTCATCTTCCACCTCCCACACGCCCACCATGTCGCGTCCTACCGGCACCACCCTCCGCGGCTCCAAGACGGCCAGCCTGCCCGCCCCCGGCGTCCCCTTTTACACGCCCGCCCAGACGCCCCCGCCCGGCACCGCCGTCAAGGACACCACCCACGACGGCAAGCCGCTCCCCACGCTCTTCACGCCCCACAAGATCCGCGGCGTCGAGTTTGCCAACCGCTTTGTCGTTTCGCCCATGTGCATGTACTCGGCGGATGATGGCCATCTCACAGACTTCCACCTCGTGCACCTGGGCCAGTTTGCGCTGCACGGCGCCGCGCTCACGATTGTCGAGGCCACGTCGGTGACGCCCAACGGCCGCATCTCGCCCGAGGACGCGGGGCTGTGGCAGGACTCGCAGGTTGCCCCTTTGCGTAGAGTGGCCGACTTTGTGCACAGCCAGGGGCAAAAGATTGGCATCCAGCTGGCGCACGCGGGCCGCAAGGCGAGCACGCTGGCGCCGTGGCACGTGGCGAAGCGCGGCGAGCACCAGTTTGCGACGGAGGCCGAGGGCGGCTGGCCCGACAAGACGTGGTCGGCGTCGACCTTCCCGTATGCGCCCGACTGGGTCAATCCTCTGGAGATGACCCTGGACGATATTGCCGAGCTAAAGTCGAGCTTCGTGGCCGCCGCCAAGCGCGCCGTCGCCGCCGGCATCGACGTGATCGAGATCCACGGCGCGCACGGCTACCTGATGACGCAGTTCTTGTCGCCCACGACCAACAAGCGCACCGACCAGTACGGCGGCCCCCTCTTTGAGAACCGCATCCGTCTCTTGACAGAGATCATCCAGGGCGTCCGCGCCGCCATCCCCGAGACCACCCCTCTGTTTTTGCGTCTGTCCGCCACCGAGTGGCTCGAGACCGTCACCAAGGAGCCTAGCTGGACCGTCGAGGACACCATCAAGCTGGCCGACCTCCTGCCCGCGCTCGGCGTCGACCTGCTGGACGTCTCCTCGGGCGGCAACTCCCGCGAGCAGTACATCAAGATGCACACCCGCTACCAGATTGACCTGGTGTCGGAAATCAAGAAGGCCCTCAAGGCCCAGGGCAGCAAGGCCGCTGACACCCTTCAGTTCGGCGCTGTCGGCATGATCTCGAATGCCGAGCTGGCCCGCGACGTCGCGCAAAAGGGCGGCGCCGTCGAAGCCGACCTGGTGCTGGTCGCCCGCCAGTTCTTGAGGGAGCCCGAGTTTGTGCGCCGCGTCGCCCACGAGCTGGGCGTGCCGATCCGCTGGGCGACCCAGTACCACCGTGCCCAGTGGAAGCCGGATGCGAAGATTTAGCGAGTATCTAGCGAACGAGCTTGCGAGCGAGGAGACAAAAGAAAAGAGTTAGAATAGAAGAAGACGATAGATAGCGAGATTGTTTGCATTTTCACCGCGTTACGATAACTCCTTTATATATCCTGCAGTTAGGCAATTTCAGCCTCATTTTGATATTCATCTGTTTTGTGTCGTCGTTAATCGTCTTATGTCCTGTAAGCGCATCCTTCCCGTCGAAACGCATGTGCGATGCCCCACCTGCGACGTGCTTGCTGACGTCCGTCCTTCCGCGCTGCCGGTGCGATCCGGGGGCTGTACTGAGCATTAGAAGGTAGACATTAACAGTGTGAATACCACGTGGATAAAAGAGAAGAGAGCTGATAAAGTTCAGTCAGAAAAGAACCGATGAATTAAGGATAAAAGTGTGTTGTAAAGATAAACGATAGGAATAATGATATACTGAATAAACAAAACGCTCTCATCCCACTCATGCATGCCGCTCCTTTGCGTCTCACGCCCTCTCACTCTCACTCTCAAAACAGGCTGTTGCGAACCATGAAGCTTCGAAAAGCACGCAGGCGCTTGGTCACGCGCTTCCCTCTGCTCTCGTCCTCGCCCTCGCCTTTGTCTTTGCCCTTCTCTCTACCGTTCTTTCCCTAATCACGGTACCACTTGCCCGTCACCGTGTCTGCGCCGGGTGCTTCTGCACTGGCTGCCGCTGACTCTTTGCCCGTCGTCTTCTCGCCGTTTGCGCGCGCCACAATCTCCGACTCGGCCAGCGACCGGATCAGCTCAATGACGAGCTCGCGCCCGGCGGCCACGCGCTCGGGGGTGGCGGCTGCCGGCACGTGCAAGAACGCCACCCGCCGGCGGTCGTATCTTGCATCCTGCCCGCCGTGCTCGCTGTTTTGGCGGTACAGGTGGGCGAGCGACGAAAAGTAGATAAAGTCGCAGAGGTAGCGGCCGGCGTCGACTGAGATCCTAAGGTCGGTGCCGGGCGCCGCATGCTGCCGCCAGCGCGCCAGCACGTCGTCCAAATCCAAGTCCGACTCGAGCGCCGCGGGGACGCCGTACCACGGCCACTGGGGGTCGTTGCGGTCGGCGGGCGAGTCGCCCAGCAGCTCGTCGTCGACGTCTCTTAGATTGTAGCCGTCGCGGCGGCCGACTCTCTCCAAGGCGTAGTGGAGGCGGGGGCCGGCCATGCCGATGTGCAACAACAAATCGATCTTCTTGGGAGGGACAAACTCCTTGCCCGTGTCCTCACTCTTGGACGGGGTCCCGTCCCATAGTGTGGGCACGAGCTTGCGGACGGTCTGGTAGTTGACGCGCACGGGTTCTGGGTAGACGACGATGCGGACGGGGGGGAGTTGAGGGGAGCTCGTGGTGGTCGTGTTTGTAGTCGACCCGGGGGTCTTTGTCTTCGCCGGGAGGTATTCGGGCAGCCGGCTGGCAATCTCCCACGACGGGTTCTGGGGGTATTCCGACTTGAAGGCCTGGATGTGTTAGTGTGCTTGCAACCGAACTCACAGTATGACTCAAGGACAACCTACATCGAAGCCGGTGACGAGGACGGTAAACTCCTCGGCGGGAGTGTCTTCGACTGAACCCATTGTGTGATAGTGGGAGGAGGAGAGTTGGTGATATTAAGGAGGATAAGAGGATAAGAGGAGAAGAATCGCAGAGGGCCAATGCAAAAGTAAATATAGGAACATCCAAGAAAGAGGTAGGGATGATCACGAGAGCGCAAGGATGTCGGCAAAGACGAGGTACGGACAACCGGGTCGTTGGGTGGAAGTTGGGGTTGAGAGGGGAAGAGGAGGAGGAGGAGGAGAAGGTTAGAGTTGGCTTGGTTCGAATTGGTCCGGTCTGGCTCGGTTGTGATTAGATTTGGAAGGTTTGGGGCGATGAGGTGAGCTTAGAAGGGAAGGCCCAACCCTAGAGAAACAGAGGGGAAATGGGGAAGGTGACAAGAAGAGTCAAGACACAAGTCAAGACAGAAACGGGAAGGAGCGAATAAGACAGGTGATAGACAAAGAATGCGGATTGCGGCGCGGGATGACAGCCGAGAATAAAGGGCTGTACTTGTCAAAGAAAAGAAAACGAAGCAAACACAACAAGAACGCCAACACGACCTATCTCGCCATTCATGCAGTCTGTTGTGCAAGTCAAGGCTTAAGCTCGTCTCTGAAGTGAAGCTCGGCTGAAGGATTGCGGAGATGGGGAGATGGGGAGGAGAGAAGGAGCGATGGGAGATGGTTGACAGGTGCTCTCTTGCTCTCTCTCGATGGGGAAAGAGGGGATCTGGATGCGAAAGAGGAGATTCCAGTGGGTTTATGGGTCTTTAGTGGGTTTCTCCTTAGTACGGTCACTCCGCTCTAGGCTCGGTGCTCGTGGGCTATCGCCGGCGCTGGTTACAGTATGCTACCCCACATTTTCAGTAGACTTGATTGATTTGGCGTCGACGAGAGACTGCTGTGAATGGAAAAAGAGCGACACGATAGCGCACGCTTGTTGCACGATAGGGATAGTGCACACGCTGACAGCACAAGCAACCAAAGCCCGCTAGCAAAGACGTCATTGGCGAGTTCACTGGGGAGAAGTTAGTATTGCATGACATGACAGCTGACAATCGACAAGAGCACGCGACAATTGACAACGCATCGCAGACAATAAATCACAAACAACACATCACAAACATCACGAATACTACGAGGATAGATATATTGATACAGTCTTCGATTTCAGGTTCCAATCGGCATCCAATGCTATATAGTTTTGACAAGAGGCACCAGAGGCAGTCGTTGATAAAAGAAGACAAGAAGACAAAAAGTGCTTGACAAGATGCCAAACTTTGACAAAAGAAAGAAGTAGCCCTTTAGGCCCTCGCTTAAAAAATAACAAAAACTCCGTTTGTGGATGTCCCAATGCTGTGTTGTGCCCCAAAGAATTTTTGAAGATGCTGCAGACAAGAAGAGGAAAGAGTAACAAAAAAAATAAAAAAATAAGAAGGAACGAAGAAAGACAAGCTCGTTGTGTTTGTGCCCAAATGTCCAATAGCGCCGCGCAGAACAGGAAACCAATGCCCAAGAGGAAAGACAAGAAAAAAGACAAAAAGGAAAGGATGAAAAGGATCAAAAGGCTGAAAGTTGACAAAAGTGTGACAATAAGGAAATAAAGTGAGTGTGTGTGATAAGTAGACACTTTGTAGTGTCTACGACGACAGGGCCATGCCGCTGTCCAGAGATGAGCCGGCCGAGCGCTCGCCGGTCGGTGTCTTGGTGGCATCACCAGCAGCGGCCACCTTTGTGTTGACGGCAACCACTGTGCTCGTGCTCGTCATGGCGCTCTTGAGGGTGCCGGGCCGCGTGTTCTCCTTGCTCTCCTTGCGGTTGCTGCGGTTGTTGCTGCTGCTGCGACGGCCGGTGGCACCACTGCTCATGTCCATCTTGCCGCTGGCGTCCGAGCTCAGGATCGTTTCGAGCTTGGCCCGGGGGTTCTGACTGGTCTGCTGGAGCGACGAGCGGGACGAGGCGGCAAAGGCGGCCTCGGACGCAGTCCCAGGCAGCACGGCAGTAGCGGGCTTTGCGGGAAGAGCAGACATCGAGGGCATCGAGGGAATGGCTGGCATGGGCGGGGGAGCTGACGAGCCGGGGAAGCGCCACTTGCTGCGCAGGATGCCGCTGCCATTGTTGCCAATGGCGAAATCGTTGTCGTCGGACGACCAGGTGGGATCCTCGACGGATGACGCAAGGCTGCCGCTCCGGCTTCTAGCCGCGGCGGCGGCGGCAGAGGCAGAGGCACCTCCCCGAGAGCCAAGACGTTGCTGCTGCTGGCTCTTTGGGCGCGAGGAGATATCACTAGTAGACTTGCGCGAGACCGTGCGGCTGAGGTTGGCGGTGGCGGCCGCGGCGGCAATGGCAGCGGCGTCGTCTTCTTCGATAGAGGTAGATGATGAAGCATGAGGGCGGCCGTTGCCAGTGCCAATGACCGTGGCACCGCTAGTGGCGGAGTCGGCCCGGCGCAGACGTGCCTCCATGGCAGCCTTTCTGCGAGCCAGCGACACCTCGGATCCGGCACCCGTGTTGTTGGTCATCGACCGGCGCATGCTGCCTCCATTGATCGAGCTGGCCACGCTCGTGCTGCGGCTGACAGGGACCTTGCCCTCCATCACCTTGGCCGGCGGCGGCGGCTGCAGCATCCAGCGCAGGGCGTCCTTGTGCGCGGGCTTGCTGCCAACGACGGGAGGGTGGTAGTCGTTGACGGGCGGGTGGATGATGGTCGGCGAGTAAAAGTTGGCGCGGTCCTGGTCGGTCACGGCATTGTTGGCGTAGTAGGCGCTGGTCAAAGAGGCGCCGCGGTCCTTTGCCCCAAGCGTGCGCGTGCTCTCCAACAGCCGCCCGGCCGCCGACGAGCTGGCCTTGGCAATAGCATCGATAAGCTTGTGCGTCCGGGACGACGGCTCTGAGCCCCACAGCTCCTCGTCTTCGCGCTGGTACCGCTTGAAGTTCCAGCCCTCGCTGGCCGTCGTCGATGTGCCGGCGGTTGCGGCCGTGGCTGTGGTTTCGAGCAAGCTCATGCTACGAGCATCGTCGGGGATGAGCGTTGGGCTAGAGGGCGGTTGGCCGCCGCTTGTGCGTGAGCCGTTTGCATTGTTGTTGTTGCTGTTGTTTGAGCTGTTGGCGACGTTGGCGCCGCTTGCATTGTTCGAACCGGGCACGCTGTCACCGGCGCTGCCGTCGTTTGCCGGAATGCCTGCCGTTCCTGGGCCAGATGCACTGGTGCCGTCACCTCCGGCTGCTGTGCTCCCACCTTGCAAGATACCGCCTCCACCTCCGCTGCTCGTATTTGGTGCTCCGCCGTGATTGCTAATCGCTAAGCTAGAGCGCGTGGCAATACTGCTATCCTTGCCGGCGCTGGTGAGTTTGCGTTGGCTCGAGTTCTGCTTGGCGGCACGGCCCTTTTTCGGCAGGCTGGGCCCCATCATGATCTCCTCTTGCCAGTAGGGGTTGACGTTGAAGGGACTGGGATGGCGGTAGAGCGGCGGCTCGTCTTCCTCCAACGCCGCGCGCGCCTTGCGCTCCTCGTCGAACTTCTTTTTTGCACGATGCCGCGTGCGGGCGGACATACATGGTGTGCAGGCCAGGTAGTAGAAGACTACCGACTGGATGGCCACGGGTAACGCCATGGTCGATGTGTTGTGTGGATGTGGTGTGAGAAAGGGAGAAAAGGTTCGAAAAGGTTGTCGAGGTTAGGGAATTGAAGCGTCGTCACTACTCTCGATCGTTCGTCGTTCTCACCGTCGTCGGTACACCCCCTCTCGCGTTTATCCTGCCTCCTTGACACGTCCCCCCCAAAAAGCAACCGGGCGGCACACGACACAACCCAGCAGTCCGGGTAATTTGACGTCGATCCCAGCAAAGCGAACTTGGCGGGACAGGGACAGAGGGAAAGAGAGGAAAGAGAAGAACCTAAAGAGCCTCAATTAAGGATCGACTCCAAGAATAAAGACGTAGGGAGTATATAGTTCGAAAGCGTCCCTTAATTTTGTCGGGCGGGACGGTGCGGTTGTTGTGGAAGTATCAGCGGGAGAAAGGATAAGGACGGATACGAATGGTGAGAATCGAAGGAGATTTGGTTTTGGTAGCAAATGGAGGACTGATGCTGTCTTGGTCGAAAAGTATACGAATAGTCGGTCTGTTGCAAACGAGACATGTGTCGCTCAGCGAAAATCGTGCTGCAAGGTCGTGAATTTCTCTCCAGGAGAAGTGCTCGCGTGCTTCGCAAGGTGCTCAAAAAGGTGGAAAGTGTGTGTATCGGAGCAACCGGGACGCAGAATCAGAATCGATCGCTCGGGAACGCAACGCTGTTGCTGCAGGCTGCTGCACGCTGATTGCTCAATCGGATCGGATTCGCCTTGCGTTTTGTCGTTTTGTCGTCAGTGGCTGGTATTGTCTTTTTGTCTTTTGTCCGCTGCTGTGTTGCTGCTGTGTTGCCAGACACAAACGGGAGCAGCTGCAGGAAAACAAGATGAGCAGCCTGTCGGATCACAGGTCGAGAGTCGATTTGGAGAACGTCGATTGTCGTACTCGTGCTTGTAGATATATTCTCCGTGGCTCTGGTGGATCTCGGTCGCGTTTGAGGATCCTAGGAAGAGAGGCAAAAGAACAAGGAAAGGGATGTCGAAGAAAGGATGCTGGGCCTAGCGCGGGGGATTGTCGAGGGTTGATTGTCGAGGGCCGAGAACGAGGAACGAGGGTTCACTTTAAGAGAAAGAGAACGAGAACCGGTTCAAGTCGAGGGAGGCCAAGAACCAAACCAGGCCAGGGCTGGCTGCGGCGAGGGCGTTTGAGTTCTGGCTGAGACAATGTGCGTTGTTGGCGAGAAAGAAGGCTGGGCTGCAAATGCAGAAGCAAATACAAATGCGAGAAGTCGGGCGCACTGAGACTCTGAGACTCGGAGAGAAATGCAAGAGGCAAAGGGGCGCAGCGAGTCTGTGTTGGTTCCGAACGGGCGAGTACTGTAGCCTGGATGTCTGGCGGGAAGAATGCTGAGGGCCCGGCGGACAGTGCACGTCGTATGTCGTACTGGTCTCGGACAGGTAATTGTGTTGGAGAGACTGTCGAAATGACGGGGATGACAAAAATGGCGAGAATACAAAGGAGAGTCGAGTCGAGGTACTGAGGCAGCAGAATTGAAAAGAGGGATATTCGAGAATTAAAGGAGGGCAAGTGCGCCTGGCGGCTTGGTTGCTCCCGAGTTCCCCAGTCCTATTCCAGTATGGCCTGCCGTGGAGGGGAGAGTGGAAAGAAAGTTGCAGTTGGTGCAGATTGTGGTTGCAGTTGGAAAGGAGAGGAGGAGAAAGAGAGGAGAGAGAGACAAAAGAGAAGAAAGAGAGGGAAAAGGGCTCGAAAGGGA
This sequence comes from Sporothrix humicola, assembly GCA_021396245.1. NCBI lineage: Eukaryota > Fungi > Ascomycota > Sordariomycetes > Ophiostomatales > Ophiostomataceae > Sporothrix > Sporothrix humicola. The sequence continues at coordinate 377,318 of WNYE01000026.1, forward strand.
ATGCGTAAACAATAAAGGAGGGGAAACAACGAAAACAATAGAAAAGGGAAAGAACGATGCGCAGAATAGAACAAAGGTGACGAAAAGGGAAGGAACGTTGAAACAAACAAACGGAACAAACTGGGAAGGGACAATCGACTACAAAAGATCGAGAAAGCCCTTTGGCAAAGAAAGGAGGTCAAAACTACGGAGTATTACAAGCACGCAGAACAAATGACGACTAGCTAGGACAAAAGAGGGATGGAAACAGATCAAAGCGAATAAAGTTCTCAAAGTTGTCATTGAAACGAGGCCGACAAGGCAACTGGTGGTTATGATCGGCGTTCTCTAATAAAAAAGAACATTGGAAAGAACGCCAGGGCATTCTGAGGTCCTAAAAGGAGGGGAGAGAGGAGGTGCGGCAACGGCGTGTGTGCGCCTACAGGAAGAAGAAAAGAGGGAAAATGGTGCAAAAAGGAAAGCGCGAACAGGGGCTTAGGGTGCGCTAGAGAAACAAAACGTCCCAAACGGCAGGATGTGTGTGTGACGCTCGCTGTGAGGAGAGGGAAAGTGCGACTGTGACACTGTGACCACCCGTTGACCACCTGTTGGGAAAGACGCTTTGGCCGCAAAAGGGACCAAACACATTTGCTCAAACCAAAGAAACGGCAAGAAACAGGGACTTTAGTGAGGAGTGGCTTCGTAGTGGCTTCGTAGTGGATTTGGAGCCATGAAGTGGTGGGCGCTACTGGTGGGTTCAAGGGACCTCATACCACTTTACTTTCCTGGCCTGGCCAGGCCAGCGTGTGGGGAAACTGGCTGAACTGGCTGAACTGGTGTGTCTGTGTGTTCTCAGTGCTAAAGTAAATTCGTTGTAATAAGGACAGGCGAAAAAGAATAGGGGAAACATTGCTTGGCGCTGTTTTGGCTATTTCTGAGGGGAACGAGAAGGCGGAAAGTGGGATAGCAAGAGCAGGGAAGTCGTAGAAAGTTGCAGGGGGCTAACATCAGGGTCTCGCTTTCCTCTTTTGGTGAAAACAACTCTCAGTGTAAATACGAGCGAGGTATCAGTAATTGGCAAGAGCAGACGCAAAAGTATCTACAAGTACACAATTGGCGACAACTGGCGTCGGGCAGGCGCGATCCTCGTACTGTGCCTCTGTGCGCAATGCATGTGTCAGACGCCACTCTGATCTGGCCAAGTAAAATACTTACTTTGTCTCTACAGCTATTAAATGGCTTACATTGGCAGCCAAGCCCCAAGTCAGATACACGTACGGAGCAAGTGTTCTGGACATCGAAAGGCAACGTAATGTCTTGCACTTGATGCTCAGCCGTCGGGCCTTGAGCCAGTCGTTGCAAGTCCTACGAATCCGAATTCCATCTTCAAGCCTTCTTCGTGCCTGCCTTTTTCGTGCGGGTTTTACCACTGCATTCTTTTATTCTCTTACGTCTTGCATTTGCATTTGCCAGCAAGGCCCAAAAATCCAATATTCCTGCACGCCGACTCGGCATGGTCTTATTCTCGATAAATTGCTCTTTTTCGAGTCCTCGAATCCAACACTTGTCTTGCGCCTCCTATTGTTGACCGCATGCCTTGTGGCCAGCTTCTGAGCCTAGTGTGTTCTTGGCAAAAAAGGGCCGCGCCTCTGGGATTTCGTGCATCGAGATGGAGCCAAACTCGAACTCAGACCGGGGTTGTTGGCAGGCAGAAGGCGACTGTGCAGGCATCACAAGGCCTAAGACCAAGAGCCCAAGAAACGACAAGGCCTGGGCAGCAAGCCACGGTTCTTCACAAGTCCTATTTTGAGGGAGAAACGAATCAACACACAGTGGAGGCAGGCCAGCACATCCCGCATGACGACACAGAGTCAAGGCAGCAACGGCGAGATGGAAAGCGAGAAACGAGAAACGAGAGACGAAAAGCGAGAAACGAAGGTAATGGGAATCATGGGAAAGACAAAAAGGATGGCAGTCGTGCAATGATGATTCCAATTCCAGTGGGAATGGAAGCGGGATGATCGCGTCCTTCCCGTCAATTCCGGTCATCTTTAAGTGCTCAGAGAGAGACGTGGCGAGAGAGAGAAATAGGGGACACCGAAAGACGAAGAATGGAGACAAACGAGAGAAAAACGTGGCTAATAAAGTGGCTATTAACAAAGTGCAGCAAGCTTGATCCAAGTTCGACGACGGACAGGTTGCTAGCGAGCGCCAAAGTAGAGAAATGGAGAGATATGGAGAGGCATTAAAGTCGAGGGAAAACTTCAGAGAAAAGGGAGCAAATTAACACCGTCGACAAAAGGAAACGGACCGGGTCTTGGAGTTGTCTTGAACGAACTGGACTGAGCTACGAGGAAATACAATGGAGCTATTTGTTGTTAAGAAAGTCGAGGATACAAAAGGCGGAGGGATCTCACATGATTAGATCATATGCCATGCTACCTCAAGCCTCAAATGACAGAAGTTCACCGCATTTTGACGATGGAGATGTCATAAACATACTTACCGTTTTGAGTTTAAGGAGATGTGTGGTTATTCATTCAGGTATTATGTTTTTATGTTTTTACGCCGTAAAATAAATATCAAAGAAGATACCACGAGATAATCCCTTGTTGCTCACACTGACGGGAAAACTTACGTCGTATGTAAGGACCTCACGATGATGCCGAATACCCCACGTTTTTCTTTTTTCTTCCCGCCAGCATTGACTTCCTTTCCCGTGTCGAACCACCCAATCAATCCAAAGGACAAACAAGGACCCCTGGCCGCTGATCAGCGCGTCAACCAGGAGAACAAAGAGAAAGAAACAGAGGCATTGAGGAGTAATAAGGTCAACATTAACAGACACGATAATTGTACGATGCATGTCGTAGAGCATGCCTGTAGACAACCCCTCACGACACACAACTCGTGGAGTGTTGCATCGCCTGCTCGCTGTTTCCTATTTAGACGCGATGGCCGCCAGGCACCACGAACCGCAGGCCTTTATCCTCCATTATGTGGTCGAGGCCTGCCCGACGGCAGACACGTTGCGCCGTTCCGCTTCCCCATACGGCAAAAGCCCAGGCCAATTACTCCATTTAGTTGTATGCCGCCCAAGAACGCCATAAAGTCTAAAGTTTGGTTGCACGTGTCGAACCGGCTCGCCGTTTGTCACACAGATTGTACAATGTAGATTTTAAAGCACGACGATCGTGTCTGCATGTGCGTCTGCGCAACATTTATACTGGCTGTCAAGTGCCCTTTGACCGAAAGAAATCGTAGTCATAGGACAACGGGCTGTCATCCAAAGTCTGTCATCTGCACCGAGAACAAACAACCTTAACCACAACTTTAACCTAGCTCATGCACGATGCATGCACGATAAATGGCGATCACAGATCAAGCAGTTGTCACAGAGCTCTCAAGCTTGACAGAACTCTCCAGAAATACCAACTCAGCTTGTCTTGGTTGTCGATAAGAAAAGGTGTGGTAAGAGAAAGAGCGATAAGAGCAAAAGTAAGCAGGGCCTGTGATATCACTGCCCTGGTAATGGCATTATCATATCCAAGATGTGTATGAGTATAACAGTGGAGAAAGCAAAAGCAAGCAGAAACAACAAAACCTCCCGCCGGGCAGTCCAATGCGATACCCAAAGACCAAAAATGTACAGCGGCCGCCCATGCAACATGCAACAGTTACAGTAATACTAACAATCCACATATGGGATATCCAAGAAAATGCAAAATGCAGACAAACGCCACCAGAGGTTTCGTGTTGAAGACCAACTGGGAATGATATATATACAGAAAAGGGTAAAGAACAGGCCGTGGTCAGTTATTCGGTTGCACGACCACCACCACGACCAGCGACGTCACCATCAGTGCAAACGCCACGAGCGACACGATGAGGATCGTACCCCGGCTCGCAGGGAACTTGCCCTTCAAGATCCACTGCTGGCTCTGGTAGTAGCGGTGGTAGCCCAAAAACAGAACCAAGACGCTGATGCCGAGGAAGGTCGTGCCGAGTGGCCGCCCGACGTGCCGCATGGGGTCGAATTTGCTGTCGTTGTCGCTGTTGTTGTTGCTCGTGTTGAGCCGGAACAACTGCGTCACGGCAATGCCGATGCTGGCAAACGCCAGCGACGTGCGCAGCCACGCCAGAAAGGTGCGCTCCAGCGCCAGGTGGTCGCGCGCGACGCTGCCCTTGTTCTCGAGCTCGATCGACTGGAAGCCGGCCCAGAAGTCGCGCCAGCGGTTAGAGGGAGGTGGTGCGGCAGCACCACCTGCCCTCTGACTGCGTATTGACGCCGCTCGCGAGCCGTTGTTGGCCCCCCCATTGTTGGCTTCCTGCCTGTCTGCTGGCTTCCTTGCTCTCGGCCCTGAACTGGACCGCGTTGCTGACGTAGACGCGGGTGTCGACACCGATCCGTATGTGCTGGTGGTCTGGCCCCGTCTGTTCCCCCGAATGCCCGTCGTCTCGTCGGCACTCTCGCTCTCGTACTGCTCGGCGATGCCGGCAAACGCGCCGGGCGCGGACTGGTTGCGCAGCAGTGGCTCCATGCGGAACGTGGCGCGTCTGTTTGTGCTTAAAGTGGATGTGGCGTTCTGGGCGTTTTGGGTGGAAGACGAGGCTGCGTAGTTCTCGGCACGGTTGCGGGCAGTCTAAAGAAAGTCAGCGGGTGAACAAACAAGCGAAGCGAGGAAAGAAAGGCGAGGTCCAAAAAGCGAGCGAAGCGAGGACAGAAGAGCGAGGAAAGAAAGTAGTACCTCGAGGATCTCATCTAGTCGCTCCTGGGTGGACTGGCGACGGATGGAGCGCTTGGCAGTGCCCGAAAAGGTGCGGTTGAGGAGACCTGACCCCGACAGGTTGAAGGAGGCAACGGACGAGGAGGTGGAGGCGCCGCGAGACGGGCGTGTTGGCGAGGCGGGCGAAGGTGATGCGGGAGACGTGGGCGAAGCGACGACGTCTGGCCGTGGCGACGAGGGAGCCGAGAAGACGGGTGGAGGGATGGAAGGGAGTGTCGAGGACTGTGTTGAGGATTCTGGGGGTGGAGGCTGTGGCTGTGACTGGTTGGATGTCTCGGCCGAGATCGAGTCCGAGGTCGGATTTGGGGTGGACTTCGAGGTCGAGGTCGAGGTCGAGGTCGAGGAAGCTTGAGGTTGCGTTTGAGGTTGAGAATCAGGGTCACCGGCTGGTTGAGAAGAAGGTCGAGAAGAAGGTCGAGAAAGGAAATGGGGATCGGAGGCTGCAGTGGCCATGGCGGGTCGCTCTGGGCATCAAGTACTCAAGTACTTTTCAGAATTATTATTGTGGTGTCCGTAAATGGAAGTGACAGCCCTGTCTGTCTGTCTGTCTCGGCTTGCCCAGAGAAAGCACGACAGACGTGCAGAAATGGGACGAGTGGACGAGGCAGGAAAAAGGAAAGAGACAGAAACAGAGGGCATCAATAAAAAATAAAATAAAAATAAATGCAAAATGGCCCAAAAAAGAAAAAGGCCGGGACGGGCAGGGAAAGTACGAGGGTGACAGGGGAGTCGTTCCGAGGAAAGGAAGGCAGAGAAGGGGACAGAGAGCGGCCCCAGCACGCAAGGCGCGTGGCGCGCGGGGAAAAAAGAGAAGAAGGAAAGAGAGGCAGAGACGACAGAGGGAAGGGGTAAAGGGTAAAAGGAGGCTGCTTGGCGAGTCCACAGGACGGAAAGAACAAGGTCGATCAAAAGGCAAGAGCGAGGGACGAGGAGAAAGAGCGCCACAAAAAGACGTGAGCGCAAGGAAAGAGCGATAGAGGAGCAAGAGGAAGACAGCGGACGAATGACAATGCCCAATTCCCGTCAATTCCTAGATAGTTCCTGCCGTCTGGGGACGGTTCGTCGTTTCGAGGGAAGGCGTGACAGAGATTGCGACTGCGGGTGCGATTGCGGGTTGTACTCTGTACTCCTGTACCGATCAAGTTGTGCAGGGGGCGCGCACACGCCACAGGAAGGAGCAAATCCGATCGATTGTCTCGCTGCAGAAAAAAGCAATTCCCAGCAAAGCCAATGCCGGCAGCGACAGCGACAGCTACAGCCTTGCGGTTGGTTGGGAATGACGAAACGTGTCGAAGGAATGATAAGAAAACGATGCAGAATCCGGTAGTGCAGCGAGCACGTCACTTTGTAGGCGATGGCGAAAGAGACGATTGAAGAAAAAGGACTGGACAGAAGTGCGACGGACCTCCTTCCATTATATTAGCGGAAACATGACAAAGACGGGCGAGCTTTGGAGCTTGGTGCAAGCTTGTTTTGGGCGCTATCTCTGCGGGGCAGGCCGCTATTCGAAGCTTGTGGGGCAGCTACTGCCATTTCGTCACCAGATGCAGAACAACTATCGGAAGGAGCGACCTGGTTGGTTGACAAGATGGCAAGAGCTGGCAAGTTGTCGATAGAAAGCAGCACGAGATTGCGATGCAGTGCAACACAAAACAAGCATCATATTTTTAAATGTTAAAATAATATATCTGACTATGTATGCACGTGGAAGACGACAGTGTGAGTCGGGTTTAAATATTAAATGCGTGTTTTGACGACTAAATGAATAGAAATTTTAAGGAACATTATAAATACGATCTTATGTATCTTGTAACGGAATCCAGTTTAGAGACAAACGAGACAAAGTAAGTTATCTTGCACGGCGCTTAGCTTGAGATTGAAACGCACTACTTGACAGAGAACAAACCGAAGCAAACAACAACAAATCGAATGCGAGGTCGCTTGATATCTATTGTGGCCTGTGGCTGGATTTTCTTAATAACATCGTACAAGCTTTCTTTTCTTTTCTTTTTTACTCATTGGTGTCTTTAAGACCATCGTGAACAAATTGACTGTCCCGGCTAGCATGTGTAGAAGCAGTCCATCTGCCGGTTCTGTGATGGGAAAAGAGGCGGTTAGGACGAGTTTAAATTCAAAAAAGAAAGGAAAAAAGAAAAAAAGAAAAAAAGACAGGAAAACTTACAACGGGCGACTTCCTACTCGTATCGTAGCCTCCGACATTGCAATATGCCGGCTTGGACTTGTCCGTGTCCGCCGTCGTCCACGCGTGCCCGCTCGCCGAGAACTGGATCTTGCACTCGTAGAGCTGCGGGCCGTCGTTGTCGCTGCTGCCGAGGATGGGATCGGCACCGCGGGCGAGGCAGTCCTGGAGGGAAACGCGGAGGTCGGTGGGCAGGCCCGAGTTGACGCCGAGCCAGGCGAAGGAGCCGCCGAGGGACTGCTTCCAGACGGCGTCGCCATTGTTCTGTCTGCCCGTGTCCGGGTCGAAGCTGTTGATGGTGATCTGGACGGCCTTTTTGTCCTGTGCGTTCTTGTTGTTGGAGTTGACAAAGACCTCCTTGAGGTGGAAGTGGCACATTCGTGGTTTGGATGGGGGCGAGGAGGGTGGTTTTGGATTTGGATTTGGATTTGGATTTGGATTTGGGGAAGACGTAGGTAGTGGTATGGGTAATGATGTTATGCTCAGGGGAATAATGCCCAAGAGAGGGTTGGCCTTGTTCGGATCTTGGGGATCGCGGAAAAAGGGCGGCAGCCCCGATGGCGAGTCGTCACAGAACCAGTCGTCGTTGCAGCCCTTGCCACACGATCCGTGACCGATGACAAAACTGTCGGGTGAGCGGCTGTTCACCCGACCATTTAGCTCTGGCGGAAGCGTGCCGCGCCCGGATCCTTTCGGAGTAGCCTTCTCCGGCGAGCATAGTGGACCCGGCTCGCCCGGCTGCCACTCAATCGGCGGGACGCTGGCGTCGTTGTCGTCGAGGCTTCTGCCATTATTATAATACCTCGGGTCGGCCCAAAAGCGATCGTCGGACACGTCGGGGCAGATGCTCTTTTGCGCCGGCGTCATCTTGGCGATGTCGGCCGCAACGAGACACGACAAGTCCTGGAGGAGCTGGCCGTTCCAGATGGTGCGGACCAGCATATGTTCTTCTTCATCTCGCGGCGGCAGGGGAGCATCTGGGTGGACAAATAGAGGACGGGACATTTTCGCAATTAAAACTTTCTAAGGGTGGTAGGTGAATATTATGATGAAAAAAGAGGAAAAGAGGAAAAGAAGAAAGAAGAAAAAGAGAAAAGGAGAAAAATAGAGAAAAAAAAAAAGGAAAAAGGAAAAAAGGAAAAAAGAAAAAAGAAAGAAAAGAAAAAAAAAAAGCATAAAGAAACTCACCACATTACGCGGTTCCTTGAGGCGCGTCTGGAGATTGGGGTTGAAGAGGCCCCGAAAGTAGGCAACCAGGCCGGTTACCTCTGGTGCGGTTGGACGATAACAGTAGTTAGAAAAGCTCAGTTTTGTTTCTTTTTCTTTCTTGGATTTAACTCAGGCCTCTTACCGTACGATGTCCCTTTTTCCTGGTCAACCTCTCCAAGTTCGTCCTTGTGTGGCACCTCGACGACGTCGTCCTCTGTGACTTTCCACAACGACTTGCCCGGCGCGTGGATCTGGACACGGGGGCTGTACTGGCTGAGGCTGGCCTTGAGGCCGTTTTTGGCCGACGCGCCGACGAGCATGACGGCGTTGGCAAAGTCGCGCAGCTGGTTGCGGTCGGGCGCGCCGGGAATGGCGCTGTACATGATGTCGTTTGGATAGGCCACGGCGCCCGGCCAGAACTCGACGGGGTCTCTCACGCCGTCTTCTATTGCGCCGTCGTTGCCGGAAGCGATGACAATGGCGGCCCCCAGTTTATGGAGTTGGAACAGAACGGCGGCTAGGGGGTGGGGGGGTTAGCTGGATGAAGGAAGAAAGAAAAAGAAAAAAAAAAAAAAGAATAAAGGGACCTGGGACCTGGACTCACTGCACATTGCGTTTATGTTGTTCTCAGCCGGATTGTCTCCTCGCTCCGATGTAAGCGACAGGTTGATGACCGACGACGGGCCCGTGGCGCGCGCGGCAATACTCTCCAAAATACTGACCAGGCCGTCCAGCGTCCAAAAGGTAACCTCCATGTCGCTGCCGTCAATATACGTGCCCTCGCCGGCCGTCGCGGCAAACAGCGTGCTGCGCTTGGCCACGCCCAGCTGGCGGCCGACGGCCATGGCGGCGACCTGCGAGGCGTGGTCGTCGCCGTGGACAAGGGCCGTGCCGTAGACGCCATTGTTGACAAACGGGCCGGCACGCTCGCCGTAGGCAAGAACGGGCAGTTCTGTAATATGGGTGTCATCAAACTCGGGATTTTCGCTCCACGGATAGCCTTCCACCTCGTGGATGTAGATGTTCTGGCCCTGGCCGCCCGACGGGTGGTAGTAGAAGCGAAAGTCTGATCCAGACAACGACAGGCGGTCGGGCCTTGCGACGCCAATGGGCGACGACACCTGCGATGCACTCCACGAGCCCGACGCGGCCATGATGCTGGCGTCTCGTTTGGCATCGCGCCCTGTATGGTGGAAGGTCTGGTTTGTTTTTGGCGATACGTGGGTTCTTGATTTTGATTTTGATTTTGATTTTGATTCTGATTTTGATTCTGATTTTGTTGTTTTTGGCATTGACCGTCTGTGGCCTGAACCTGAACTCGACCCAGGTGGGCCAGAGGCATGAAGAGGAGTGGGCACTTGATAGAAGAATTGTCGTATCTAGATTGTTAGTTGGATGAAGAAGAAGTGAAAATCAAAAATCAAAATCAAAAAAGAAAGAATGAAAAAAGAACACACCTTCCCCCCATTCCTCAACGCCAGCAGCTCGTTCTCTAGCCGCCGCGTGGCATCCTCCAAAAAGTAGCCGCCCGTAAACCCGCGGTGCGCCGGCGCCGAAATCTTTGTGTACTTCAAGGGCGGCTGCCTGCCCTTGTAGTCGTTGAGCAGCCGGTCAATGTCGCCGACGCTGAACGGGTCCTCGGGGATCACGATGCAGTACTGCCCAAACAAGCAGTCGAGATCCTCTTTTTGTCCTCGCTCCGCTCGCTCTTTTTGTCCTCGCTCCGCTCGAGTAGCTCGCTCCGCTGGCACTGGAACCCCAGTCTCCACCACCCTCTCCTTTGGCGGAAAGACAAAGATGCCGGTGCCCTTGACATGCGGACAGTCTGGGTTGTTTTGTACTGTCGTCGCCGCCGTCGTCTCTGTCGCCTTTACGTCACACCCCGTCCGCGGAATCCGTGTGGACGTGACTGTTGATGTGGACGTCCGGGTGCTCTGGCCGCTGATTGTGAGGATTGTCCGCACCGACACGGCCGTGTCGTACACTGTGGTGCTCCGACATGACTTTGTGTTTCTGTCAGTCTTTGTTTTAGTCTGCTCGTCCCGTGGCGTCGTCCATTTGTTGTCACGTCCACGCGTCAGCGTGACATGCGGCTCGGGCTTAATGTCAATCTGGAGTCCGGGCGGCGGTTTGATGGCGGCCGGATCCGGCGGTGGAAAAACATACAGACCCGGCGGGAGGGGGCCGGGGATGCGGAAGCCGCTGAAATCAAAGCCCGGCCACGAAAAACAAATCTTGAGGAACCATGCACTGCACGGGATCACATTGTCGCTGTCTCGGTCGTCGTCCGTCGGCTCAATCGATGCCGGCGGCCAGGCTGCAATGACTGCTGCAGCTGCCGTCGTCGTGGTTGTCTCGGTTTTCGTGTCTGGCTGCGATGGTGCTGACGGCGAAAAGGCAAAGGGCGGCTGTGTGACCGTCGGCGTGGATGAGCCTTTCGAGTCCGTCGGCTGCTGCCAGGGATCTTGGTTGGTGACGCCGCCCGGCGGCGGCCACTCGCCAGTCGTCGGCCAGTTCGGGAGGCTGACGGTGCGGGAGGACACCTTTCCCTGAGCTTCGGTCACCGGCAGCACCACCGCCGGCATGGGAATGATGGGCACGGGCGTAAACGTGTCGCCGCCGCTGCGGCCGCCGCCGACGTAGACGGGTGAAAAAGAGATGGACGACGTGGTGAGCGTGACGGCCGTCGTGACGGTTTCGGTGCGTGTCGACGACGGGCCCCCATAAACCTCGATGGAGATGGTGTATGTGGCGGTGACGGTGGTCGCCGGAATGGCACACTCGGGCATGATCAGGCGGCACGGCGCATGGCAGAACGCGGTGCGGTTGAGCTTGGGCGGCGTCGCGTTGTCGCAGACCAGCGACGGGTCAATGTAGACATCGGAAATGTCCAGTCCCTGTCCCATAAAATCAACCGACCAAAACATGGTGCCGCCAAAGCCGTACTTGTCGGCCAGGCTCGCCTTCTTGAGCTGCCACGTCTCCTGGTCGTCGTAGCCGATCCAGTACTGCTGCTTGTCGCCCCACGTGAAGTACTTCATCATTGTCGTGCCGTCCAGTGTCGGGCCGGGCCGGTTTTGCAGTCGGGCATCCGCCACTTTCCGCTGGATCTCATCGTAGGACAAAACGCCCGCAAAGTCGGTACAGACCCCGGCCTCGTTGCCGCCCGTCCACGAGCAGCTGCCGTCCATGGTGCGGCAGCTGGGATCGGCCAGCGTGAACCCGCGGCCGTAAATGGCCATGCCAAAGTTGATTTTCGAAAAGTCGAGGCCGTCAAACGCGAGCGGGATGATATCTTTGTAAATCTCGTCGGCGTCCGTGTGCCCGCGCACAATCTTGCTCTTGCTGTCCGACGCCCACACACCGTGCAGGTCGTACGCCATAAAGCCAAACCAGTCCACGTACGGCTGCATCGCGACGGCGTCGTAATACCTTAAATACCAGAAGTCGGGCGCCAGCGCCACACTAATACCAAACTTTGTGCCGAACGCCTGCCGCATCTCGCGCACCAGCGCCACAAAATTCTTGGTGTCCTCCGGCCGCCCGCCGCGGTCTTCGGCCACCGGGTACTCCCAGTCCAAGTCAATACCCTGGAAGCCGTACTTGTCCATGAATGCAATGGTTGACTGGATAAAGGCCGCCCGCCGCTCCGCCGTCATCGCCATGTCGCTCCACGTGCTGTGGGTGGACAGGCCTGAGTCGCCGTCGCCGTCGGTCTCGGCATCCGGGTCGACGCCCGGGTCGCTGAAATCAAACCCGCCCACGGCCATCCATGTCTGTGGGCCGTTGGGCCGGTATTTCAGGGATGTAAACTCCCGGTAAAGTGCCTGCTTGCTCGGGTCGTCGACAATGCGAAACGTCGTCGGGTTGATCGCGCCAAAGGCGTAGTACAGGTGTGTCCACCGGCCGCCGAGCGGAATATTCGTGCCGTCCAGCGGAATGTCCCCCGGCCGCACCGGCGGGCACTTGAACTGCCCGCCTCTAAACTGCCGCTTGCGGACATTGGAGCTCTGCCAGTAGCCGATTTTGCGTGTTGAGGCGGCGCCATTCACCACCTTTGGCATCCGCGGCGCCGGATCGCCGCAGTATCCCATGCCCTTCTGGCAGTCGCCTTTACCATCACCCGTGCCAAAACCGTCAGAGTGCAGGCAGTGCACGTCCTCGTAGCCGCACCACCCCGACCACGAGCCGCACAGGTTCATGCCGCACGCCACGCTGCCGCCCGCGCTCTTGCGCCCGCACATCGCCGTCGCATTGCAGTTGCTCACGCACCCCGCGCCGCAGTTTTCCGCCTCGAACCCGCACTTGCCGTTGCTGCCGCAGCACGAGTCGTCTTCACAGACGCCCGTGGGACACAACAGAGGCCCGGGCGGCCCCTTGGGCGACGAAAGGCTAATCGACTGGCCCGCCTTCATGGCAAGCGAGTGGTTGAACGCGGACGCATCGGCTTCGGCTTGCACGTCGGCGCTGAGGTTGTTGAACTGTCGGTTTCGCGCATTGAGCGTTGCTGCAAAGGCCGTGTTTGTGTTTGTGCACAGTATCAGCAGCACGGCCGCTGTGACACGGCGGAGCAACATGATGGCTGTATCGTTTTTCGTTTTATTGTAGTGTACTTGTATAGTACTCTCCTAGAGTTGCTGTTTTGTTGTTTTCATCTACTGTCTTTTTCCATCGCAATGAATTTCTTTCCGTTCTTTTCGAGCGTCTTTATATAATTTCACGGACCTTTCCTTTGACGATACAATATACAATATCTCACGAAGCACAGGGTCTTCATCTCCAACAGTTCTAATGTTTCTTTCTCATTTCCTTCTCATTTCCTTCTCATTTAATTGCATACCCAACAGCAGAGATTCTCTATTCTATTTTGCAAAGTCTGAAGACAAAAAAGGCAAAATCCCACGTCCATGTTGGTGATGTTGGTGATATCGTGATTGTTTTGTTGTTTTTTTGTTTACCAGCCGAGATGTAGGATGGGATGCTGGATGTAAGCCGTCCGCACGCCTTCTTTATCACGTTGCGTGTATTTACAACCAAACGTTCTCTTTGCACGTTGGGCCGGCCAAAACGGCCAACGTCGGCGGCTACGATACTTTGGATAATTGCTTGGTTGTTGGTTGGATCAGAAAAAAAAAGTAAAAAAGGGCGGCCACAGTTGGATATCTTGTGTAACCGATGCTTCGCCGCAAGCATGCATGCTCGGTCAAGTATTCACCCGCGTCTTGCTCTATTTTTATTTTCTATTTTTATTTTAACCAAGGAGACAGTTGTTGAGGGGTAAAAGCGCTCTCACTTGAATGTTTCTTCTTTTTTCTTTCTTCACGATCCGGGTCTCTCTTTGCTTGAACAACACAGAACAACACAGAACAACACAGAACAACACAACGAGTTTCCAAAAAATACAAAAACATTTCAAGAAAAGAGAAAAGAAAAAAGAGAAAGAAAACGACAGCACCTCAACACGATGGACGACTACGACTACGAAGATGGCCTGAATCTGCCGGCAGGGCTCAGCATCTCGCCTCGAGGCACAAAAATCGCATACTATCTACGCACGAGAGTCAAGGTGGACACGATTCCAGAAGACGAAAAAGACGAAAAAGACGAAAAAGACGAAAAAGACGAAAAAGAAGAGCCGAAAAAACCTACATGGAAATACGTGTCGAGCATCTGGGTGGCCGACGTCGGCAAGCCACACTCGGCGCGGCGGATCACAGACGGCGCAGACGGCTCGGCCGACGACTACGCGCCAAAGTGGTTCCCAGATCCGAAAGAGGAGATACTTATCTTTCTGTCCAACCGCGGCGACAAAAAAGACTGCGGCGGGCACCGCAAATACGGGCTGTGTCGTCTTAAGTTGGGCGATGGTGACGGTGACGGTGACGATGCCGACACAGAGCCGGCAGAGCCGGTGGTGTTTCCGTCGCTGTCCCCCGGCAGCATCCAGCAATTTGCCTTTGACAGAAGGGTCGGAGAGCAGGGCGTCCTCTACGTCTCACAAACCTCGTCGCGTTGGAGACAGCATCACGCCCATGTCCATTCTTTCGAGAAATTCAGTGAACGACGGATTGTCTCCAGGCCGCGTGGGTGCGACGGTTTGGTGACGGCCGTGGAACCGCGGCTGGACAGGCCGGGGTGGACTGTCCCGTCGAAACCGGTGACGCCGGTGACAGTCCGGGCGGCACGTCCCAAGGAACTCTTGCCGACGTACAACGGCAACCTCCGTGACGTAGTTTACATTCTACGGAAATGGTGTACGCCCGAATGGGAGCCAACCGAGGGCCAAGATCAAGAACAAACCCAAGAACAAACCCAACAAGACCAGGTCCAGTACAACTGGCTCTGGCTGGGTGGCGAGGGCTTCCCCCCGAGGCCCGTCGGACTTGTCACGGGATTCAAATCGATGCCGTGTCCCATTATCGACGTGGCATGGGTGGGCAGACAGATCTACTTTCTCGAGTCCAGTGGGCCTCGGTCCATTATCCTCAGTCTTGACCATATTATAGATTACAAATACAAGACGACCCCAGTGTACGGGCCGGGCATTGGACAAGACGACCGCCATGTGGTCAGCATCAACACCCTCTACCTCGACATGCTCGTCCACACACGCGGCGACGACGGCGACAGGCTGCACTTTTTTGTCGATGGCCGCGTCATCTGGCACAAGAAAGGAATCATCCGTGAAGTTGTTGCCGTTCGGACAGAACGAAAGGAGGAGGGGGACAGAGTCAGAGTCAGGATCGTGGTCATGGTCATGCAAGACGGCCGCATTCTTCAAATCACAGTGCCCGACGAGGCCGACGACGAAACCGAAGACGAAGCCAATGACAGAATAAACAATCCACAAGTTGTTGTCTTGGTGGAGCCTTGACTCCACGCGTGAGTGGGGAGGGTTTGGTTTTGATTTTGATTTCATTTCGATTTTCATTAAGATTCTAATGTTGGTTTTGATTTTACTGTGAAAAGTTTTGATTTCCTGGCCTTTTCGTTTGGCATTTGGGCCTTTTGTCTAGCTTTGGTCACTTTTGGCTTTGTTATATCTTGCCCTGTATTTTTTTACCTTTTTTTTTTTGTTACTTGGACGTTTGCCTTTTTTGTCATTTGTATTCTGTATTTTGAAATTGTCATAGTTCATGCTGCTTTTCCTCTTTTTAACCTTCTTTTTTTGAAAAACATGGTATTTATTTGAAATAATTGTAGGTTTATTATGTGTGTATCGAAATAAATCATCGACTTGCTGGATTGCTGTATATCAAAGTTAATATCATCCCCCCTCCGTATTTGTTTAGCACAACACTTCTACTGACACATCTGCCAACAAAGCTTCCGCCGATGCACTTGTACTACCACCCGTCACCGTCAACGTACATGTCAACTCCATTGTGGCTGCCGTCGTTACACAGCTCCCGGAAAATCCCTGCCACTGGCCTCCCTCGGACGGGTCGTTGACTGTCTGCGAGAACGATACACCCGGCGACTCTCCGTTTGCTTTTGCTGAAATGCCACAGTACAGGCTGCCGGTGGTGGGCTGCTGGTACTGGATCGAAAAGAAGACAGTATGGCCAAGGTTGGCGGTGCCAATCAAAAGCGTCTGAGAGAGACGGGCCGTGCCGGACAAAGAGCCCGAAGAGCCCGAGCCCGAGCCCGTCGTAAGTTTGACATCGCCGCAAACGGGGATACTGGCTCCGTTGAAATCAGTTCCGCAATCGGCTTCAGACGAGATGGAGGCGCCGTCGCCGACTGTCCACCCCGTTGCGCCAACCGAAAAGTCGCCGTTCGTGAGAATGTTGGAGCCGCACGGTAGAGGTGAGGGTGATGATGAGGGCGAGATTGATGCCGAGGACGATACAGAAGAAGACAATGACGAAGATGAAGGAGACGAGGGTTTTGATTTTGATGGTCGGCAGGCAGACCCAAAGGCTACATTGGGAAACAGCGCCACGGCAGTCAGGACTGTAAGCTGTGTCTTCATCTTGGATGCGGAATGAAAAGCAAGTTGGATTTGCAAATCAACGGACAAAAATTCAAAATAAAATTCAAAACAAAAACTCTATTTGTCTGTCAAATTTGAGTTTGATGTTTTCTTTCTTAATCTAAGCATGTCCTACGGTCCCTTATATAACTCGCCAGTTTGCTTCGACGGCTTTTGGGCAAGGTGTGTTTAAGGCGTACAGGTTGACGTTGTATTCATATCAGCCACTCTCGACACTTGGGGACGAAATATTGAATGAAAACGAAAACTATTCGCGACAATTATAGAAAATGTTGTGTACTGTTCTCGTATTCAGCTACAAACACAGTTCCCTTGCATAAGCTGAGATTTATAAAGGCATACGTTGTACACTTTCCACATTAGGGGTCAACAGGCGAAGAATCGGGGTCGGTTCGGGAAACTCGTACAAAGCAACTTTGTAAAAAGGAAATGTAAAAGAAAAAAAACATACTTAAAGAAAAAGAAAAGAAAAGAAAAAAGAATGAAACCACCGAAAATCGAACAAAAAACGTACAGCAGCGGGTATTCGCTGGTCGTCACCGACCCAACTACTAATCCGCCGATTACTGGTTTGACTAGGGGAGAGCGGACGGGATCCCGTATTTTCCAGTATCTATGGCCGTACGTGGAAGAACTTAGCTGTTAGTGTCCTTTATATGGGGAAGCCACTTAGATGCGAGAGGGAGGTGCGACCGCCAGTCACGGAAGGTATGTACGGGTCTGTAAGGACGCTAAGGCCGGCCCGCGCCGAATGCCCAACTTCACGACTTGTAATCTTCCGTCTTCGTATTTCCTCTTGGAGCTTCTTTTCAAAGTTAGGCGAAGACAACTATATTTCATAATTTTGTCGTCGCCTTGCGACGTTTGGCTCATTTTGACTCGTTGCCGTGCATAATATTCGGGCACCAGCTACCCCTCCAAAGCAAAAATGAGGCTCAGCTCTTGATTAGCCCATCAGGCAGGTCATTTCAGCTCTCATAAATATGTGCCGTCGTCCCTGCTCTTGAAATATTCAGATTTCTGTACGAACATGACCGTTTTTCCTCCTCCATAGCAAATACACCTTGACTATCTTGATTCGCAACTCTGTTTCTCTTTTTTTTCTTCTTTTTTTTCTTTTCTTTCGATAATACGACGCGGACGATTGCTTCGATGGAGTCAACCCAAGTTGCGCGCAGCGCATACACCCACACGCCTTTTCAGGAAGCGAGCAACATTCGCCTTCTTCGCCTACTTCCGAGCAGAGACAATACCGCACCCATTCGCTGCCAGCTTTTCGAGTACCCGCTCGACGACTCCGAAGATGCGCACCTGTACGAGGCCCTCTCATACGTGTGGGGCTCACCAGACAACCCAGAAACCATTTACGTGCAGGACGACAACGACATGTCTGGTCAACGAGCGCTGAATATCACATCGAGCCTTCATGCAGCGCTGCTGCGTCTTCGAAACCGCTACATTGAGCGGACAATCTGGGTCGATGCAGTATGCATCAACCAGAAAGACAACCAAGAAAAGGGCCAGCAGGTGCAGATGATGGCCAAAGTCTACAGCAAGGCTGCGCGTGTCATAGTGTGGCTTGGCGATGCCTCAGACGAGAGTGATGAAGCTATGAAGACCCTATACGACGCAGCCGGCAGTACATATGCGGAAACACCGATCGAGGAACCGAACAAAAGTGCCATCATCAAGTTACTCGAGCGGCCATGGTTCCAGCGTATCTGGGTATGTGCATTGATCACGACCATTTCTCTTTTTCTTACCTATATGAAAGCAATGGCCTGTATTGACTATGTATAATATAGATTCTGCAAGAAGTTACGGCCGCTCGACAGGTTGTTGTCAGATGCGGCTCCATGGAAATGGACGGAAGTGCGTTTTGTGCCGGCATCGATGCGACAAAGCCATTCGAAGAGGAAGATAAGCAAGAACTGCAAACGCTGCTGCGTTCCATCACCTACATCATTCAAGGTGCCCACTGCAGGGCTCGAAATGAGAACGATCCAGCTGCAACAGGTGGCCGGTTTTCTCTTCAGATTCGCCCACTGGCTCTCCTTATCAGCATATTCCGGAACCGCAAGGCCACAGACCACCGGGACAAAATATATGCCCTCATGGGAATGTGCACGGACGACCTGGGCTTGGCAGGGCTTTCCGCTGACTACGGATCTTCGTGGAAAGACGTGTCCCGGAACATGCTGCGGTATGCCACGTCGGACCAAATGCACATTGACACTTGGGACGGAAACGAAACAGCCGTTATTCGGGGAAATGCATGTTACCTTGGTTTGGTGAGTAGCGTTTTTGAAAATGAAACAACGGCGGACAAGGTGTCAGTTGGCATCACATGGGAGTCCTGGTCCATTTGGGATCGCATACGCAACCTGGTGAGAGGGCCTAATAAGGGGGCCTATGAAGTGGATGCGCCTGCAAAGCCATTTTTACCTGGTGACGTTCTTGTCCTTTTGCAAGGTGCTCGCAGTCCAACAATTGCTCGTCCATACAATGGATACCTGGTTATTATTGCAAATCCCGTCTATCTCATGGCGAATGAATCTTACCAAGAAATCGACTGGGCATCGAAGGCGAGAGACTTTGATTTTGATAGCGGCCTGTTACTGGTCTGGAACTGGGGTACCAATGAGGGCTACAGTGAAGATCAAGACCTGGACTGTTTCCCCAAAATCCCGGGCGTATCAAACGCTCCACTTCCTGTTATGCAGGGCCTTTTGAACAGGGCGGCTGTGACCTGGAACCTTGGCTTGCTCATGGAGAAAACCAAGAAAAAAGGGGGAGAGGACTGGAAGGACTGGCCCGAGTTCCGGATGGCAGCAGAGGCATACAGAACAGCACTGGGGGACGAGGACAACTGTGCCTCATCTCTCTCTGAGTCCACTTATGTCCTGTGGGCGGAGGATCTCTGCAAAGAAGGACATGGAACGACAGCGCTGTCGTTGGCAGCGATCAACAGACACGAGATGGGTGTCCGCCTCATCCTTGATAAATTCAGGTTGCGGTATAATATCGATGTAAAAGTGCGGCTCTACTCCATCCGGTCGCCTTTGTTCTGGGCGGTCAAGGGCGGCAATGTGGCCGTTACAGAGCTGCTTCTCGGGCCAGGTCCCGACGTTGTGGCCACGCCGGACGTTGATATCGACATGGACATTGATATTGATGACGGTGTCGATGCTGGTGTTGGCAAAAATGTTGTCAGCGGTTATGATAACGGTGTTATCGACGGTAGTAATGTTTACGGCTTCGATAATGCCCGTTCACTGCTACATATAGCAGCCCTTAACGGACACTTCGATATCGTCCGGATGTTGCTCGATAGGGGAATTGCCATCGGGGCATCGCAAGCATTGAGACTCGCCGCTGCCAACGGGGACATTGATATCATATCTGAGCTGCTCGATAGGGGCACAAAATTCGGTCTCAATGTTAACGGTGATTACGGCGGGCGCTCACTGTTAGGCATCGCTGCTGAGAGTGGTCAAATATTCGCTGTGAAGCTGCTACTCGACAGGCGCGCCTCCATCAATAACTGCGATGAGTATAGCGGCAAAACTCCACTGTCATATGCCGCGGAGAAAGGACATGCAGATGTCCTGCATCTGCTGCTTGACGAGGGCGCCAACCCTGAGAAAACGGGAGAGCACGAAAGACACAAGACGGCGCTATTCTTTGCATGTACCAATGGCCAGCTTACCGCTGCCCAGCTGCTGCTGGACCGAGGCGCCAACATTGATGTCAAAGACGATCGAGATAAAACGCTCTTTTACAATGCCTGCATTGATGGCAAGAATGATCTGGTTGACTTTTTGGTGGCCAATGGAGCCGACATCAATGCCAAACCTGAGCATGAGGATCCTGTGCTATATTCAGTCGTCAACGACGGGCATGAGGAAATTGCTCGCACGCTTATCACCAATGGCGCAGACGTTAACGTCTGTGATAGTGTTGGACGTACGCCGCTGATATCTGCTGCCAGCAGGGGAAACGAGACGATCACCCAGCTCCTGCTCGACCACGGTGCCAACATTGAAATGCCAGACAGCTTTGGCTATACACCGTTTGCCTATGCTGCTCAAAGTGGGAAAAGGGAAGTCGTGCAGCTTCTGCTAGACAATGGGGCCAACCCCTGGGTGCAGCAACCATGACAGCACATCTTTTTCTCGGGGGTGCCGGCATATCATGTGCAAGAGAAACCCCGGAAAGCCTCTTATCTAATTTACTTCCATATTTCCGGACTTTTTTGTCGAAAGTAGCCATTTTTATCGATTTTATTTTTATTGATTTTTGAATAACGTGGACTGGGGGAGACTGCTCGTGTATCTATCATAAATAACCCCAGATTTTTGTGTAAATGACACAGGTTGACATGTATGAAATGGCAATTGACAGATGAACAATAACGGCGGCTGCCGAGCAGTTCGTACCAATGAATGTCGTATGGCCCCCAATACCGAAGCCGTCAATATCAAACGTAATGAAAAAGAAGACCGTAGAAAAAAACAACTGAAAGAGGATAAAAACCACGACGCAGAAACAAAAGAAAAGAAGATACAAGGAAAAGGCATGAAAAAAGAAAGAAGAAAAAAAGAAGAAAGCATGGCATGTAGTTAACAGACGCCTTAAGGCCTGAAAAGTAGCGTGCTCCGTGGAGAGCCCTGCATCAGCTGCACATCGGCTCCGTTAGTACGTCGTATGCATCATGCCACACTTCACAGGATGCCACACCTCACCGTTACCATGTTTTGCGAGCAAACAAAGTACAGTATCCACCAACTCGTTGCTGGTTCGCGGTAAATTCCCACGCGGTGTTCACGGGCTGACGGGTCCACGGGATGTTCACGGGAACCAAAACCGGGCAACGTATGGCTCGGGTCGCTGCGGGCAGCCGCTGTCTTAGACAGTGTTGGTGTTATTTGTCGCAGATTTATTTTTGAGATCACCCCGCCGCACGAGAAAACAGAAAAAGAAGGAGACGACCAGCAGGATGCCCTGAAAGACGACACTGAAGCGCGGACTCGTCTTTTCCAGCAAAGCCTGGCTCACAGGGTTGCCAATGAGCGAGGCGACACTGACCAGGGCGTAGCAGCTGCCGAGCCACATGCCGAACCCACGGCCATTGCAGAGACGGCTCAAGCAGGTGGCTGCATGGCGAAAGGGGACAAAGGAAGAAAAAGCAAGTCAGTATGAACGTGAGAAGAAAAAAAAGAAAACAAAAAAGAAATATAAGAGCGGTCAGAGCAGACATGCCAGTCAACACATGGCGGCCTCCAACGGGCAGAGGAAGGAAAAGGAAACTTACCGGCCAGAGGAACAAACGAGCCCGTGCCCACGCCCATGAGAAACGCCACAAAGTACAGGGCGACGGCACTGTGGTCGCCAAAGGGGACCCAGACGACGAAAACCGTCAAGACGGTCAGTGCCGTCATAGCCAGGGTGACGTTGAACGGCCCAAACCGCGAAGCCAGCCAGGAGGGAATGGTCCGACCAGGGACGGCGCCAATGTTGTAGACCATCTGAAAGTAAAAGACATCGCCCAGGCCCGTCCGGGCGGCAAAGTAGGGCAGGGAGCCCCATTGTGTGTAGAGAACGAATTCGTAGACTGGACAAAGAGAGGGCACGTTAGCATGGATAATGGGAATTGCACATTTCTGCATCTGCATCTGCATCTGCATCTGTGCATATGTATATCTCTCTCTTCGACAAAGGCGACCAACCAAAGACACAAATGGTAAACAGCCAGAAGCCACGGTCGGCAAAATGGCTCAAGGAGCCGGAGTCCGCGGCCCAGAGGGCTGTCTGCGAGTACCAGGGTGCTGGAGAAGGCAAAGGCGCTGTCTGGCTGTCCGAGGCGTCGTTGTCGTTCACGCAGTTGCGTGGACTTCCGTCTTTTCCAGCCGCCTCAGTGGAGGTCGTCTTTGTTACGGTGACGGTGATCTCGATGGGCGAGTCCAGACTGGGGTTTCTCTGATCGTGGTCGTGACTGTGATCGTGATCACTCGCTGAGGCTGGCCCTTTCTCTCTCTTTTCCTTCTTCTCTTCTGTCGCCGGCAGACGACTCCCCCACACAACGAGGACACAGCCTATCAGCTCCATGGCCCCAATGACCGACGACAGCCAGAACATGCTGACAGGCCAGGTGTTGGGCGCGGTGTGGGCCAGTAGAGCACGCAGCATTAACGAGAACAGGAGACCGCCAAGGGGTGCGCCCGTCGAGACAACGCCTGTGGCGGCAGCACTGTGTTTGAGGCTAGGAGACACCTCGAAAATGTGGTCGACAACGACAAAAGCGGCCGTCGAGGGCAGGGCCGAGGCAATACCGGCGACGACCATGCAGGCCATGAACTGACCATACGTAGAGCACCACGCCATGGCCAGGAAAGAGACCCAGTATACAACACTCGAGGGCACAAGAAGTAAAGACATTCTCACGGAAGAAGGAGACGACGACGCTCGGTCAAGCAGAATGCCACTCAACAGACCAAAAAAGCAGTTTAGGAAGCCAAGCACCGAGCTGATCCAGGAAATGGCATCGTCATTGTTCCCGCCACGGAAATCTTTCAGTTGGTGCTCTTCCCAGTAAACCTGGAAGAGGCCAAAGGCGGACATCAAGCCGTAGGTGGGCATTGTCAAGCAGACGGCACCGAGAACGACAATCCATGCCGACCAGACAGAGTATTGGGGTGAGCTACTAGAAGCTGAAGAAGTTGTGTCTGTGTGGGCTGTAGTTTGGGTCTTTTCGAGAACATTTGATTCGTTAATGGGAGAGGTGCTGTCCCTGTCAAATATTTGTCAGTGATTAGGATAAGAGTGGTGATCTCGAAGGAACGGCTTAAAAAAGCAAGCAAAATGCACGCGGCTCTTTTTGTAAGTCTCTTACGTCTCCCAGTGCACCGTAGCTTGCATTAATGGTCTCTTCACTTGCTTTTTGGGCTTCCATAGCAGCGGGGAGAAGACATGGGGGCCCTGAAACGTGCATGGAGTAGAGAAAAAGCAAGCAAACGTACATGGCGATGAATTGGTCAGGGTTCTCAGGCGACGAAGGAGACACCATTGTGACTGTAGGCTCTGATGGCCTAGAAGAAAGCCGATTTGTTCGAGGAGAATGGATGACAGGCGTAGAAAGCAATGTTGGAGAACAATGTCGACTTTTGCCTCTTAGAAATATGTGCTGCAATTGTGGCCTGCAAAGAGGTTTTGATATCGACGATGATATGGTATGTAAAGAGAAAGAGAAGAAGAATATCATATACTGACAAAACAGCTCGAAGAGGGCATCGAAGTCGTGTTATAGATGTTTGGCTTTCATCTGGGAGTCTGTCTTCAAAGAACGCTGAGTATCACATCTCTTTTTTCTCACTTTCGTCTCTGCATCGAGGACACTGGCCCATCTAGGAAGTCGCGGGCAGCGCGTACCAACAACACAGGCAGCACCAGAGCCATTCACTACTTCCCTTCTAGAATAATGCCTCGTATTTCTTCCATGGTCGCTCTTTCCTTTTGTGTAACCTTGTCAGCCATGGCAGTCGCTGCCCAGAGCGCTTCTTGATCCATCGCTCTTTCCTTTCTTTCTTCACTTTCTCATCACTTTCCTCTCTCCCGATCACCTTCCTCCTTCCTCATTCTCTCGTACATTCGCACTTTCCTTGCTTTTGCGTATGTAGGGGGCCGGAATTCAACTGCACGACAAACACCATCAAAGACCATGGACAATGATATCCGTGTCTTTCACGCTCTTCACAATTGCCTATGACTTTGGCTTTGCCGTTTTACCTCTTTGCCTTTTACCCTCATCTCGGGACCGTGCTCTGCATTTGTCGTTTCGATGCACTCTCTTTTGTTGGCTCTCAAGGTATGGCCAATCCGAGTTCGAGTTTCAAACGGATGTGGGCTGAAGTCAGCAGAAATAAATAAAAGTCCGAGAACAGACAGACTGAAAGAGGGAACGACGTGCATTCGGATGTTATTTTGACTGTTGGTGCTTCTCAGATGAGTTACCACGTCCGTCATTTTTCTGATTTTTCTGATTTTTGTCACTTCTTGTCACTTTTGTGTTCCATTACCGACATTCTTACTCGTTCATTTCTTATATTCTCTCCTTCACGTCTCTCATCTTGCACCCCAGCCGACCAATACAAAAGGGGAAAAGTAAACATCATCAACGACTAGCATCGACGCCAATGGGTAAAACCGCGATAGCCCGTCAACTATCCGCCAGCTAAGCCCTTTACTACGCCCGTTATAATCGCCGACATGTGAAGTGCTTGCCATGCACGTCTATATTACGACACCCTCCTTTCGTTTTCCATTTCCATACTTTGGCCCTCTCTCTTCTCTTGCCATTCTCGACCGCCAACATCATCCCTCCTCCATCTCTCGTGCATCGCATCTCGTCCAACACATGTCTGTTGGTTCGACGTGGCAGCCTGGCAGCTGAATGATCGCCGATGTGACTTTCTTCCAATATTTATGTGCCTCTTTTCCATCTTTTACATTCGTGCTTCCGTTGCTCCCCGGATTGTCCCCTTTGGCCCCCAACCGGCTCTACTTTCCTCCTCTCCGCCTTCTCTGTAAAGGCCAGTAGAGTATTCTGATTTCCTGACCGCAAACACCCAAATCTCCAACAGACGGCAATTTCTGTCTGCAGGGAGGTATTGCCAGCACAGCCTTGGCCTTGCAGTGTCTGAACAGGAAATGTTGTGCGCCCTCAAACGCTCTGAAAGCGCCTTTAGACAAATCAGACAAAGGACAAACGTAAAGAGTACCCCGTGTGTGAACAACAGAACAGCAATGTGACGCAACGCAGCCTGCAGAAAATGTAGAACTTTGTGCTATCCACTGTGACTGCTACTCTGCAACTCTGCGACTGACGTTACACAGTCACGTATTTTTGTGATGACATTCTGATGTTGTGTCCTTCCAAAACTGACGAAATGCATCCCCGCCAAGATGCCATTTCTCATTTCTCACCTTTCTTTTCTGTTTCTTTCCCTTCCACACTTACCTACATCAACCTGCATCCCCGCGTTCATCACGGGATCACACACGGCCGTGCCTAGATGAGACAAAACAGTCACAGAGCCGCGAGTGTCATGAAGTTTGGACGTTCTCTGGGTGCCCATCCTAAGTAATATCTTAGTAACACACACCGCATATTTGCTTCTTCTCCATTTACCCACGCCTATTAATAATGCCTGCTCTTTAACGACATACACACTTTACGTTTCCCCCACGCCTCCCCCACCGAGTCGCGCTTGGAATGCAAGACCACAGCCGAGAAAGTACTATTACTGCGAGGTTGTTGGTGAAGAGTATGTCATGGTTGCACAAGAGTAAAGGTTAAAGTGTAAAGAGGTAAAGTGAAGTGAAGTGCATCTGCGGGCATGCAAGAAAGTGGAAAAAATATTATAATGAGGATGCATAAGAGAGAAAGAGGAGAAGGGGGAGGAGAAGGAAGAATAAAATAAATACGGAAAAAGGACGAAAGAAGAGTTTTTGGAAAAAGAAAGGCGACCTCCAGAAAAAGCAATACGAGGGCAGCAGCTCAGCTCCGTCAACCAATAAAAGACGCCGGCCACAACGACCGTCTGTCCATAGAATGTCCAGGACTGTTGACCGTCCGCGGCGAGTTGATGCCCAGCTCCGAGTTCTGCACGAGGCCATGCAAGAGGCATGCAAGAGGCCATGCAAGATCAAATATCGGTGCATATGCCGGCCTCGAGGACTGGATGCGAGTGGACGAGCGAGGGTGAATGAACGAGGGCGAACAAGAGCGAATAAGAGGAGGAGAGGTGAACATGAGAACAGCAGGAAGAAGCAAACATACGAAAACGAGGTCAGACAGGCTACAGGAAGACCGCAAAACACAACGCCATGCTCCGGATTTGGCCATTTTCGACCTTTTCTCATTTTGTGCATTTTTCTGCATATTCTGCATGCCCTCTGCCTCTGCTCTTTTGCCCTTCGGACCCGTCGTGTTCTCAAGGTCAGCTACCGCCCATGGCGCCGGTCTCTTGGAATCCCAGAAGACTCGTGTCCCTCGAGCCCAGTTCCCTGAAGTTCCCATACCCATGGATATGCCAGCTGCATGGTCCTTACGCTGGGTAGAAAAAAGGCACCGAAGTGTCGAAAACGACGACAAGCGTTGCGGAGGATCGACAGCTAGAGCACAGCGTCTGTCTTGCTTTACTTTTATTTTCCTTTTTTCCTTGACAGGTACCCATAGCTAGAATGTTAAAGAACGGGTTCAAGTTTATTACCATAGTCCGCAGAAACAGTATAGAGAATATGCGATGCTTTCTGCTTTACTTGCATGCTCGTACCGTGCTGTTCTGTTCACCTTTAGCCATCTTTACTCTGCTCCTTCCCTTTCTCTTCGTCCTCTCATTCCCTTCACTTTGCTCTTTCCCTCTTTCCATCTTGCTCTCACCTTCCCTTCACTTTTCTTTCTCCTTCTGCCGAAGCTGCTCGGACCAACCCTCGGGGCAATAGCACCGGCCACTGCCTTCTGCCACTGCCCAAATGGGAAGTTCTTGAATGTTCGACCACGTCAACCACGTCATTGAACGTGCGATGCCCAGTGTTTTCATCGCGGTGAGGAAGGAGCGTCGTTTGCAAACAAAACTTCCCCTTTGAAATAGCAGAATGAGGAAGGAACGATGGTCATAAAAGTAAATGTTGTCCAGGCAGCGCAACACCCCGTGACCGCGATGAGGGTAGCGACTTCCCTTTTTGACTGTTTTTGTTCCGTTTGCCGTCTCGTGGCTCTTTCCTCTTTCTGTTTTTTTCTGTTGCTTTCTGTTGCTCTTGCCATTCACTGCCCTTTCCCTCTCTTTCCCTCCTCTTTCCCTCGTTGAGAATTTTCCTATATCTTGTCTCCCTCCCTCCCTCCCTCCCTCCTTCTCTCTCTTCCCTCCTTTCCTTCTTCCTACCTTTCTTCACCATCTCTTCCCCCTTCCCCTTTTCGCCTCATCTTGAGATATCCCAACTCTTCTCTATTATTGCTCCCATCTCCTCACATCCTATATCGCTTTGGCACTGCCAACCACCACCCACCCACCCAACGCATTCCGTCGTCAGCCAACTACCACGACCACCCACTATGCGTTACGCTCTCTTCCAGGGCCAAAAGGCTCTCCGGGCGATGCCCGGCCTCGCTAAACGTGTCTTCCTGACGACGTCCACCATGCCCAAGACCACGACTCGCGGCATCGCTACCTTCCCTGCCCGCATGGGTCCCGCTGGTGCCTCTGCCGCCGCCGAGCACGTCCAGCACGCCCAGCACGAGACTGCCGCTCCCATCCAGGAAGCCACCGCTCCCGTTGTCGACACCATTGGCCCTCGTGACGAGTTCTGGCGCAAGATTCCTGTCTGGAAGGACGTCACTGCCGAGCAGTTCCTCTCCTATGCCTGGGGTGTAAGTGCCTCCTTCTTTTTTTTTAACTTTTTTTTTGTGCCGACTAACAACCACAGATCAAGAACACGGTTCAGGGCGAGCTTAAGCTGGCCCGCTTCCTCGAGCAGGTCCTCCCCGACACTGTGCCCATGACTGATGTCTCGGCCGACAAGGACAAGGTCCAGACCCGCGACGAGCTGGTGACGGACGTCGTCGACGGCATCAAGGCCGCCACCATGTCGACCCGCATGACGCCCTACATTCTCAGCCGCATCAACTGGTCGAACCCCCGCAACGATCCCGTCTTCCGCCAGTTTATCCCGGCCAAGTCCCGCATGCTGCCCGACCACCCCAAGTTGACCCTGGACTCGCTGCACGAGCACGCCGACTCGCCCGTTAACGGCCTGGTCCACCGCTACACCGACAAGGCTCTCTTCCTGCGTGAGTACATATTGCTTTCTGTTCTTCTTCTCTCATCTTACTAACGTGTCTTGTAGCCACCTCGGTTTGCCCCACGTACTGCATGTTCTGCACTCGCTCGTACGCCGTTGGTGCCGACACGGATTCGGTCAAGAAGGCGTCGATGAAGCCCATCAAGCGCCGTTGGGACGAGGCCCTCGCCTACGTCGAGAACACCCCCCAGCTGCAGGACATTGTCATCTCGGGCGGCGACGCCTACTACCTGCTGCCCGACCAGCTCAAGTACATTGGCGAGCGCCTGCTGGCCATGCCCAACATCAAGCGCTTCCGCTTCGCCTCCAAGGGCCTGGCCGTCGCGCCTGCCCGTTTTCTGGACAGCAAGGACGACTGGTTCCAGGCGCTCGTCGAGGTCTCCGTTGCTGCCCGCAAGGCCGGCAAGGCCATGGCCCTCCACACGCACTTTAACCACCCCAACGAGATCTCGTGGATCTCCAAGCTGGCGGCCCGCCGCCTCTTTGAGGTCGGTGTCATGGTGCGCAACCAGACGGTGCTTATGCGCGGCGTCAACGATGATACCGCCACCATGGCCTCGCTGATCCGCAACCTGGCAGACAACAACATCTTCCCCTACTATGTCTACCAGTGCGACATGGTCGAAAAGGTCGAGCACCTGCGGACCCCGCTGCAGACCATTCTGGATCTGGAGGCCCAGCTCCGCGGCAGCATCGCCGGCTTCATGATGCCCCAGTTTGTTGTTGATTTGCCTGGCGGTGGCGGCAAGCGTCTTGCATGCTCGCACCTGTCGTACGACCGCGCCACGGGCGTGTCGCGCTTCATGGCGCCCGCCGTCACGGGCCGCGACAAGGACAACAAGGTGTATGAATACTACGACCCCGTCGACACTGTGGTCGGTGCTGGCGCCGGCGCCGACACCCCCAACGACAACCAGTAGCACTGGTCGCCGATCTTTTGATCACCATTGGACTTGGAGTGCACTTGCACTGAGGGTAGGATACATTTGGGCCTGCAAGGCGTGGAGGACGTTGAAGGACACTATTGGAAGGAAGGATATTGCATGGGGGAAGAACTGTCTGGATGTAATGGATCTGTGACGAATCTGTCTGGAGGAATGATACTATGAATGGCATGTACGTACGAACTGTACGACAGAACAATATGTACTCGGTCGACGGTCGACGAGCATATGTAATTATGATACGATCTAGCAAGATCTCTTTGATACCAAAAACCACTGGACTGGGCAGCAAGCCCTGGGCAAAGCCATCAATAAAACAACAAACAAACAAACAAAAGAAAGAACTAAAGTGAATGTCAGAGATCTAGCTTGCAGTGTTGTGAGGCACAAAATTGCACTGGCCAATGAGTGACGATGTGATGCACGGGTTCCTGCGTTGAAGGAGTGCTGTACGACTTGATGTAGATGTGATGTCGATGTGATGTTGATGATGACCACTGGCCATAGGCCACGTTGGAGCACAGATACACACTTTACACACCTTGTCCATCAGCTTGGGACCATTGGAGGAACGAGAACGTCGGTGGGTGAAAAGATCATAGATCGCGATCTATCTTGGTGTTTGCGTTGGCCTGTTCTCGATTTGTTTCTTGTTTCTTGATCTTGGTTCGTTTCTTGTTCTTTTTTAGAAACAGACTCGTATGCACAGTCTTTTTTTTCTTCTTTTTTCGGATCGCCGCAACTTCAAAGATCAAACGACGGCGAGGACAGCGTAATGTAAACTAGCAATAGGTGAGGGACAAGCGAGGAAGAAGCGAGAGCGATGGACAGGAGAACAGACGATGCCCGGACCGCAAAGGACCGCCATCCTCACCGAGCCTGAGAATAGACGTTGAAAAAGGAGAAGAGATACTCGCAACAACTTCTGAAAGCGGGAATAGAGAGGCGGCCACACATAAAGGCGTACCAAAGCGTTCAAAAAGGACTCAAAAGTACCAGTGCGTGCAGTGGTGCCGTGGGCCACCCGAAGACGCCACATCGACTATTGAAAATCGCGAAACTCACTGGCTCACGGGCAGACGGGGAACGGACGCCGCTCGAGCCTCTTCACTCGGTGATCTTATTTTTTTCGTCCTCAACTCTCGACACTGCATATCTTGACCCGACAGAACAAGACCCGACAAACAACCGACGCCTTTCTGCCCTGTGCACTCGCTAACAGTTCTCCACCTCAACCAGACGATGCACGCTGTGCTTTAGTAAAGAGAAGCAGATCACAGAGAAGGCTAGCAAGACTTTGGAGTGAAGTGCAATTACTGTATGGCACGACATTGAGGCTGCATCGAATGTTTTCGACGACACGCAAAATCAGTAACAAGACGCAGCCTCGGCAGCACCTTGCCCATTGTTGTTCTCGACGGATTCTCAACGGCAAATACCATCCATCCCCACGTTGCCTTGAGCAATTGCATTACTTTTTGTTTGACAATCTTTTAATAAATCGTTTACCCCATCCTCAACCCCTTGTTATCTCTTGTCAAATTGTCAAATGACCTTGCATTGGTCGCCGAGGAAGGCGGGAAAAAGAGAGAGAGAAAAGAAAAGAAAGGCTTGACAGAAGGCGGTGGGAAAAGAAAGTAAACGAGTAGGAGAATAGGAAAATAGGAGGCAGCGGGCTCGTCAAGGAGGACCAAAGACGAGGAAAGCGCCGACAAGGAGGCAAAGATTAATGCCAAAATGACAAAATGACAATGTGACAATGTGACAGAAAGCCGAGTGAAATCAGAGTGAAATGGAGTGAAATGGAGAGAAATCCAAAAATCCGCAGCAGATCGTTGCCGGTTCCGGGCAAGATTGTCGGTGGACGGGCCGGGGTTTGGGGAGGAGTCCAGGAAGGAGACGAGGGAAACGACAACGGGGTCTTGTCATTGCGACTCTGCGAACCGCCGTGTCCGCAGGCCCCAGCCAGCAAAGTGGCCATTCAACCTGAACCCCCGTCGGATGACGAATTCCCTCGCCCATGTCCGGAGTAGCGGTGGAGAGAGGAGGAGGAAGAGGATACACGGTAAGAAGGAGAAGGTGAACATCAAGAGGAACACAACGGCGAACGCGTCAAAACGTAGAATGGCATTCTGTCAAGTGCTGCAGTGTTGCGACGACACTCGAGGTTGCAGCACAAGAGGACCACAAGGCAGTTTGATCGTCTGGCGCCCTTCCTTCGCGTCTTTTGCTCGCTGGATGTCCACTATTTTTTTGTGAGCTCGCAACGCACAGATGATAACAAAAGAGGGCCCTCTTTGGCGCCAGAGAGCAGAGACCCTTCTTTTTATTACTGTGTATTTTTAACGTATTAATACTCCGTAATCAAGTATTTCTGGGATCCAGCGGGAGAGTCGACCGCTTGGATTCTGACATGTTTCTATTTTCAACTTTGCCTGTCCAGGTCCAGGATGGCATTGAGCACCTGGAAAAAGACAGGAAGAGGACCAGTTCTCACCCCTATTCGTATCTATCACCGCCTATCTGACTCGGACTGGACTCGAATCGAATCGAAGCACACCATAATCATATGCAGGTCCCTCGGCAGAGACGGAGACGACGCGTACCTGTCTTTGGCCGATTCTGGGAGAGGCAGATGCAGTCCGACATACAGAAACAGCGCAAACGCATACGCCAATACAAACCCAACGCAAACCCACCGTATGCATGCACTCCTGGACCAGTGCTACAGAGTTTCTTAATATCTGCAGGTGGTGAGGAGGTGAGGTGCAGGTGAGCGACACGTAGTAGAATAATTGATTAAAAAGTCTTTTTTAAAAAAACACAAAGACAGGAAAAAAACCGGGCTTGAAACGCAGCTGTCCGCCGGCCGGGCCACGGTGCATATGTCTGCTGCATGTCTGCAGTGCAACCGTCGAGGAGGAAGGACGATAAAAGAAAGCGCAGAAAAACCTCATGCTGTGATCTTGGGAGTGTTTTAACATTAGACGTCGTATCTCCCCTATCGTCACGTTCTCGAGCAAAATCTTAAACAGGGCCTGGCCAGTGTCTTGTTTCTTCTTTTTGCGTTCTTTCTTATTCTTTTGGGCCACTATCTTTTGTCAAGTGTTTGGTTCGGGTTATGCAGCTGCAGCAGGGAACAGGAAACAAGACGACTCTCAACAACCTTCGTCGATGCATCCTGGGATCTACGGTGAACGTTAAAGTACTCCTAAAAAGCAAAGCATCCCTCGGTCCTCGAGGATCCATCCTGTCGGATGCGGCGGTGACAGCCTTCAAGGAGCAAACTATCCGTCGGATGCCGGGCACTGCTTGTCGGCTTCTTTCTTCTTATTTGCAAAGTAAGGAGTAGTGGAGAGGATGGCATAGTAAATTTCGATCCTGTTCTAGCCATCTCACTTTACGACGTAGGGCCAAGAGACGTTATGCCATCTCCATGGCGTCCATATCCCGAGCATAATAATCAAAATCCCACAATCCCATCAAATTTTTGCCGTAATAAACTTGCCTTTCAAATCTTATGTCGTATTTGCCTGGACGAGACTAGCCGGGGTATACTTTGACTGCAAAGAGAGCGAGACAAAAAGAGACAGGAGAAGAGAACGTCTTCATCAAACTTGGAAACGGTATTTTGTGAGGAAGACGAAAAAGGGACAAACACGGTAAAGAGGACAAGAACTTGCCCACAAGAGTCCCAGAAAAAAGAAAGCATCGCGAGAGACGAGAGAGACTACCACGACAAAAGAGGGAAAGAGCCAAAGAGCCAAAATAAAAGACGGGGGACCCGGAAGATGGAGATGAATTGCCCCCAAAGTTGAGAGGCGAAGAGAGGCGAGGATATGAAAAGACAGTAAAGATGGACCGCCCAGGCTACCGAAGCTGCCAAACTTACCAGGAAAGGCTCAGAAAAGCTCAGAAAATCCACCAAAAGTTACCAGGACCCTGGCGGTCCCAGAGAGCTCATCTCGCCCGGTAATCAACCAGCCGCCGATCGCAGCACAAAAGAGGAAAGGCCTTGTGACTGGGGGATGAAATTGTAGAGGACGTGACGAAGAAAAGAGACAAGAAAAGAGGAGAAGCAAGACAAAAGGAAACGGCGATGGAGAGGAGAGAGGAGAGAGGAGACGAGAAAAAGAAAGTAAACAAAAGAAAAGAAAACGGGCGAGAAAGTACGGCCGAAAAGAAAGTCCATCGCAACGGCTGCCAATGCAAAAGACCGGTCATTTTGGTTTCTTTCTCTACGTTGCTTCTTTTGTGTTCCCCCCGTTATTGGCCTATTGTCCCCCCCATATATTTCTCGGGATAGACGCGGGTAGAAATAGACAGCTTCGTTTCAGGTTGGCCTCTGCCGGGTCCAGGTCAGTGCTAAAATAGATTAACAGCAGACCGAAAGCGCACTTAAAAGGCACTGAAAGCCCGAGTGCAATTCCCAGTAAAATAAGAGCGACAGGGGTCCCTGGCAAGAAAGACAGTTAGTGAACACAGCAAGCTTGGACAACTTAACGCCTCTTCTTAGGACGTAGACGACGATCAGAGATATCACATCAGTATGGCTTCTTTTCCGTTCTTTTGGTATCCGGCAGTGATTACAAGCGAGGAAGAAGGAGTTTGTGCGAAGAAAAGGAGAAGTAGACAAAAGAAGAAAACGAAAAGAGAAAAGACTGGAAGACTTGATATATGAGGCTAGGATATTAACGAGCTCATGGACGATCTTCTCGAACGCGAGAAGCCGACACGAACATGGTATCTCAGACATTGTGAGGAGCCCAGAAAGGAGCTCAGAGACTTTCTCAGACACTCTGGGGTATCTGCAGTGCAATTGTACTATGGATTGTTGTCTCGACTCTTTCTTTTTGTTTCTTTTTTTCTTATGTCTTTCCTTCTTTCAATGTCTCGCTCTCACACAGCTAATCTCCGTCGGTTCTCGTTTCTTGTCCCACTGTCTCGTGTGTTTCGATGGCTCTTTGTCTCATTATTCGTCTTGGCCCTCGTGGATGTGTCTCGCTTTTCTCCTGTCTTACATTTTGTGTGTTCTTTTCTTCTGATTTTCTTCTTTTTCTTTCCCTAATTTGCACCACTCAAAAATACGTGCAACGGGCGACGGCCACACAATACACAGACACAAGACACAAGACCGCCGCCAAGCTGTCTCCAACGTGTAACGGAGTCAAAAAGTGAGAAAGGGGCTGGTGAAGAAGAAACCAAAGGAAGACAAAAAGAAAGAAAAAAGAAGAAAAGAAGACAGCCACGAAAGTAAACAATCATTTAGTGACGCCTACAAGGCGCCATACGTTAGCGCCTAAAACCGCTGTAATATATTCGCCAGCGACTTACACGTTCCGGATGGCAGCCGAGCTGCCGCCCTCCAAGACCAAGAAAGGGTCAAGGCGTCGCGGTACAGGTTTCTGCATATTGCCATTGCCAGCCTCGCGACCAAAACGTGCTCTTGTTTCTCGGAAAATATGAAATATATTGATTTCGTTATTAACATGTAATATACAGCCTCTTCAGCACGCACCTTCCTGTGATATTGACAATTGTTTACTTTTGGGCTTGTGCCCCTTTAGTGTAGCGAGGTAGCGCCTTCCGTTGTCGTTGTTAATTCGTGGTTGCCGTTTCGGCTGCTGTCCGGGTGACGACAGATTTCTGCGGCAGGAACGACAGGTCGTGCGATCGCTCTTGCCTCTCACGATATTCCACATTCTGAATCTCACATCGCAGGCTTTTCGCCCATTGCTCTTTCCTTTCTTCTCCTCCTTCCCTGCAGTCGTACGGAGTACAGGAACACGTGTAGGGGTGCGACTTCCTTCTAGATAAAGTTGCACAGCAGATAGCCGGTCCAAAATGTAGTAAAAGTTGAGACGCCCACAAAAACGTCGATCCCTCTCTCCTTCCCACGTAAAAACGAGGCAAAAAAGTGTGAAAAGCACGAAGAAGCCCCCCAAAAGCAAACATCCTGGAGACTTCAGAGACGCCAAAGACAACATTTTCTGTCAGGAAGAGAGAAGAAAGAAAAGATCAAAACCTCAGGACCGCCCACGTTCCGCCCTCGTGTCCTCTTACCAAACTTTGCCCATCTCTGGTTCACCTTTCTCGCCTTGTCGACGTCCTTCTATTTCCTCTGTTGCCTTTCGTTCCCTTCTTTCGTTCTATTTTGGTTCTTCTGTTGCTTTCAGTCTGTCATTTCCTTCTTTTTGCCCTTCTGTTGCCTTCTTTTGCTCTTCTCGCCCTTGCGGGTTCCACCGCCAACAACACATCGCCCACAGTATACTCACAGACTCCATCCACACCACCACACCGACTGTGTGAACGACTGACCGACCGACCAGAAAAGTACGATCACAAAAACGACAGTACGACAGTACAGAGTACGGAGTACATACGATCATCTTGCGAACAGACGGCACACTCCTCCCAGTTGCACAGCTTTACCCCTGATCAACGAACGAGCACAGTCAATCGCCCAATTCAGCCAATCAAGCTTGCTGAGACCGCCTATCCTCAGCAGCTCGTCAACGCGTGGGCGCGTATCTGCAGCGCTTTTTTCATCTTTTTTCTCTCGTCTTTTGGGGATCGACAACGCGGGACCGAGGGGGCGGCAGACGAGAAACAGCTTTTGCATTGGAGAAACGAGCTGAAGAAACAAAACATTTGAACGGACGAAACGAGAAGCAAGAAACAAGAAAACGACGACCGACAACGGACATCGACGACTCGAAATTCGACATTCGAAATTGAAGTTGAAGAGACACCTGACCATATCGGCTTTGCACTTTTACGAATCCAGTCAAGTCAGGCACTCTTCTCCAATTTCGAGAGGTTCACCACACCAACTTCCCTCGACTTACACCCTGGTCAGTCTATCAGTCCATCACCGCTACCCGCCTGGTTTGCAGGTCTGCCCCGTCAAAAAACGGGGCAGCCAAGAACCGAAAATCGAAAAAGGGAGAAAAAAAGACAAGAAGAAGAGAGACAGCAAAAGGAAAGAATAAAAGATTTGCTTACAAAATAGGAATTACAGGTCAAGATGCAGACGCTCGAGCACCACGACGGCCATTCCACTGGGTGTGCTGCCGATAGCAGATGCTCCGTGCTGAAGATGGGCGTCGAGACCGAGACCAAGACCGTTGAAGCCAAGGCCAAGAGCTTTGAAGACGACACAATCATGGACCCTTCAGAATCGAAACTACAAAACACAGAAGCACAACAACCAACAGACAGCGTCATCGCCACCGCCGAGGTCGAGACGGACAGGATTGCCGCTGAAAGGATCACTGACAGTGACAGCAACAGGACTGACAAGGAAAACGACAAGGAATCCGAAAAAGACAGGCCTGCCACTGCAACCTCAAAAACAACCACCGTCACTCTCAATCCCAGTCCCACCAGTCCTGATTTGGATGATGTTCAAGAGGGCGTTGACACTGCCGGGGTCCAGGACGGGGATCCTGGTAGCTTCACAGAGTCTGGATCCACAACATCCAGCGCCAGCAACAGCTCCAACTCAGGTACAGAAACAGAAACGGAAACAGGCACAGGCACAGGCACAGGCACAGGCACAAGAACCAGCACAATCTCAACCGGCACGGCCAGGGATCTCTTGTTGCGTTCGTCTCTTGTCCTGGATTCTGAGAGTGCTGCTTCATCGCCTTTCTCGCCTGCTTTTGCTACCGTCTCTCCCTCTTTCCCATCGTCTTTTCTTCCCTCACGTCCCCTCCTCTCCACTTCTGCCTCTTCACCCGCAACGTTCACTCTCTCCGCCGCTCCGCCGCCAAAGAGATACGCGCGTGTTCCTCCGCCTATCCAGATCGGCGGCAAGCTTCGCAACAGCACGGCCTTTTTGCTGTCGCCTTCCCCTCCCCAGTCTGCCCTCCTGTCTCCCTCCTCGGGCTCAGGGACGCTCTTTTCGTCACCGTCCACGTTGTCAGACTCGCCCTCTTCTTCTCTCTTTACCAACACTGCCTCGGCGGCAGAAACTAGAGCGTCGTCCTCATCATCTTCTTCCTCCTCTCGCACACTCACAACGTCAGCTATCGGCCCACACAACGACGGCAATAACGCCAGCAACAACAACGCCAACAACGTCAACCGCGTGAACATTGGCTTCGACATTGACGACGTCGACGACGACAGAGCCGCAAGCTTCTTCCGTGCAACGTCCGACTCCGTCTTTAGTCCAACATCGCCAACCTTGCCCGCTTGGCCTGTCAAAGACGAGGGTGTCCACGACGACGACGACACCGACGTCCACAACGACACGGCTTCGTGCCACGAGCTGGAGTTTGCATCTCCCAAGAAACACATAAACATCCGGCCCGTCCACGGCCGCTCTCTGTCTGCCGGCTATAGCAGCACTATCAGCACCATGACTGCCTCTGCAGTGACGCGGGGCGTCGTCGCCAACAGAAACGCAGATGACAACCTGCTCCGTGCCTCCAACGACAGCAACATCAACAACAACAGCCGCTGGCGTCCGGCCACGGCCAAGAGCGCACGGGATGCCGACCGCGCTCGCAGACGGTCGCCGAGCCCGCTCTTCAACCCCTTTGCCCGTGTCTCGCGGCGGGGCGACGACAGCAATTCTTCAGAAAGTCGTCAGAAAATGCGCGCCAGCACGAGCAACGGCCGACGGCCCAGCTACAGCCGGCGCGGCTCGCTGTCGTCAGGCGGTGCGCCGCCGCCATTGACCCGTGAGGAGTTTGAGGCTCTTCCCGTAGCCATCCAACGCAAGGTGAGTTCAGTCGTCTCTTTTTCCAACATCCTTTTCCTTCCTGCAAGCAAGCAAGTGCAAGAAAGATATCAAAAATCATATGCACGAAGCAGCCACACTTTCAGCCTCAGACTCAGCCCTTTCCATCACATCCGAACATGATGAGTATGACGGGATATGACGAGTCGTGAGAACAAGTGTGGCTCATTTCTTTTCTTCTTCCTTTTCTCCATCTGGCCTTTTTCTTTTTCTCACTCTTCATCGCCAATCCCATCCTCCATTTCCATCCTTGTGATGCATCACATTGCACCGTTGGCAATTGTCCAATTCTGGCCAATTCCAATCATCCAATCCGATCGGCCATTGGCCATTGGCCAGCGTTGCAGCACTCGCTGCATGTCCATCAACGCCAGGCGCCTCATCACGTCGCGCTTTTCGCTTTCCCCAATTCTCTTAGCAGAGCGGCAAGCGGACGGTGCCACGATCCAATGAGAGCTGTGAGATGGCCCCCATTCACACTTCACACTGCATATCCATCACACCCAGCCTTGACAAGTCAGTCCCACAGTCACCAAGTTCCCAAAGTTGAGGAACACAACAAAAAGATGCGCGATATGCGATATGCATGAGGGGGGTAGTGAGTGGTGAGTGGTGAAGATTTGAAATGAGCATAAGGAGCAAAATGAGCGAGTGAGATGGGGAAAGGAAGAGGAAAACAATGGACGAGTGGGAGATGAGAAAGAGGGCAAGACAACAAGACCAAAAGAGGACGCAGGAACGATGAGAGAAAAACAAGTCGACGCCATTTCCCTCACCAACCAATGCGAGGGGAGAGTTGGACAATCAGTCCATGTTAGTCAAGGTCGAGAACGCGGCAGCCACCAACAGACAACAGACACGAACGACAGATGACAAGGACAGTGACAGGAACAGGAAGGATGAACGACAAGACGAGCAACAAAGGATATACCCACGACAGACCAAAACGGCAATCGGCTAAAGGCGCCAACCGCATTGCATTTGTGCATTCGTGCATTTGTGTGTGCATGAGTTGTCAGCGACAGCCTTTCCCTTTTTGTCTTTCGTCTTTTGTTGTTCACCTCGATCGAGCCCACACTCGGGCCACCAAATATCGCTTGCTCGATATCGCTCACTGTCGTCTGTTGTCTGTTTTGTCGTCTGTTCCTGCCCTGTGGCTTGCTCGTTCTCGGCGTATTTCCGTCTTTATGTCTCATTGTCTTTTGTCTTTTCCCTCTGCTTTTTTTGTCCTTTGCCTCTACCGCTGCATGTCTCTCACATCGCTGCATGTCTCGCTCTGTCTTGCGCTATCTCGCACATCATGTCCATCCCGCGCATCGCGAACATCCTTGGTCTGCACCCTGCACATCCTTCACCTCGTTTAGCACCTCCGGGAGTTCTCTTTCCCTCTCTTTTTCTCTTTTTCTCTTCTCTTTTTTCTCCCTTCACTGGCGGTGAGATGCTGCATCTGGAACCGACGATCACTGCCATTGCCTGCCACTCAGTTTGACAGATGCAGCTGGCTTGGGTCACCATTTCCCTTTTGGTCATTCACACTTTTCTTGACATTTTCTTTTTATCTTTTTCATCTTCTTATTCTTCCACCACACCAATGCAAGGTCCACGCAAACGACCCCCAATAGACCCAGTGGTTGCAGTGCCAAAAAGAGCAAATCGAGCAAAAAGAGGGAAAGAGCGCGTTAGAGCGCCTTGGGACCCAGCGACCTGCATATGCAGTGGTCGGGGTTGTGCATTGGTGCCTTTTGGCCGTTTTGGTGGCTGCCAGTGGCTGCCAGTCTGCAGTTTGACAGTGTTTTGGTGTGCGCCAATGCCTGCCAGCCTGCCAGTGTGCCTGTGCGTCCGTTAGCAAACGCCAGTGCGGGCGCTGCGCTATTGTGCCTGTGCCTGTGCTAAAAAGGTGCTGGGGGGCCTTGACCTGGCGCTGGGACGCCCTAAAGCCAACTGGGCTACGGGGGTTTTCATGGGGGCCTGGTGCAGTCTGACGGGTCTGATGGGGCCCTGAACGGGTTTACGGGCAACTGGGCCCTGCCCCTTTTTGCCAACTGCCCCTTATCCGCTCTCCACTTTTCCCTTTTGCTCTTTCCCTCTTTTGCCCAAGCTGGGTCAAGCTCCCCAGTCGCTCTTGCCTGTTCCTGTGCTCGTGTCTGGCTCCTCCCCTCTCCACAGTCGGCGACCTATTTTCGCTTTTGGCACTTTGCTCCTTTGAGCTCTCTGCTCTCTACTCTCGTCTCTCGATCACTCCATCACTCCATTACACTTTTGTTTTCTCGACAGCCCTTCTTCCTTTTTATGCCCGACAGTCGTCGTCCTCCATCTGGGCTGTCTTTCACCAGGCATCTTTTTGTCTTTTTGTCTCGATCTCCCTCATTTGGGCGGGCATCACCATCACAAGCTTCATTCTTTGAGGTCTCTTTTGAGCTCTCTTTTGGAGCTCTGCCTTTATCTCCTTTTTCGAGATCCCCTATCTCGCCTTCACCTCTCCTGAAAGACGACGCATATTCCCTCACATTCCATATCTTCTTCCACAGTCAAAGGTATATCCTCCCATCCTTTTTGCAAAAGACTTTCGATATTTCCACACACCCTCAAAATATCGTCTCTTCTCAACTTCCGCACACCCCGGCCACTTTTCTGTTCTTGTCTCCCCTCCTCTCTGGCCTCCTGTTCCTGCATAACTCCTCCTTCACACGGAGCACTGCAACTGCACACTGCAACAAACTGCAACTGCCTGCAACTCGCCTGCCAGATACAGGTACGCCGCCGCACGGAAACCGAAGTGCATTGTGCATTGCCCTTGCCCTTTTTCTGCTCTCGACTTTCCTCTTTTGAGCTGCTCTCTGGGTCTCCATTCTGAGCTGTCTCTCACTCCATAATACCTGCACACCTCCCACCCTCGCCCCTCCTCAGCCTTTCGTCTTTTTTGCTTTTTCTGTCTTTTCTGGCTGTCGTCTTTTTGTCTTACTTTTGCCTTTGACCAACAGTCGATCGTTCTTTCTAGCGTTGTTGTCTTGTCCCTGGCTGAACAAAGTACGGTTCCATATATTGCATTCATCTCCCTGCTCCTCTTTTACTTTCTTACATCCAACGGCCTTTCTTATTTCTCATCTCTCCCTCTCGGCCTATTTTCTCTCTCCCTCCATTCCGTCATCCGCCCACTCGGATCCTCCAAGGATCTCATCACATATTTCAACGTCTTTCTAGTCTTTTCACTTGCTTGCTTGCTACCTTTCACACATTCTCTCAACTCGATCTTCATGATCTCCATCGTCCATTCCAAGCATAAAGACTAAAGACTAAACGTTACTTTAGTACTTCTCCACTCTCGAACGGCTTCGCTTTGCCCAGGGATCCAGCACCATCGACGGCATATATCAACACTACGACGCCATCTCCACAGAGAACGTCAAAAACAAGAACAACAACTCGCCAAAATCCAGCACCCAACAACGCCGCAGAGCCCGCCAGGACCGCATCGCCTCGGACAACATCACCACCCGTCTCCGCAAACGCTCGCTGCGCCTCGAGTCGTCGTCTTTGTTGTCTGCCACAACACCATCGCCCGCCATTGGTGACGCCGTCGCGGACACGCTCTTCTACGCCAACCTGCCCGACAAGATCAAGAAGCGCGAGTTCACCCGTGAAGAGCAGGTCGCCCTCGCCGGTCAGCTCCGTGCTAGCGTCATCCTCGACGCCGCCGACGAGGCCATCTACAAGATCGGCCGCCGCGCGAGCATCACTCACCGCCTCATTGCTCCCGACATCACTGTGGACACGCCCACTACCACCTCCTTCCGCCACAGCATGGAGACCATTCACAGCGCCAGCGATCCCCGGCTTGGCCTTGGCCGCCGGGACGCTCTCGGCCTGGAGGATGTTGGACACAAGCGCATCAGCGGAGTGCCAGATGCCTTTTACGACAGCTTCCGGTGGTTGGAAGAGGAGGACGACCTCGACCTGAGTCTTATTCTTGACGACTACCACTCAAATCTGCGGGATGCCCTGCCGTCTCCCAGCAAAGAGCGCGGCCCCTCCTTCCGCCGCCACCTCTCCATCTCCAAGATGCCCTTTAGCCGCCCATTGCCAGCCTCTGCCTCTGTCGGAAGCAACATGGGCTCTGTTACCACCACTA
This sequence comes from Sporothrix humicola, assembly GCA_021396245.1. Classification (NCBI taxonomy): domain Eukaryota; kingdom Fungi; phylum Ascomycota; class Sordariomycetes; order Ophiostomatales; family Ophiostomataceae; genus Sporothrix; species Sporothrix humicola. The sequence goes on from WNYE01000026.1 coordinate 419,170, forward strand.
CTCCTTCTACTACCAGCCGCCCTGCCACCAAGGACGAGGTCGCTCCTTCTACAAGGACAGCAAGATCGCCCAGCATTGGTGGTGGCAACGGCATGATGACCACGCCCTTCCCCAGCATGCCCTCCAGCACATTTTCTTCACCAACGGGTGCCGGCTCACACCTGCGCCGCAAATCACGCACTCTGTCTCTCATCACGCCCAAGCAGCACGCCGTCCACGACTCGATTTCGAGTATCGACCCTGGCGCCGCTCACTACCAAGACCCCGAAGCCCGTCTCAAGCTCCGAGTCTACCTGGCCTCGCCGCAAAAGTTTGACGAGGCCATCGAGTTTGGTTTCCCCTCGACAGAAGTCTTGTCGTCCATGTCCATGACGGGCGGCTCGCCGCCCATGGGCTCGTCGTCTGTGCTGTCGTCCACCGCGACAAAGGGCAACCGCAACTCGACCGCCACGACGGCCGTCGAGAAGCGCCATACGCGCCGCAACACGCGGCAAAGCACGTCGGACGGGACCATGCGGACGTTCCTGGCCGACGACGACGATGACGAGAATGATCATGACAAGACGGGTGGCGACGACGACGACATGACCAAGCTCGACAGCGACCTGGCATCCGTTCCCGACCCAGAGTCGCCCAAGACGCCCAACCTGGTGGACCACGTCTCGAGCTCAAGCAGCCGCAAGACCTCGTCGTCCGCCTTCCGCCCGTACCGCATTTCCACGTCCACAGATTCTCCCCAAATGGGTCACCGGCCATCCGACAGCTACGCCCAGGTGCCTGCCTCGTCGCGCGAGATGACACTGCGCATGACCCTGACGCGTCTGGATCTGCGGGCGGGCGAGGACCAGATTTATGGGTGGCAGCAGACCCAGACGCAGACACAAACCCAAAAACTGCAGCCGCAAAAGAAGCAGTTCCACCACATGCACCACCAGAGCAGCAGCCACAATTTGAGTTTGTCGTCGTCAAATCACATGCGCAAATCGTCGACAGCCGCCGCTCTCGGTGCGGTCGGTCCGTACTACCCGCCACCACGAAAGGACAGCTTGCTGCTGCCGTCATCGACCACCACAACCACGACGACGACAACAACCACTGCAACAACCACGTCGTCCAACTGCGACGCTACCGTCACGTACCTCGGGGCGGGCGCGGTCAGCCGGCCCAAGGCGAGCATCGAGGACGTGTTTGCGGGCATCGACCACTGGGAGGCCGACCAGGACAAGGGCGTCATGAAGCGCTTCTGGAACAAGGTCCGGCGGTCATAGGAAAACCACCGGTCTGGCCAGTCTGAGCCGAAGGCGAAGATGGCGTCGAAAACGAATGCAAAGTCAAAGACAAAGTCTTCACTGTCGACTGAACAGTATCTCCCTCCACTCCACTTTCCACTCTTCCTCTAAAATATCGTCTTTTCAGCATTTCTTTTTATTTTCTCGTCTCCCATCTTTATATCATCTTTTAGTCTTGCATTGTTTTGTTTCTTCATCTTTTCCATTTTCGGTTTACATCATACCATTTTCTTTATCTTCTTGCTTTACGTTTTTTTATTGTTTCCTTTTCATTTCCTCTTCTCTCTTTCTCTTCATTCATTTTCATATATCAATATTAGCCAGCGATGCATTTTTGGTCTTTTTGGTTTTTTTTTTCTTTCTTCTTTCTTTCTGGTCCTTTGTCTTTTGTCATACTTCTTTTTAGTTTATACTCTCTTCAGCTACATACACTCATTACCAGCCATTTTGAATTTATCATTATTCTTCTCGTACTTTCTGGCCTCTTGGTCTTGGGACATGTTTACCCGGCTGTTGGTTCCATCTTTTGTCATTTTGTCATATGATTTTATTATCATTATCATTATCATACAAGCCTGTTATATGTGTGCCCCTTTTTCAATTCAAGCGTTTCTTCTTTTTGCCTACATTTTCATATCTCACATTCTGCAATATCCGTCCTCTTAATGTTTCGCCTCCATGTGTCCTGCAGCGAACCATGTCAAACAGAATCTCAGCGAGTCTGTGAGCACAAAAACCCTCACTACGACTATGGACCGATGTCTTGGTTTCGAAACAGACCCAGACCCAAAGACCAGGCCTGTCTCTGTTTTTGTCTTTGTACTGTCCCCAGTCCTGGGCCTTGGTCCGGCTCGTGCGTCTGTTTTCCCGTCCCTGGTCTTTTGGTCCCCTGGTCCGGCCATGTCTCACTCACCTTGTACGACATACTCGTCCTCGATCAAGACAACTCTTTTTTTTTGTCTTTCTTTCGCTGTCTGCCTTGCTTCAAGATCTCATCACTTTAACCGAAGCTGCCGACCTCCAACTCGATCTTTGTCGACGTCCGCTAGTGAGCACAAAAAAAGGGGCGGAGAATTACTATTACTGTCCAAGCACGAGTCTTCCCAGCACGTTCTATTAAGCATGGCCCCGGCAATAGCAGACAAGCGAATATAGGGGATGCCCCGTTAAGACGTTGAGACGTTAAGAGGGTGCAATGGCGATTGACGGGACGGAGGGGCAGGTCTGTTCTCTCCGTTTTTGAGTGGGACAACAACGTCTTCACCCTCAGCTTGGACCCTTTTTGTGTCTCTTCTCCTCAGTTCTCCTCACTTTCAACACCTTCTTGTCTGTCAACACATTTATTATGTAAACAGGCAAAATGCACGATGCAAGGAGCAGACGGTGGACAGTGGACATGCAATATGGGAGAGATGGAGGTGAAGCTGTTGGATATTTCTTTTTCCCAGCCGACAGTCACGAAAAAGGAAAAAAGAAAAGAGGAAAAGAAACATAATACCCCTGTCTTTGATATGTGAGGGGCATCACCTTTTTGCGTCAATGCGGGCATGTCAACGACAGCAGGTTGCAGCACTATCACAAGTGGCTTTCTGTCCATTGACCATCGAAAAAGCCACGCAACGCAAGACGTCGTATCCCAAAGGAACAAACTGTGACATTACGGAGTTTTTGCAGTGTGTAGTGACAATAGTGACAGTAGTATTATCGTCCATCTATCGTCCTTTAGTCGTCGATCCCGTCATCTCGCCCACTCGCCTCTTTATGCTTTCCCTCCAAGCTCGATCCTTGCGTGGACAAGAAGGTTACGCTCGAATTACTTTGGGTCCATTCGGTTTATCGTCTCTGTTTCGTCCTGTATTTGAGGGAATCCCAGCCGTCGTTATTCATGCGTTTCTCGTTTTATCGTCTGTTCACTCTACCCATCTAATAAAAGCACTGCCGAGTTTTATGCACAACTTGTTCGCTCCAGCAATGCATAAAGACAAGACGAAGAAACACAGGTTACCCGAAATAACCTGTCAGAATCTTATTTTTACGAGGTGATGGAGATGAGTGATAGTGAAGTGACGAAAGACAAGGTAATGCTGAGAACTATCTACACAGTCCACAGCTCCCGGCAGACAGCTGAAACCACAGAGTAGTATCCGCCAAAAGACGACCCTGACAGCAATTGCGACAACTGCGACGGTGCCTTTTTTCTTTCCTGTTCCTGTCCCTGTTCCTGTCCCTGTCATCCTTCTTGTTCAATCGATGCACAAGAATTTTGTGTGAGAAAAAGAAAAGAAAAAACCTGCAGTCGCCCAATTGCCTGCATTAGTGTGCATTGGCCGAGTTTGAGAGGGGAAAGTTGCAAGGTTCCCCTCTTACACAAGCACAAGCTGCCGACATATCAACATTTTTGACTGCCAGCTCTCGATGCAAGGGCCCTCGGGTTGCTCTCTTGGTTTTCAGCTACTGCACGTTGGGTAGTTTTTGATGTTCTGCCATGAGTTTTGACGCAAAGCGAGCTTCGCTGTCGGCATTTTTGTTGACCGTGAGAAGTGAAAGGTATTAAAGGGCGAACGTGAAAGGTATCCCCTCTTTTCCTCTCAAAAGACGACTGAGACATGCCTGCCGGCAGGCTGGAGCGGCTTTCCAGCCTCTTTTCTCTGTTCTCTTTTTGACAGCCACCGGCCGGACATGCTGTTGATCCTGTTAATCCCTCCAGTTTATGGTAAAGCATCTGCCGGCCTTTGAGATATGACACTTGACCTTGCATCACGAAATCAAAGTGACGATGCCTGATAATGGACTCGGTCTCTTTTATGAAATTCACTCACATTGAACAATATTAAAAGAACCAACAACACTGGTACCTCTTTATTATCTCTTTGTCCACAAAGGTACTCCTCGTCCCTAACTATTAAAGATACCCAACACCATTGAAAGCACATGGAAAAGTACGACGTACTCCTAAAGAAAGGCGTTCGGCTAGAAAGGAAGCGTCCTAGTGCATCCGTTGTAGCCGTAGTGCAAGGTGTAAGAGAGAAAAGGAATTATTGAATTCAAGGTGTGTGTAGTAAAAAGGAACATTGGACAATGAAATGGACGAGCTCCTCTTTCCATGTGTCAATCGCAAAATAGCTCCAAGATCGTGTAGTGTAGCTTGGAGCTGGAGCTAGACCAGCTGTGCTTTCTTCTTTGTGTTCTTTTTCTGTCAAATTATGTGTTCTGATGCCCAATGTCTACGTCTAATGCATGTCTTGCATATGTCCATGCAGACAGAAATGTACAAATGTCTGACAGAAAGGTGTCAATACCATGTGCACAAATGGAATAAGAGGACAGAAGACAGAAGACGGAGGGTAGAAGACTCAAAACACAAATAGAACATCCACCAAGATGCAAGAAATCGATAGTCTGGCGAGACTGCCTTCTCTTTGAGTAAAGACCTGCAAAAATACCGACAGAACAGGAAATCTGCCGGCATTGCATCGTCGCTCTAAAGCAAGGGAACCCAAATGCACGAAAGACCTTTCATCACATACTTGACATTTCACACAGTAATGCCACAGTCTTTCGTCAGCTCTATCTGTCGCCAGCCTCTTGCCTCTTTGCCTCTTTTTGTGGTCATGATCGACCTTGTCTCGGAGGCAAACAAAGGCAAGGGAGAACGCCAAAAGAGAGCCGAGAAGAGGGCAGATATTGCGCACCAACGCCCTTGTAAAGAGACGCTTTTAAACGATCGACAAAGATCAAGACGATTCGAATCTTTCTGTTTCTTTCCATGTCTGCTGAAAAAAAGAGGCAAAGGGAGATGTCGAGGTGAAAAGAAACCAAAAGAATTCAAAGAATTTAAAAATTCGGCCAACCGAGACAGATCACGACGACCCTTTTTCTAATCGAAATAGCATCGTCAAAAGACCCTCTTTTGTGCCCCATATTCCGTAATACTCCATTCATACCGTTGAGATCGCAGGTATTCTCCTTCTCCCTTGCATCAACGGGTTCTTTCTGTTTCTGTCCGTGGCTTCTTTATTCCGCCCCTCTACGGTGTTCCTCCGCCTGGCGTTGCATCGCTCATCGCGCGCATCGCGGCCGCGTCCGCTCCCTTGCGTCGATAGTCGACGCACCAACGTGCCGGTAGTCTTTTGTGCTTGTGGTTTTGTGCTGTGCCATGCATTGCTCGAGGCTGCACAACTCAGCTGAACAGCATGCCACCCCACGAGGCAAGGGAGGCTTTTACCTACAAGTACGTCTATGAAAACATGGCATTTGTGCGTTTGCGCATCCACGTCAGAATTCCATACGAAACAACTGCGAAGGCAATTAGCAATTAGTTGTTAACTTGAAAGCATTTTAATATCTTTGAATTTGATATGGTATTGGTATTTTGATCGATGTGTACTTTTGAGAGAAGAAAGGCGCACTGCCTAATCTCTCGAGACAAAAGGAAGACGGCAGTAAAGGACGGAAGAAACGCAAAGAAAAAACCCGTGATTGTAGTGAACCCCGTACAGACAAGACAGAAAAAGACAAAGAGACAAAAAGAAAACAGTTGATAGAAAATAAGGAAATAGAGCAAAGATTGAGGGTCCTCAATGTCCAAGATGACCCGAGAAACAAGCAAAAGCACAAGTAAAACACAAGTCTATCTGTATACATGAGTTGTAATCATCACCACCACGACTACACCTCCTCGTCGCTATCATCACCCAGCAGCTCGCCCTCGTCGTCGTCGACAATCGAGTAGTCGCCGCGGCCGCGCGCAAAACTGTCGCGCGTCGTAAACCGGCGGGAGCCTCCTCCGAGACCGAGTCGGCTCCATGCACCGCGCGCGCCGCCGCCGCCGCTGCCGCCGAGGTTGGCGCCGGTG